>CM039122.1:3511310-3842999 GCA_022036555.1 Microstegium vimineum | reverse complement strand
ACGGCGGTGCACCTCCTGAACCGTGCCCCAACCCGAGCACTGGAGGGCATCACCCCCTACGAGGCATGGCACGGTCGTTCGCCGACCTTGGGCCACCTCAAGGTGTTTGGCTGTGTCGCCTACACCAGGCGCCTGACCCAGCTCCGCAAGCTGGATGACCGTGGCGAGGCCGGCATGTTCATCGGCTATGCGGAGAGCGCGAAGGCCTACAAGATCTACAATCCAGTGTCCCAGCACGTGCTCATCAGCCGCGACGTCGTGTTCGACGAAGGCCGCGGCTGGGACTGGACATCTCCGGTGGCGAGCACCTCGGAGGAAGGCAAGCAGCGACTTCACCGTCGAGTATCCTTGGGAAGAGGTGGTGCCTGGAGCTCCCAGCTCGGCATCACCATCGCCAACTCCTCCGCCGCTCTCCAATACACCGGAGCCTTCACAAGATGAGGAGGAAGCAGAGGATCCCGTGGCGGCGGCCACTCCACTGCCCGCCACGCCATCGCCAGCGGCAAGCAGCTCCAGTCCTCGGGTCGAGCACGTGACTCCCCTGGAGGACGACGAAGAAAGGGAGGACGCCTACCACGGCAGTGAGCAGCTGCGCTACCGCCGCATTACTGATCTCATTGGGGATGAGGCCACCCCGCCGCCGGCGAAGCGACTGTTCGCCGAGTTGTACCTCTCCTGCTCGGGCGAGCCGACTACCTACGCAGAGGCGAAGGATGATCCAGCTTGGCAAGCTGCGATGGAGGAAGAGCTGGGCGCTGTTGAGCGCAATGGCACCTGGGAGCTGGTGCCACTCCAAGCTGGTCATCGACCAATCACCCTGAAGTGGGTGTTCAAGCTAAAGAGGAACGAGCAAGGTGATGTGATCAAGCACAAGGCAAGGCTTGTGGCTCGGGGTTTTGTGCAGCAAGAAGGGGTGGACTATGAGGATGCTTTTGCCCCTGTTGCAAGAATAGAGTCAGTCAGGCTGCTGCTAGCATTGGCTGCTCAAGAAGGGTGGAAGGTCCACCACATGGATGTCAAGTCGGCATTCCTCAATGGAGAGCTCAAGGAGGAGGTTTATGTGCAGCAACCACCTGGTTTTGCTGTCCCAGGAGAAGAAGACAAGGTCTATCGTCTCCACAAGGCTCTGTATGGGCTGAGACAGGCACCCAGGGCATGGAATGCAAAACTGAACTCAACCTTGAAGAAAATGGGGTTTGTTCAGAGCAATCATGAAGCTGACATCTATAGAAGAGGCTCCAATGGCTCTGTACTACTGGTTGGAGTCTATGTAGATGATTTGATCATCACTGGAGTCAAGGAGGAGGAAGTGAAAGCTTTCAAGACAGAGATGAAGTCCATCTTTGAGATGAGTGACCTTGGGTTGCTCAGTTTCTACCTTGGAGTAGAAGTGCAGCAAGGCAGTAGTAGAATCACTCTGAGGCAGAGCCACTATGCCAAGAGGATTGTGGAGTTGGGAGGCATGGCTGATTGCAACCCTGCTACTACTCCAATGGAAGAAAAATTGAAGCTGAGCAAGGAGAGCACAACTGAGGAAGTGGATCCAACTCAATACAGAAGATTGGTTGGAAGCTTGAGGTACTTGGTCCACACTAGACTAGACCTGGCTTTTTCAGTGGGGTTTGTGAGCAAGTTTCTCGGAAGACCAACTACTGAACATCAACTAGCAGTCAAGAGAATACTCAGCTATCTGGCAGGGACTCTTGACTATGGTCTCCACTTCACCAAGGCACCAAATTCAGCAAGGTTTTTGGGCTATTGTGACTCAGATCCTGCTGGAGACATTGATTCCAACAAGAGCACAACTGGTTGTCTCTTCTTCTTAGGCAACAGCTTGGTCAGTTGGCAGTCAATCAAGCAGAAGGTAGTGGCACTCTCTAGCTGTGAGGCTGAGTATGTGGCCATGACTACAGCAGCAACTCAAGCACTATGGCTATCAAGGTTGTTGGCTGATTTGCTGGGAGGAAGAGTGGAAACTGTGGAGTTGAAGGTGGACAACAAGTCAGCACTTCACTTGCCAAGAACCCAGTGTTCCATGACAGGAGCAAGCATATAAGGACAAAGTTCCACTTCATCAGAGATTGCATGGATGAGGGGAGCATCAAGGCAGATCACATCTCCACAAATGAGCAACTTGCAGACATTCTCACCAAGTCACTTGGAAGGACCAAGTTTGAAGATATGAGAAGCAAGATTGGGCTCAAGAAGATTATCAATGCAGGCTGAAGCAAGGCTTAGGGGGAGAATTGATGGTTAAGCCTCTGCTATTAGAGCACTTTAGTTGTTAGTCTCTACTTTCAGTTTTTAGACAGTTGCTTTATGCTTTAGGCTAGTTCTACTTTACAGCATTAGGAATATGCTCTTAAAGCAAACTTGTATCCCAAGAAGCTCTATTGAGCTCTTGTGTATATAAAGGGGATCAAAGCCTAGAGGCAATTCAGCCCTAGCACACAAATCTGAGTCTCACTTTGCCAACAATATGTTTATGTTATATATTTCTTGTTCAGTATCACAATAGGAAAAATAAATTATTGCTGTCCCCAACCACTAAAGACGGTTTCCAGAAATGTGTCATTTGATGATAGTCAAAAAGGCTCAATCCACAAGTTCACATAGTGATAAGGTAGTACCTGAAAAAGCATTTGACAGCATCATGAACCTTCGATTCTCTTAAAATAATATTTGCTTCATCATGTGCAAGCATCAGAAGGCAAAATCCATTAAGATGAAGGTATGCTGAACATGCAGTATCTGCATCTTCACCACTATGGGATACTTTTCCATTGGTCAAGTATGTTTCCAGAATTCCCAGTAGATTCTGTTAGAGATAAAAAAAAATGAGGATAAGGACAGCTTATCTGATAGCTGATACTATATAGAAAATATGTTTCTAATGATTTTTAGACGAAAAATAAAATATTGTACCTGAGCAGCTTCATACTGACCATGTCGGATGAGAACAGCTGATAGATTAATTGTGTATCCCAAGAAAGCTTGTGTACACTCAAAATTTCTTCCACTCATAATCAAACTACTAAACCTCCTTACTAGATTGATTACTTTCGCTGGACTGGGAAAACAAGGTGACATAACATCCCCTTCAGGAGATTTTGGAAAATCAAGTAAACAAGCCAATGTAAAATCAGAGCAGCCAAGCTTTCTGTGTAAAGACAGTTCATCTGCTTTACCTGTAATAAGAGAGCAGCATGTGCAATTAAAATAAGTAACAACCTTCAAAGATTTATACATGAAAAGAACACAAACTAAAAGTTAAATAGACAAATGGTGTATACTTGCAGAATATATAGATCAGCTCTCAGAAAAACAATAAAGTGAGGTACAGTGTAGACACCAACTTCTCCTGGCTTACATTGGTTAGACCGTTGAAGTCTTAGACATTTTATCCACATGGTTTACTCTACAATCAATCTCTTGGCTTATCAACCACCGAAACGACCAAGCGAACAAAAGGCAATACACCACAGTACCCTTGTTCTCAATATTTTTGCAGTTTGTCAAAAAAACCTTACATTTAATGCAATCTAAGGAGGAATACAAATTTTAAAACTAGTAAATGTGAAGTTAACAAAACATTCTTTGGGCTCTTGCACAGGAAATATATTTCGAGGCAAAGGAGTTTGTACAGTTAGTTAAAGCAAATTCACAAAATCACAATAGACCAGGGTGTCCATTATCCTGTAGAACATACTAGCTAATGATCACAAAAATTATCCCTAAAATACATTAGACAAAACCTTGTGAATGCCATTACAAAACACCAAACTGACAAGTTATGTCCTTAGGTATGGACTCGTTACACCATTGTATAAACAGAGCACATTAAGACACTAAATGCAGTAGAAGGGTGCCCATTCAAAATATGTGTATCAACAACAAAGGTAAGACTGCAGTCGTATCTTTATCAACAACAAATTTAGGACTACAATCATATCTTTTAGGTATTACCAAGCTGAAGAGAAGAAAGTTGATAGCTAAAATCATCAATGGTTGGTGGTGAGGTTGGTGAGATTCCTACAAAGTGGAGAACAATCCACTGTCCCAATATGTCTTGAATCATTGGGAACAACTTCAGTTTTATCCTGGCAACATCACTTTGCAACAAGAAGACCTGATTCACAAATTATTGTATTACCAAAGAAAGAAAGAAAAAGACATTGATAAATAACTGTATCAATGAATAACTTGCAATTTTCAAACTAGAAGCAAAGAGGGTACAAATTTTTTTTAAAAAACAGACATTGTCACTTAATACTTTGCATATGGAATGAACAATTTGAGCCTACAGGCCTTAGGGTGTTACGATGGTGTTTAGGCTTTAGGCTTTAGGGTTCAGGGTTTAGGGTGTTTAGGGTTTAGGGTTTAGGGTTTAGGGTTTAGAGTGTTACGATGGTGTTCTGAAAGAGCATGTAAACAGCAAATATACTCTGCATGATTTTGAGACCATAGCAATTGTTGGTAGTTAACCATATGACATGTGGACAAGATTGGTTCAGCAACCCAAAATCCCAGTAACGGTCAAAGTTCTTGAGACTTCTGAACAGCTATTGTAAGTTACAGCTGAGACAAGGCAAGCATGCTCATGAAAGCTCAAAAATGTGTATCTTAAGCTATATGAGTACATGGCCGAAGAAGGAAAGTTGAAGTTATGGTACACAGCAGACAGAAATATCAAAAATCAAAAGTTACAGCATACCTGGCCACCAACACCAACCAGATAACTAAGGAACAGAAACAGATCAAATGCACACTCAAACATTGTTCTTGCAACCTGTGAAGTAGCTTGAACTAGTAACACAGAATTTACATTACAAACTCTCTTTGATCCATACTCTTGGACGTTCATGTTTGTGTTCAAACACTTCATAAACTTCTCGATCACATCGAATACTGCCGACCAGGACGTGCATTTTGATTGCAACTTACGAAAAGATAGTAACATCTCAACAGAAAACTTTCTTTGACTTTTGTGAGCTGCCTGCCTTCTTTCTACATAAGTATCCGTTCCAAGTAATGCAATGAGGGATGAGGATGATTGAGGACTAAAACCAGTCTCTAGAATCTTTACTATATGTGAAGCAATTTCATCAGACGATATAATAGAACTAATGAGGGATTCGTAGTATACTGCTGTGGAAGATCTCCCCAGTAAATGGTGTATATGGCCCATGCATCTGAGGACCTCATTGAGGAGTTCAAAATCAGATGTATCATCCAGTAAGTTCATCCCAAGGTCATCAATATTGCGCATGTCATCAGACGAACCTGAAATGTTAGGCTAATTAGCATTACCTAATTGCTCCCAACAGATAAGCTGAAAATTATTGCATTGCAGAAATACTAAAAAAGAATCACACCGTAAATCAGCATCTCCACACCCTCCAAACAACGGAATAGAGAAAATGAACCCTTTCTTATTAAACCAAACACTTCATTTTTAGTATCAAGAAGCAACCCATATGGCTTATTGTTCCAGCACCAATTGTGGAGGTACCGTGCAGAGAATTGTTTCCAGTGATAAGCTGCAGCGCTTGCTGTCTGTGAACTTCCCTAAAACCAAAAGAATTCTGAAAATTCAGCTATGCAGGAAAACTAGAAAATAGAAGCCTCAAAGGAACAAAACAAAAAACAATAAAAGATTACCTCTTGTTCTATAATAGATAATATCTCTTTTCGTAGCCCATTTGCTGTAAGTGACTGGAACTCAGAATCCGATAGGAACCTTTTGTGCTCTAGTAAGGTTTCACGCAGGGCAGAACAGTGGTTTACTCCTGATTGAAGTAGCCTCCGCAGAAAAATGGATGAAATAAAAGTGAAAGCCTGCTCCTACAGATACCGAATATGTACAGAAAGCTAAGGATATTGAAGTGCTCTACAGTCACAAAAACACGCAAAAAAAAGGTAGATATACAATGCATGGAAGAGTTCTGAAATGCTAAACAATACTCCCTCCGTCCCAAAAATAACGCAATCCAGGAATTCAAAATTTTCCCAAAAAAAACGCAATCCAGAAGTTCAAAACCAAACTATAATTACTAGGTCTTGGATGGGACCCACACCGATAGACACCGGCTAGGCTGTTGACAGCATGACACTTCTCATGCAAAACAAAAAATCAGTCCAATGTTTATTTTAGTGTGTATCTAGAGTCTTCTAGTTGTAGCAAAATCTTTGCTAATGTCTATCTATATAGAGTCTTCTAGCTGCATTTTTTTGTGTGAGCAATGATTACAAAAATGTCTAATCAATTTATAGGGGTATTTTAGTAAATTGACATGTTGCATTGGTACCTCCCCATAGTCCTACAATTGCATTTTTTACGGGACGGAGGGAGTATATATTCTGCACAGGTGTAGAAATTATTGTCTGAATAATATGGCATTTCTCACCTGAAAAGACAGGTTGAGTAGTGCTGATAAAATTGGTCATTTTGAAACTTATAAGATCAAAATGAGAAAAGAAGAAAAGTGGAGGGATCAAATTGGTTACAATCCTAAATTAAACAAAATTATGAACTGCATAAATTACTATGGAAGTATGGATATCTAATTACAAAGAGAAATGTTCAACAGTTGAGAACAAATGTACGCTGAATAATCTTTCGAGTTCCAGATACCAAGTGTATTATAATTAAACATCCATCAGCAGATCACTCAATTTAAAGGAAAAGATAACAAAAACCTAACAGCAATGCAAAGTAGCAAGCTCATGTTTCAAGTTAAACATAATTCATTAACCTAAATGATAATATCATTGAAACATATATGTGTGTTCCAGATGAAATTTGAACTATAAAAAATCCATAAGGAAATTACAGCTACCTTCAAGGAGGAAAACATTGAATCAGCTGTCCAGACCAAATCATCCATTGCATTGTCAGAACTTTGAAACAACTGTTCACTGATAGCATCTTCTTGTAGCACATAGCAGCAAATCATCTCACTGCAACATTTTACACTATATAAATAAAAACGGCCCAATCCATTACTATTACTTGATATAATTCAGCTACTGTGTCTAGAATCTACTTAAGAAAATCAAATATTGACTGAAGATTAAACATGTGCATGCTTGAATATTCGCCAATAATTTATGGGGGTATGATATGTTGCTGGGCTTACAAATTTTTGTGTATAAACTATGAAGTTGATAATATCTATACCTAATATTAAAGAGGCAAATTTCTCTCCACCCATTTTTTTGTCCACCTCCCCACAACTACCCAGGTAGTGGAGAGTTTCTTCCATCCCACTTTTTTTACTTCTCAAACTGCAATCCTGCCCTCGGTGTCAGGTATGTGACACGGACTCATGACTCATACTCACATGAGTTACAACAACTTGCGCCTAGTGATGCTGAATATGGAGTCTAATTCCAATACATATTGGATCGCACCCTACATATCTCAATATGTGACTCACTCTCATGACCCGCGCTCATACAAGTTAGAACAACTCGCATCTAGCGATGATACAAAGTCCGATTCCTATACGTATTGGGTACCATTGCAACGCAAGGGCACGTTTGCTAGTATATGATACAAAGAAAAAACTAAGAGTTGTGCGTCCTGTAACACATGTTAGGAAGCTAGCCTTTTGCTGTAATCATACACTGATCTAGCTCATTGAATAAGAGGTGCTTAGTTCCAATTTGATGGCACAACAGAAGTTACACAATAAATATCAATCTAACACCGGTTGAAGGATTGCAATGGAACATAGTGACAACAATGAGGTACAACAGACTTACGTTTCGGTGTCATACTGCAATATTTCATATAACATGGAGCCAAATTCTTTAAGTATCCAAAGCTTATCCATGGCTATTTTCAAGTCCACAAGTTTCCCCTGAGTAAGAAGGTTGGAAATATTAGCTATCTGTGCGCAGCAAATGAGATAGGTTAAATAGAATAACCAGACACAAGGAAAGAAATTCTGATTTTCCTACAGTGGGATTATTTTTATTTTATTTTGGGGTGGGGGGTGCCATTATTTTAAAAATATAAGGAACAATGATGCATCACTGTTGTCTTCCAAGAAAATGCATAAATATGTGGAAATGTAGTTTTGAAAATATAAGGATGAAGCATAATATCTTCAGCAGAAATGCACAAAAATATAAAATATTTGAAACTCCATACTCCATAGTAACTATGATTGGCAAGATTAAGATAACTCTACATCAACCTTCATCCGATTCATTTCCAATTAGTTAAGTAGATGGAAATCTTGCAAAAATAAAGTTTGTCGAAGAATGTTAATAAACTAGAAGTTGTGTTTTACCTCTAGCAAAGGTATAGTAGAAACTGAAGGTTCAGAAGAGAACATGAACCTTTCCGCAGCAGAAAAACTGAAGCCATACACAGCAACATAATCACAATCTTGAACCTTTAAAATATCATAATATGAACCAGTCAGCTTTTGCAGCAATAATGATGGAAAAGATTACATTTTCCATCACGATATGTCGTCATACAATGACGAACAGCCCACAATAGAAAAATTAGATTTCATGAAGTAGCAAACATGAGCACAAACAAAGGGTAGAACAACAGATCCAGCATTTAAGTTTTTGACAGGAGGTTTGTACTTTGTACTAGCAGCAAGTTGTAGGCTATGTTCTCATGTTGCACTAGTATACTCGATTTTGTGAATGGCAGATGAGCAAGTAAATAACTGATGAGAGTGAGACAACATTTCTGACATACCACAGTGTTCTGATGCAGAATTGCCAAAGATATCAACTCTTGATCATCATCAGCCTCACCAACCCATAGCCTGGACGGATGGCCTGAGATAAAGAGAACTTGTCAATAGATATTAACCGCTCAAGAACAACATTATGTGAAAGCAAAACTTAAACTAGTTTTTGCGAAACCATGGTTTTCGAACAAGGGACAGCGCTGTAGAGGCGACTGCAAAATTGCAATGCATCAACAAAGCACAACTGCACAAGTTTATTCATGAAAAACATTACTCTTTATTCATCTCAATTGTTCAATCAAACCCTTCCCTTAACTCTTGGATAGCACTATTGAAAAAAAATAAAAATAAAACTGGCATGTAAGTTACAGTTAACCCTCAATGTACTTTTTCCGTGTCACTGAGCTCACTGAAACAAGCATGCACAGATAAAGCTATCAGCCCACCACACAAAAAATATATGCATATTGCTATCCAACAATAGTATAAACATGGTATACCAGCAGCTTGGGTAGATTGGATATGAGGCTGGAAGCAGAACAGACTTAAAGATGTAGATCATGGCTTACACGTGTCACAACAACATTGCATGCATTGTAAAAAGAGCAGCATTGCTTACAAAGAACCATAACACAATGATCAATAGTGCAGAAGTACAAGATCAAGAGAGTAGCAAGTAGAGAGAACATAGACATTACCTTCAATATCATTTGAGTGATGAACATTATAGTTGAGAAGTTTCATGTGATTATCCCATATGCGCAAGTGTCCATCCAAATGAAGAACAAATAACAGGTCCCTTTCATTTACAACAGTTGCTACTATATCCTGCACAGGACCCACAGTCTTTGCTCTGCAAATAATGTAGGTAAATTTCATGCAAAAAGATGCAAAAATGCAAAACATGAGATGAGTTATATAGCAGCTAAAGAATCTTTAAAGTAAACTGGAACTCCATTCACATATACAAATATGCTACCATGAGAATAGCGGCAATAAATAAAAGTGTCATTTGAGTCAACAAGCATATGAACACTGCACATGCTGCTCCTTCTTCCTATGCTATGGTAGTCTCTGAGAATATATATATGCAGCTGGGGCAATGGCTAATAGCCAAACATGAAAACAGTAAATGATGTTCTAGAAACAGTTCTCATGTATCTAAGCTGATCGTGCTTTCATTGTTTGGTGGACCACTATAAACAAGAATCCAAGATAGTACCTTGACACAAGAGTCCATAAACGTCCAATCCCAGCATCATCTCGTAGTTCATTCGAGAAACCTACAGCAGAAGACAATAATATTCAGAAACCTTGAGTGGAGGTACAGAAGAAGGCCTCAAGTTCAATAGTCTGGAACCCATTAAATCCCTGGAAGAATGAGTTTGCTGCTGTGAATTGACAGTAAAGGACATGCCTGGTGAGTTTGGGGCTAATTTGCCAAGGCTGTAAGAACAGATGGACCCATCTTGCCGACCAATCACTATACATCCTGGCTTCGCTGTTACCGCTGTAACCTTTGCACTCTGAGCTTGAGTTTGGAGGTTAAACTCAACTATATCATCCTGATTCAGCACTGAACCAGATACGTAGGAAAATGGGCTGCGTAAGTGGCACAAGAAAGCAACTCCAGAAACAGTAAGCACATACAGCATATATACAAGCTCCCCTTGCCTGCGACCCTGCATTGCCACAGAAGTGACTGGTCTAGTCTCTAACATTCCAGAAAGTTACTGAAAACAACAATTGGCAAAAATGTCATGAATGAACCAACCTCTCTTTCACATAAAAAGGCAAATGGACATAGCGCCTCATGGAAGACCAACCGCAGTCCAAAGCTAGGGAACTCCTTGGAGGCACTAAGCTCGATGACCTCTAGCACATTTGGGTGTTCCTCGTGAATCCTCCTGTAAGACGGGAAACCATATGCTCCATTCAGATAATCCCCACCTACTATAAACCTAGGGTTTCTCTGAACGTGGCAAGTACCAAAGCAATACTAAGCGTGCACTTAAATTCTAGTTCTAAAATGATTCATATACATCACAAAAAACATGAGCACGGACAACTACGGAGGCGCAAACTTGTCGAAAGTCTAATCTGCGCGAGGTCCAGCTAAAACAATGTGCCACTCATCTGAACAGAACCGCAATAGAGCTCGAAAGTGAGGAGAAGCCCCAACACGTACCACGAGAGGTAATACTGAGAATCGCCCGGACGGATGATGTGGCACCCCGAGGCGGAGCGCGGGGGCACGCACACGAAGGGATCGGAGGAGCTCGCCGGCGCGGAGGCGGAGGAGGAGGGGATAGTGAGGTCGATCCACCGCAGTTTGTCCGAGCCGGGTATGGGAACCTCAGCGCCAACTATCCTCCGGGCAGCGGGGGCGGCCATGGCTAATTCGCCGTCGTTGTCGTCGGCGTCGGCTACGCCGGCGGCCGCCGCGGGAAGGAGGGTTTTGGAGCGAGTGGGTTTTGGGCGGTGAGATGGAGGAGTGTGGTCGGAGCAGGGCGCAGGGCTTTGAGAACAATAGTCGAGATGCCGAGTTGGGCTTCTTTGGAAAAAAAAATCGTACCTGGGCTTAGTTTATGTACGTACTCCGTACTCGCAAATCTGTGTTGCTTTTGAAAAAAGAGCAAATTGCTAGCATCATACAACAACTAGAAAGATGGGTGCAAAATTACCTCACAATATTTTGTTTAATTTATTTAAGGAATTGTGTTTAAAACTGCTCCACAAACTCTGTTCTACAAATTATACTGGAGTTTGAAGAGTATTTCTTTAGGTGTTTTCACAACTTTACTATTTTTCCTCAAACTTTGTGCGCGGAGTTAAAATTGTTTAGCTAAACAACATGGAACAAAGCTGAAAAAATATAGAGCGGAGCATTTCCAAACTCCTTTTAGGGCATGTTTGGGACTGCTCCGTTCTCGTTTTTGCAGCTCTGCTCCACCAACCTTATCATGGAGCAGCTCCACCATGGAGTTTATAGAGCAGATGATATTGTTTGACACATAACATAGCTCCGCTCTAAGAATGAATTGTTTTCATGCAAATGGTCTATTATGCCCCTCATTCCATTCCATTTGATTACCTTGATCATATGTTACGATAAGAGCAAAATGCACCACAGGTCCATTAACTTTTTGCTCTGTGTCACCTATGTCCAACACATTTTAAAGTGCAGGTTTGGGTCCTTCAATTTACTATGACGTGCACCGGAGGTCTATATTCCTTTGTTTATGTTTTCATTTTGCAAAAACCTCCCTCTATTTTCCTTCTTTTTCACATGTAAACCTGTGTGTCCTGGCAGCGGCCGCTGCACCTCCCCCACATGCACAGTACGTGCTGTTGCATGATGCCTGTGTCCCGGCCGCATGCCCGCGCCCACCTGGCTTGGTTTCGATTCGGTGCCACGCAGACCGGCGTCCACCACGCATTGGATCGATTGCCTGATTGCCTTGGCGACCGGCTGCCAAAACGCAGCGCGCACGTACGTATGGGTTAGACGGTCACCTATCCACACTCGTCGCCAGCACACGTGGGTGTCCATCCGCCTTACTCTGGTCGCAAGCACGAGGAATAAGCACAGTGAGGATAATGTGCTTTTGTTTGTTGTAGAGGGGACTAAGCGTGATCGAATGGAATGGCATGTGCACGACACAACATACGTATATAGCACATGCACATACCTACTCCTAGAAAAATATACACACATGGATGGAGGAATGTGTCTTATTGCTCTTTTAAAACAAAACTTATTACTCCCTCCATCCTAAATTGTAAGTCATTCCAAGAATCTTGGAGAGTCAAAACATCTTAAATTTGACCAAGAATTATAGACAAAACTATAAAGATTTATAACATCAAATAGGTATACTATAAAAATATAATTGATAACGAATCTAATGATACTTATTTGACATCATAAATATTATTATATTGTTATATAAGTTTGGTCAAATTTGAGAAACTTTGACTTTCTAAGATTTTTGGAATGACTTACAATTTGGCATGGAGGGAGTAACATACATGCACGCTTCGTTGGAAACACACACAAGTCTTTTTGGTGCTACAACAAACCTGTAGCGTTTCTGTTCTTCTTGTTACGCGCAAGATTACATACGATGCGCGTGACGAAACAATGCCAGAGATAGTAGTGCGTCGTGTGCATGAACGCGACCGTTATTTCATCCCCACGTGTCCACATCGGCGACGGTGAGAACGCACGACAGACGGACGAGTGCACGTACGAGAGCGATGGGAAGCTTGGACGTATGACTATGGCCGCAGTGGCACGTGGGGCGTAGACAACCGGCGGCAGTCGATCGGCACCAACAACGGCGAGCGCTTAGACTACGTGCGTACATGTTGCTATGGAACTGACAGCTCCGATCCAAACCAAGTTGGTACTGTGCTACCGTCATCTCGGTCAATCCGTCCAAACCGCACAAGCTAGCGCTCGGCATGGCCGGCAGCTGCGTCGAACCAGTGGACGGTGAGCCGCATGCTCAGCACCTGCGCAGGCTGCGCTCTACATGTTGAGACGATCGACACGGGGAGGAGGTGAGACCTAGGGCACCAGCTGGCGCAAGTGGCATGGCAAGGTGGCGTGCGGGCACACGGCGGCAAGCTTGCATTGAGCGCACGACCGGGCAGAACAACCTTTAAGGCCGATGTGCGTGGAGCTGTGGAGTCGAGCTTGGTCGCGCTCCCGCTGCCAGGACACATGGGTATGCATGTGAAAGAAAAAGAAATAGAAGGAGGTTTTTGCACAATGAAAACATAAACAAAGGAATATGGACCTCTGGTGCACGTTATAATAAGTTTAAGGACCCAAACCTGTACTTTAAAAGGTGTTGGACCTAGGTGACACAGAGCAAAAAGTTAATGGACATGTGGTGCATTTTACTCTTACGATAATATAAATTTAGACATTGAAAACAATCTACTGTGATATGATTTCTATTTTTTGAACATATATAAGGATTGTACGATCAACACAAGCAATCAATTAACACAAGCAAGCAACGGAAGAAAATAATATACGGGAAAGGCTGCGGCCTTCATGTACGGAAAAGGAAGCGAGGGAAAAAATAATGTGATTAATGAGTGGTATGCTGGGTAATTACCCTACAACTTCACGTGAAAGAAACTGGAGTACCCTTACCCAACAACTTCACGTGAAAGAAACTGGAGTACCCTTTGAGGTACTTCGCAAAAAAGATGGAGTTCCTCAACTCTATGTTTTTTTTGAGCAGAGTTCTTGGAGCTGGAGATGTTTGGCAACACGGAGCTGAAGCGGAGCTGAAAAAACAGGAACGGGTACCGAACACCCCCTTAGTTCGTAAACTTCTCATTGTGGTGTATAGGCTCTCAAAAAAACTACCAACTGCGCGTATGTATGCACGCTCGACGTCGTAGGCTACAACAACTCGACTTTGGATTTGCTCGGCTCGCTAGGTTTTCTTTTATCGGCTCATATTGGCTCGCTTCGTTGCATGTTGTGCCTACTTTAACTACCTGTTGGGCTGTTATTTAGAGCGAGTCCATTGCTATACGTTGACGGTTTTATACGTCGTCTCGTGTAATGTTATATAAGATTTTTGCTTATGTGGAGGTAAGAGAAATATAAAAGAGCAAGAGACCATTGTTTCGTGAAACAACCACCCCATGAACTAAGATTTAGGACTATAAGACAATTTTTATAACTTGTATAAGTTGTTATTATCATACAACTCACAAATTCACTTTTATTCTATACATGAATTTAGGAATTATGAGTTAGTATGAGGTAACTTATAAAACAACTATTATATATGTTGTATATTAAGCCGTTTTAAAATTATGAGACGACTTATATGACAACATTAATGTACTTGCCCTCATGTGACTAATAAGCTGACTGATATTTTTTTGTTGTGAAAAGAATATTATATCATAATAAGCTAAATTAATAAATTTAAACGAACAAAGTAAAATATATTAAGTAGAACGAGTTGTTCTAGATGCATTGTGTTGGCATGTTTGAACGCTTAAAATTAGCATTGCTAGCTACTACATGAGCATCTCCTAGTAGCCTCCAACTCGTTAAAATGCACTAGTGATTAGTACATCTATTGCCAAGTTGTTGTTTTAATCCACTTTACTAATTATTACTCCATCCATTCTAATTTTTTTTTTCTACCTATAATGTTATATATATATATATATATATATATATATATATATATATATATATATATATAGCTAGAGGTCGTTTGGCAGTGCTCTATGGAGCATATTCTCATAAACAATTACTCTTTGGGTGCTAAATGCATTTTTCAGCGAGAATTCTGCACTATTTCAGCACTACTTTCCAGCGAATGAACAATATTTACATACAACATAAGCTAAATTTCAGTGCAACAGACAATGCCTATATGAAGTGATTCTCTGATATGAACTAAGAGGTTGAGGTCTGAAAAATAGCTTCACCTCGTTATAAAAAGTGATTCTCCATGTTGATTTCGAAAGTTTAGACAAAAGAATCTAAGAGAATCATTTTCAACTCTACCAAACAAGCTCCTAAACATAGCATGGATCTAAGTGTACGTTAAAACCTATATTGATATTGGAAAACTAAAATACCTTATAATTTACAATTTTAAGTGAAGAGCAGTTGCTAGCGGTTAGCAAAACAAATGTCCTAATCTTTAGGTTAAAAAAAACAAATACGTGTACCCCATATTTGATTTTTCCGGTGGTGATGTTTGGAATTACTTCGTGAACTATGTTTTTTAACAAACTTTAACGTGGAGTAACTTTAAAAAATCCACGGTCTATGGAATACCCTTTAGATATTTTCATAACTCTACATTTTTCTTGAACAAAGTGCCTGAACTAAAATTGATTGGCTAAAAAAATATAGAGTAGAGTTGAAAAACGTGAAGCTAAAACTCTACATTTTTTCTTAAACAAAGTGTGTGAGCTAAAACTGATTGACTAAGAGTGAAGTTGAAAAAGTGGAGCGAAACACCTAAACAAAGTTGCTCTGTACAAAAATTTGTATCAGTTTGGACTTTGGAATTCTAGTTTTCATTAGAGAAGAAAAAGAGAAAAAATGACCTTTCCACCAAATAAATTCTATGATAAATAACTAAATCGAGCCATCTTTAGATAACATTTTATAGAAATCGTTTTTGTATATTTTTCAAATAACTAAAAAAATTTAAACATAAACACATTTTTAGTTTGGAATTTGGACAACAAATTCAGATCATTTAAATCTGTCAATTTGTGTACGGTGAAACGTCAGTAGTAGGGATGAAAACGGTCGGAAACGATTGGTAGGAGGTTAAATCACTTTCATTTTCATATTTTTTTCTCGAAAAAGAAATCGATACGATATTGTCGGAAACGAATACGGCACCGGTATTTCGGTAATTTCGAAAATGATATAGTCGATCGGAAAACACAACGATAATGGTCGAAATCGATAAGAATGATATCCTAAAAACGATGAACACCACAAATCTCTTGAGAAGAGCCATATAACTTGACTTATCTTATATGACATTAATAAATAAAGCCACAATTAATAAGATCATAAGTTAAATCATACATTTCACATTAATCTTAATCTCAAACAGTGATAAATCACACAAGAGCATGATAATTCTTGACAATGACACGAATAAACATTAAAATTCTAAGTTTATTTGACAAAGCATAGTGATAAAAACATAAATTATTAGAGTCGTTTCTTCACAGTATAGTTTATAACTAAATTAGGATTCAAGACCTTTGAATCGGTAATTACCAACGGTAAATTACCGGTTAATACGGTAATCTTCGAAATCGGTCGCAAGAGTACAAAATTGTTTTCACTTTCGTTTTCATTTATTTTTATCATTATCGTTTTCGTTTTTTTTGTTACCGCTACCGTTTTCATTTAGGTCTAAAAATAAAAAAAACGAAAACGATTTTCGAAAATGGGAGATCATTTTCGTTTTCAATCCCTAGTCAGTACTCCGCGATTTTGCCATCGAGTCGAAAAACTGGGAGGCAAATCCGACCCCACCTGCAAGCGACCAAGCGGCTCAAGGGGACCGCGTTTTTCTGGAATCATCCTCCTCCTTCCAGCGCAAACCAACTAACCGAACAAGCAGAAGCAGAAGCCCCGGCACGGAACACACGAGCACAAGCGGAGCGTGCGAACTCGGAAGCGCGAAAACCCTCTCCGCCCAAGGAGGATCCTCCCGCGGCGCGCGAAGGAAGCAGACCCCCGACCGGCCGCCCTCGTGAGCCGCGGCGGGGACAGCGGAAGCAGCACCACTCGGGAGCAGCCAGCCCTCGACCGGAGCGAGCGGGGTTTCTGTAGGAATCTCCGAATCCGCGGAGTTCGTGGCCGGATTTCGCGGCGCGGGGCCTTCCTCGTTTCGGGCGACAAGATGGTGGGGTTCGCGGGGAAGAGGAAGGAGCTGGAGCAGGTAGTGGACGGCCTCTCCGACTTCTCCTTCTCCGGCCCCGCTGCCAAGAGCCGCAGATTGGTGAGCTGTTTGTGCCTTTTTTTAGACTTCTACTATTAATTGATAAGGGCTCCTATCTGGTTTTGCTGGCGCAATCATTTGCCCTAATCTTGTGACGCTACTATGCCTGCGAGTTCATCTCTTCAATTAATTAGTGATGATTGGTGGACTCCTAACTAGGGTGGTTGATTATAGGGATTTGGGAGCGGTTACATGTTAGCAAATACAGTAAAAAAAATTAAGAAAAAATTGAAGATATTGCTTCAACTATATCTTGCGCTTGATGGTTATCTGTACTTGACGTCATGTCCATGACCTTCCTGTATTAATGGCTATTTGATTAAAGCGTCTTCATGCAATTTGGCAGAATAGATTCAATAGATGTTTTGTCAGATCTGTTTTCAGTTTCTATACCGTTGTCCTATTTCTGATAACTAGCATTAGTTTACTCCGCAGTATCTGCTCTGCCAGGAGCTTCCTACTGAATAAGTTAATGAAAACTCTTTTCTGCAAAGAGCATATGCAATCGGAAAATCAGTAGCCCTTTCCTAGGTCAGCCTAGGATGCCTGTTTTGTTTACATGCAGATATTGCCAGATTACGTTGCTGTTGCTTTTGTTGGGAGTTGTTCTTTGGTGTAGAAACATAGCGAGGTTTAGTCGATGATGATATGGCATCATCTCTATATGTTTCTATGCATTTGTTGTGACAGCCTTGTTATGGTGTTATGTAGCTAAGTAGCTCCCTGCTTTCTGTTTGATCACTTCAAGTGAAGAAGCAAAAAACATATACATGTTACAATTTTCCACTGCATATAGGTTTATCATGCATGGTGCTCTGCATGTCTTGTGCATATAGTTAAGCATTCTGTCATTTTGGTGTTTTACATTTGTTGGAAGTATCTATACAGAATACTCATTGCATCTGTGATGCTTCTCTGAATGAAATGTTGCTTATTATTTGTAGGACCCCGGGCTCCACCAATTATGGAAGAAGAACCACCTGCTCCTTCCATGTCATTCCAGATGCTGGGAGATAAAACCAATAGTGGTGATGACATGCCTAGTGTGGAAGTCATGATGGAAGGTCTAACAACACATCATGTGCCTAGTGAGGACTTGGCACTTGTTTTATACAAACCAGTAGATAACCCCGCACCATTTGGTCCTGGCATCTCAAGCTCTTCATTCATAGTGAGTTCAGACTTGATACGTGGTCTAAAGAGTAAGTACATCATGACAACCTTCTTTAGTTGTCATTTATATTTAAATTCACTGTTCTTATGAATCTTTGCTATTTTGATCCTTCATTTCGTTTGATTTCTAAGTGTCAAATGTATATCCTGAACTTGTATGAGTACAGGAATTGTTGTTCCCAAGTATTTGGGTGTTCCTTGCGCAAATATAAACTAACCTATTTAGATTTTTTTGTTTGTATCTATGACATGTCCAAACCTATCTCCTGATACTTTAAGCAAGTTATATGCAGAGCTGCAAAGAGTCTAACTATTTAGTTGTGTCATGCGGCTAGTTGGTGAATATAACTGGAAGCATAAATGCCCTGTTGGCCTAGGGGCATGAGATGATATGTTAAGTTTTGGCCATGAGATCACCTGCTTACATTGTGATTTGTGTGGGTGAATGCTTGGTGTGTCCTTTGTCTAGTGCTTTGCCATTGATTATCCTCTTCCTTTTTGTTTTCTTTGGTTCTGCTGTCTTTTTGTAGAGCTTTTTCATCGGCTTCTATTTTGCGCCACCTTCTTATATGTGTTCTGAATTATAACAACTCACGAGTTTCTTCGCTGTTTTCACTTTTCAGGCCATGTTTTCAATCAAGCAAACTATCATGAGATGGACAGTGAATCTCCTGAGCGTAGAAACAGCTTGGCTTTAGTTCCTTGGACACCACCACAAGTGTCTATAAGGTCTGACTGGGTTGCTGCTGAGCCAGAGAGCACACATATTTTTGAAGTACCTATGGAGGCTGATGAGACTGAAGTAACTTCTATGGATGTCGAGGAAGCACCCGAAGCAATTTCCGGGGGCTTCAATGGCGAGAACCTTGGCCAGTGGCAGCATTGTATGACCCCAGAGTCATTACCAAATCCATCAGCCCATGTTATGTGGTCAAGGTGACAACAGGGAGGCCCTGTGTACTGACTACCGAGTCACACCAAGGATGAAGAAATCCTCTAATAGGCTTGCCCTAGCTGTGTACAAGTAGCTGGCTGCTTTAGTTGAAAACCAAAAACTGATTATGCTTAGCATGATACCTCCTGGTGTAGTGTTGATCTTCCCCAGTAATATCAGTGTCGGTAGACAACATGTTACAAGAGAACCTGGTTAGATTGACATCCAATGAGTTGATGTAACTTGTTGGATTTATAACATGTTAACGCCCTAGTTTCAAACTCCCTTGCATTATTATTATTGTATTAGCATGGCTGGTTTATTGATACCATAACCGTCTAATTGCGATGAATTTTATAATATATTTATATAAAAATCAATAATATATGTTTCTTTTCAATAACATATTTTAATGCTCATATAAAAATACATGTACCTCTAAAAACCAAGGATTGTTTTTAATCAAAATAGCGGGGAATCACCTGCTCTAGTTTTCATTTAAAAATAATTTTACAAGAGGTTGTACAAAAAAATCATTTGAAAAGTTAGAAAGGGTTGCACAAAAAAAATTACCGAAGAGAAACTGAAAAAACAGCAGAGACAAGAGCAAGACAACTCATGTGGCCATGTGCCATTGATTCATATCATCACCTCACTGATGCCTTTGTTTGCCTATGGGCAGCCGGTAAATTCTTCGCTTCCACCGTGAGAATCACAAGCTCCAATTCCAAACATAGGTCATGCTGCCTTTCGTCCTATAACCATCTGTATTGAGGTCAATGATTAATCCAAATGATATACGCAAAGCAGTCAACACACATTTTGAGAACAAAGGAAGAAAAAAAACGTTCGTATTTCTCATTCTCACATTTCGATTTCTCCTGGTCTTACGTATTCTTTTTCACAATTTAGAAAAAAAAATGCCAGGTTTCATCTCCAAAGTTTATAAGCGTGACGTGATTATTTATGTAAAGCAGAATAACAGATACTTTTGCGATGACCTAGACAGATATGATTTGAGAACACGCATATCTACAAATTTCTATAGGAATATCAGCTATGGGAGATTCTTATATTTCTTTATAGGCCCATAGTTGATAATCTCACTCTCATTAGGTCGGCCACGATAGTGAAGCCATAGAAAAAACATGTCATAGTTCTCTGTTTACTTAGAACTTTATAAATTATAGAATTATTAGTCATACTTTTCAGCCATAAAAACAAATTAATTCTAGGCTAAAAACGGGGGAAAATGTCAGGTTTGTCAAGCCCCCATCCGAAGCAAAGGCTGTTGCTTGAGACTCCTGAACTCCAGGAGCGTCTCAGTCATGGCACGCACATTGAAACAGAGTTGGGCAGGAGCAGGAGGATAATGGCTGACGCCGAATGGGCGCAACGCACGGCGCATTGAAGCCGGCGCCTGAATCGGATATGACCAACTAAACCCCCAACCCCTACGCGCCTAGTACTACTTACCCGACCCCCGACGGCGACGTGATAAATAGTAACAGATGGGAAGAGGAGCAGAGAGAGTCCACTCTCAAGTCCAGCAAGAGTCGTCGTAGCGGAGCGGAGTGATCGCTCGCAGTCGCACTCGATCGCCGACTGAAATCGCGGAGACCGGAGGCCGGAGCGGAGGAGGATGAGGGTTCGTGACGGGGACGGAGGCGGCGAGGTGACCGCGCCGCCGCAGCACCTCGTGTTCGCCTACTACATCACCGGCCACGGCTTCGGGCACGCCACCCGCGCCCTCGAGGTCCGCCCCCTCCCTCCCTCCCGACTCCTCCGTCCTGGTCCCCGTGCCCGCGCGTGATCCGTCCGTTGCCTGACCCTGCCTCCGGTCCTGTCCTCTCCTCGCCCGCGCAGGTGGTGAGGCACCTGGTCGCCGCGGGGCATGACGTGCACGTGGTCACCGCCGCGCCCGAGTTCGTCTTCACCACCGAGATCGCCTCCCCCAGCCTCCACATCCGCAAGGTCCTACTCGACTGCGGCGCTGTCCAGGCCGACGCCCTCACCGTCGATCGCCTCGCCTCGCTCGAGAAGGTTTTTTGTTTTTGTTTTTGGCACGCCACAACTCGATCGTTTCCGTTTCCATTATTCCACCGCCCCCTTTGCTTGTCTTCTGAGTTCTGAACAAGGGTGAGGTGTGCGTGAGTGCAGTATCACGAGACGGCCGTGGTGCCCCGAGAGTCCATCCTCAAGACCGAGGCGGAGTGGCTCAACTCCATCAAGGCCGACCTAGTGGTATATCATCACTTATTGTTACCTGCTTCTGTTACTCATCTAGGAGTAGCCATCTATCTGAACATTTGTGGTAACTGGACTAGACTCAACTGAACACACCTGACTCGTGAGCAAATGCTGCAGGTTTCAGATGTTGTACCCGTGGCATGTAGGGCGGCTGCAGACGCTGGCATTCGATCCGTCTGCGTCACAAATTTCAGGTTAGCAGTGCTCTCATTGCTTCCTTGGTTCCACGTGTCCCTAAGAGTTATAATCTCCCCTTTTTTCCATTTTATTTAAATTCGTAAGGTAAGTATATGGGGATCTGCCAGTAGTTTCTATATGTAATTTGATAAAGATCCTGACACATCTTTTATTGTCTGCAGCTGGGACTTCATTTATGCAGAGTATGTGGTAGCAGCTGGACATCATCACCGTTCAATTGTGTGGCAGGTACCACACTCACATCTCTAACTTTTCAACTTTTCTTAGGTTTGTGACGATGTGTGGGCTGTGGGGGTAAAGCAGCACAAATGCTAAATTTCAACTTTAAACACTTGTTTTGACTCTCCCTGCGAGCGCTGCTATTTGCAAATAGTTGTTTAGCATCTAGTTTGTTCGATAATGTCACGTTTTTTGTGTTTATTTGCAATCTGATAATTATGCCATCTGTTAATTAGCCATGTGTGTATCTTAACAACAATTGTAGATAGCAGAGGATTACTCCCATTGTGAATTCTTGCTCCGACTTCCTGGATACTGCCCTAGTATGTCACTAAGCCTGAATAACTGTTTTCTGATGGTCTAAGCGTGCAGTTCTCATGAACAAGTTTGATTTTCTGCAGTGCCTGCTTTCCGTGATGTCATTGATGTTCCTCTTGTGGTCAGAAGATTGCACAGATCTAGATCCGAGGTTTGTATATTCTATTTGGAGTGGTATCTTACAAATTTAACCCACTTCTTGCTTTCTAAGTTCCATAATTTTCATGTTTCAGGTGAGAAAGGAATTAGGAATTGCAGATGATGTTAAGTTGGTCATTTTCAACTTTGGAGGACAGGTAAGATAAAATTGTCCATCCTTATAAATATGTGCCTTGCTTTATTTTTTTAATACCTGATTGATGTCTGCCCACAGCACATCTGTGTTCAATTAATTCATTTAATTTGTCTATTTCTGGACTATTATTTTAATCATGGACAATATTGTTATGGTATATCGCTGCTCTATGATTAGATTTTGCATGTGTTGTTGATGCATCAGTTTATCTTATACATGCCACAATAGTTGAACTTACTATCATTATTAAATTTGGGGATTGGGAGTTCTCTTTGTTTTGACACAAGGGTAACCTTGCAGGAAAAAAGCAGTCCTCGTTTTGTTTAAGTTATTTAAAATTTGGTTGTGTTTTGTTTTCTATCAGTTATGCTAGGACAATTGTACACATTAATAACATCATCTTTTTTCTATTTTCTTGTCCAGCCTGCGGGATGGGAATTGAAGAAAGAGTGGTTGCCTGACGGTTGGCTATGTTTGGTATGTTTATCTGATAGTGTTGATGTGGCCATCGAAGGAGAGAGAAAGGAAAAGAGCAAAGTCACCAAAGGCTACAAATGGACCTCAAATATTGTTTTCAAACCCCTAGGCCATGTAATTGGGCCCTGAACACGATAATGGGGTCCCCAACATATAATACACCTCCAAAAGATAGCGATATTTTCCATTCCCATTAATGCTTGACCAACCCAGCTGACTAAGATTTTATATTTTCTGAAAGGTATGTGGTGCATCTGATAATCAAGAGCTTCCTCCAAATTTCATTAAGCTTGCAAAGGATGCCTACACACCTGATTTGATGGCAGCATCTGACTGCATGCTTGGTAATGACAACTTTAAATTATTTGGTGTTCAGGGTTATTAAATGTATTTTTTGTCTTGCTTGTCACTTACAAAAAAAAAAAATCCTGTTCCAATGTAGGAAAAATTGGATATGGCACTGTGAGTGAGGCTTTGGCTTACAAGCTGCCATTTGTATTTGTTCGAAGAGATTATTTCAATGAAGAACCATTTTTGCGGAATATGCTTGAGGTTGAAACATTTTGGGCCTTCACCTTATGTTAAAACTAATTTAAAGTTGTGTGCTGTCATTAAGTACCTTGCCTGAGATTCTGTTTTGCGCTCTTTTGTTCCATCACAAAAAAGCATTATCAATGTGGCATTGAGATGATACGGAGGGATTTACTTACTGGGCACTGGAAACCTTATCTTCAACGTGCTATCACACTTCAACCCTGCTATGATGGTCCCATAAATGGTGGCGAGGTAATTCCTACTTATTCTCTGGCATAATCTTTTAATATTATTCAGCAACCCCTCGATCATGTTTGCTTCTGTTTCCACAGAATAAATTGAAGTTGTCCCTAATTGTTAAGGGCGAAATATTTAGATGCATTCAACTGCATACAAATTAGTTCTTGCAAAGAAAGCAACTTAATCCTCATGGTTTCCTTGAACCAAATAGATAGAATGTGTATGTGATTCATTAGTTGTTTATATTGCATTGCATTGCAATACAATAGACTTTTTGTAGACAAGCTAATGCTGGTGTCATCAGGTGGCTGCACATATCCTCCAAGATACTGCTGTTGGGAAGAAGTATATTTCTGGAAAGGTGAGTTACTGCACAAACTATATTTAAAGCTTGAGTAAAATTTTACCCTTTATGTTGGACCTCCAAATTTCTGACCAAGCATGCCTTCTAAATTATGTTGCCAATAGTACTTGAATTTTATTTTATGTTAAATAATCAATTTTTTGCTAATACTCGCTGCTGTTTCCATGTTTTCCATTTGATTAGTTAATTTTTTTTATAAAAAATCATATAATTTATATGTGCTTGTTACTTCACAATGTTCAATGAATGTCTCTGTTTTATGGTCAATCATCTTGCTTTATATAACAACTGTAGTTGAGCGGAGCAAGACGGTTGCGTGATGCCATTGTGCTTGGCTATCAACTACAGAGGGCTCCTGAGAGAGATGTTGGAATTCCTGACTGGTATTCTCTCTCAGAGAAAGAAATCAGTGTTCGCTCAACGCTCGCATCTCATGATATGAATGGAAGTGCAGAGTCGTAAGTTTGTATACCATTTTTTTCCCTTTATGCTATATACGGTCTCTCGAAGAGTAGTCTGCTGCATTCTGATACAGATTTATTCACTCTTTTCATTTTTATCCAGATCGTTCGAGGACTTCGAGCTACTCCATGGTGACGTGCAAGGCTTAACTGATACCATGTCCTTTTTGAAGAGTTTATCAGGGCTTGTTGGAAATGACTTAAGAAGCCCTGAGAAGCAAACTCGAGAGAGGGCCGCTGCTTCTGTGCTCTTTGACTGGGAGGTACTCAGATCTCTTTATAATCCTGGAGTATGAATTCCGATAGTCCGGGCCAAGTTCTCGTTCTTCTCTATGTTAGACTGGAAGAATGCACCAAATCTGATGGAACACCCTTCATTTTGTTTGATAAATTCTGTTAATATGTTACAGAGAAACATTGTTGAGCTAAATTCCTATGCAATATTAAATGAAGAACAAGATTCATATGCAATATTTAATTCACTGATTTTATTCTGTTATAGGAGGAAATATATGTTGCAAGAGCTCCTGGGAGATTAGACGTTATGGGTGGTATTGCAGATTACTCTGGAAGTCTTGTACTGCAGGTAAGTTTGACCGCAAAACAAGTGCCATTTGTTTCATAGATTATCATTATTAGTAATAAATATTGGAAACATATGTAAGACATGTTTTATACGCCTTCCTTTTTTGTAACATTTTCAATGCATACTCTTCTTATGAGTTCCATGTGCCCGAATGCACAAGCAAACCATTTTTATTACTTCTTATCAACTAGGCTCTTTGGGGATGCCACATGTGTATCCTTAAACCTCTGACCTTGTGTAATTTTGCTCTCCACAAAGTTTGTCATAGGTCCATTTTAACATGCTAGATTTGTATGCGATTAATAATGCTGTATTGTCACTTATTTATTTACAGATAATAGATGGATGAATAATTTACTATGACTTTTATTTCGCTGAAGGCTGAGGCAATTCCCGATCTTCCAGCACATGTTTGAAGTTTTTAGTTAGATCTCAGACTTTGCTTCTGTAAAAATGATTTGGTCATTGCTACAGGGACTGATTATTCATAAATCATAGTTACCTAGGAGCTAGGACTACCTTCCCTAGTAAATTAGCACCTTTGTGGAATTGATCTAGTAGCCTTCCGATGTGATATAGTTCTTTGTTTGCATGTGTGATTATTAACATATAGATGCCGATCCGAGAGGCGTGCCATGTTGCTGTTCAAAGAAGTGACCCTACCAAACAGAAGCAATGGAAGCATACACAGGCTAGACAACTAGCAAATGGAGGAGCAGTACCAGTGTTACAAATTGTACGTTACAATCCTCAATCTTTCTGTCCCCTTATCTTGTTTAAACAGTCTTGTACTAAAATATTTTCACTTTTGACTTCTTCCATAATTCTGTGGTGATAAGGCCCTCACATGTTTACTAGAGTATCTAATACACTTATTTGTGCAACTGGGCTTTCTTACTAAATATGTTTGTGTAGGTATCCTTTGGTTCTGAATTAAGTAATCGTGCACCTACGTTTGACATGGACCTTTCTGATTTTATGGATGGTGACAAACCAATATCTTATGACAAAGCCAAAGAGTACTTTTCTCGGGACCCATCACAAAAGTAAGATGTTTTTATTGTCGTCTACTATCAACACCTTTCATGTGTATTGATGTTTAATAAAACCTTTTCCATCTCAGATGGGCTGCCTATGTTGCTGGAACTATTTTTGTATTGATGACTGAGCTAGGAGTGCGCTTTACAGACAGCATGAGCATTTTGGTATGAGTAATCGCAACTCATAGTATGCAAAATTGCATCCGTTTATCACCTTTTTCATATTGCAATATATCGCTAATGCTTGTATTAGCAAGTCTGTCCAGGAACGTTTGTTGATTAGTCATCGAACATCTTGCCATTCAGATTTAGCGACATCACATATGCTAGCAAGAATTAGACTGCAAAGAAAACTAGCTGTCCATTAATCATCAAACATATTGGCATTCACATTCTTTTTCATATTGGAATTATCACATATTCCTGTAAGAGTTTCGGTATTAGAAATTTATGTTAATTAGTCATCAAACATCATGCCATTCACATTGTTTTTCATATAATGCCCATATTAATCAATCATGTTTTCACATGTTAGACACACATGTAACCGGAACATATGTACCAGTTATCTATGGTATTTTTGTTTGAATCCTCAGGTTTCTTCGTCTGTCCCTGAAGGCAAAGGTGTCTCCTCTTCTGCATCAGTGGAGGTGGCTTCTATGTCTGCTATCGCTGCTGCCTATGGTTAGTATATCGAGAGGAGACATACAACAATGTTTATTACATTAAAGGAAGGGACAATTGCATAAGTGCCCTCACCTTGACCTCGAACTTCACGTTTCCCCCCTTTCCAACTTTGCCATTGCCCCTGCTTTAATCCATTCAACCCACCATTGACCCTGGTTTTGCCCTTTGTTGGCACTGATAAAACCAGGGGCAAACATGCTGTTAGAGGTCAAAGCGAGAGCAGATTGCAAATGACCCTTAAAGAAAATAGCTATATCAGCTAATTGTTTTAATATATGTTGACATTTTGAAGATCTTCAGGAATTATTCACCTCCTGATATTTTACCTTGCATTTATACATGCAAAATGTCATCAGTTCACGTGTTATTCTTGCTTCTAGGTTTAAGCATTGCTCCAAGGGATCTTGCTTTACTCTGTCAAAAGGTACAGTACACTGTCAAACTTGTTAGGTTCATCACTTCATCTATTCTCAATTCAGTCTGTTGTTCTTGTGAACAATTATGCAGGTTGAGAATCGAGTTGTCGGAGCTCCTTGTGGAGTAATGGACCAAATGACATCCGCTTGTGGAGAAGCTAACAAACTCCTAGCAATGGTTTGCCAGGTTAGTAAGTGTTTATCTTCTCAACTAGCTGCTAGATCCATCATCCCTCCAGTTTATCTATATGCTGCATTTCTATTTAATTGGTCAAAATCTCACTGCAGCCTGCAGAAGTGAAGGAGTTGGTTAGCATTCCAACTCATATACGATTTTGGGGTCTTGACTCTGGGATTCGTCATAGGTGGATAATCTCTGATTGAGCTTTGTGGTTGGGATAATCTTTTTAATATATGCTTGAATCTTGAATGGGTTTGTTGGAGCTAACTTTACTGTCCTTTGAGTTATGCAGTGTTGGTGGGACGGATTATGGGTCTGTAAGAGTAGGCACTTACATGGGTCGCAAGATGATCAAATGTGCTGCATCTGACCTACTTTCAGAATTGTTTCCCTCATGTACGTCTATGCAACCAGGCGACTCAAATCTTGATGAATATGAAGAGCATGGTGTAGACCTTCTGAAATCTGAAGCATCGATGGAGTATTTATGCAACTTACCACCACATAGGTCTCACTCACCTTATTAAATTGACAGAACGTAGCATGTTTCATGTTCTGCAGTTTCTTATGGCTATATTTCTACTTCAGGTATGAAGCTGTTTATGCAAAAGATATTCCAGAGACGATAACTGGTGATGTTTTTCTGGAGAAGTATGGAGACCATAATGATGCGGTTACAGAAGTTGACCGAAAACGATCTTATTGTGTCAAGGCTCCTACTAGACATCCCATATACGAGAATTCCCGAGTTGAGGTTTGACATCTTGAAACTATTATGCTTGTTTCTCCATTCATAAATTGGTTTGCTTGTCACCAAGTGTTTTCAGTTTTCTAAAACTTAAAATCTACAATAACTTTTTTTGTGGGGTGGGGTGGGGTGGGGTGTACAGTTTGGATAGGGAGGCATTTTGTCTTCTCTCTCACTTAGATAAGCCTTTTTTTGTGAATCACTTAGATAAGCTTGATGATCTAACATGATCCTGTTAACTTGCTTTAACTAAGAGCATCTCAAAATTTGCTATTTCTCACTTGCCAAATTTGTGTTTAGCAAGTGTATAATAATTTACCAAGTTGAAGAGGTCATCTCAACATTTCTATTTCTCACTGCAAGCCAAAAAAAAGAAGATTAAAAAGGAAGGAAACTTGCATGCGGAAACCGAGAGGGGATTCGCGGGCGAGAGGATGGCAATGCCGATGCGCCTCACAAAAATGGCAAACCGATGCAATCTTTTGGCAAGCGACGTGTAGATTGCAAGTCCAATTGCAAACTGTGGAAAGTGTTTTTTTGATTGATTTGTCAATTTTAAAGGATGACAAGTGATTTAGCAAATGTTGAGATGCTCTGCTCGTTTTTTTTCCTAAAAGAATTAAAATGACCAGTCTGATAAGTAACTCTATCTCTGACATAGTGAATGTTTATGCTTCTGGTGTAGGCCTTCAAGCATTGTTGACAGCATCAAAACAGACGAGCAACTTTCAGCCTTGGAGAGCTATTTTCAGGTAAATCTTGGTTAGCGGTAAAAAGTTCATTTTATCCATATGCCTCAACTTTTTTTTTTAGAACGAGAAGAGAAACAAGAAATATTTTGTTGTATCATATTGCTGACATTTTGGTGTTTATTTGACGGCAGTGCCACTACAGCTACAACGCTTGCGGGCTTGGTTCTGACGGTACAGACAGGCTAGTGAATCTAGTGCAGGAAATCCGGCACAGAAAGACCTCGCGAACTGGAGGCCCAAGTCTATTCGGTGCCAAGATTACCGGTGGAGGGTCCGGTGGCTCAGTTTGTGTGATTGGGAAGAACTGCCTGAAAAGCAGTGAAGAGATACTTGAGGTGCGCTTCGACATGCTACCATAATTGACTTACCAATCGCACACATCCAAAAGCTTCAATCTCTTATTTTCTCATGGCACGTTTTTCATTAAGAGGAACCAAAGGCTTCAATCTTATCACCAGAATCACAGTGGTTAAGTGTGTATCCAACTATCCATGGTGTGCTAACGTATGAACTTGTTGGGCCTTTTCAGATTCAGAAGAGATACAAAGCAGCCACCGGGTATCTTCCGATTGTCTTTGAGGGCTCGTCTCCAGGCGCCGGCAAGTTTGGGTACCTGAAGATTCGACGCCGATCCACGTCGCCATCTAACTGAACCGAAGGAAGAGCTGGGCCGTAGAATAGGTTGTGCAATTAAGCATCTGTCGAGAGGGGACACGAATAGCGAACACCACACGGTCATATTGATCGTATACCACGCAAACACAGCATGTCAATAATATATTAGAACGATGAACATGTAGCGCTCTGCCAATAATACTACTACCAGTTACTTGCTGTGTGGTACTTCGGTGACGCCGCACCGGCACTGCTGATCTGCAACTGCATATGACTAACAGTGATTCTGTAATCCTGAAGGATCGCTGTTAACGTACTGGTACAGTAGAATTCAGCTAGAGTAGGTGCTTCGGTTATTGGTAGCTCTTGGTAACTCCATCTATAGACAACAAGCCATGTTCTTGTTCGTTTCAACTTACCAACTATGGTACAGTGTTCTTCGGCTGCTTGAAACCTTCGGTCGTCACACGTCCAAGAGGATTTCCTGCAACATCTGGAAGTTGAATAATGCATGGCTATGATCGACTGCTCGTCGAGTCGGGCAGAACTGCAAATGCAGAAGCAAGAAGATAAGACGTGCCTCTTTGGTGGCCACGGATGGCATGGCACGCATGCCTCCGACACAGCACAGCAGAGCCAGCCCTCCCTACCCAAGTACCCGGCCGTTGCGATGGACGCGCAGCACAGTAGCCATCCATCCACCGACTGGAGCTGTTGGTGCTAGATGCAGAGCATCAGACAACCGTCACTGAGCAGCGGCCGTGCAGTGCCCCTGGGGCTGTACGTGTGTGATCTGCTCGTAGCGGACATCGGAGCAGGTGCGCGCGGCGCAATCATGCAAGCAAACAGGAGGCGCTGTCTACCGGTAACAGCAGCAACGGGGTCCGGTCCGGTCCGGTCCGGTCCTAGTAGATGACAGACGAGACAACCAAGTCGGCAGGCCAGGCAAGATCTGAAGATGTGCAGGGAGGAGGAGACGCGTCGGGCACCCATGCATGTCCTTTCACGGCTGCAGGCTGCAGGCAGCTGTATGGTTCGATGAGGCCGACGCGTAGACCGTGGATAAGAAGGTCAGTGTGTGTGATCTGGACTCTCTTGTTTTTCTTTGCTCATCAATAGTTTGTCACTTGATTAGGATTAGGAACGAAGCAGTTACACGCTGTCGGAATTGTAACCTGATCTGCTACCAGTATACTACTCCCGCTTTCTAGTATTAATAATAAAAGTTCTAGATTAAGACCAGTCAAACTTTCTTGAGTTTGATCATCAAGTCAAGTTTACAGAAAATAATATCAGTATTTATTTCTCTAAATACATTTATTATGAAAAATATAGATTATGTAATTAATCGAATGATATTTACTTGGCATAATAAATGTTAGTACGTACTTTACTGTGTAAATTTAGTCGAATTTTAAAGTTATTTGATTTATGGAAAGCGAGAATTGTATTCTTTGTGAGACGGGGAATAGTCGCTGTCAGGCACAAAATTAAGAAGGGACATCGGTTGATTACCTGGATCATGGGAAGCAACCTATCTTCATGCTGTGGCATTACGGGGATGTTTGGTTCCCGGCCACCGATTGCCACGCCTAACCTTAAGTCTGCCACATGAATTTTGATAGTCGTTTGGTTTGTGATACAAGCATGGCACGCCACCGCCACAGACTCGTCTCTCCTCGTCTCGCCGTAGATTTTCGCCACAGAATTGTGGCGGACGTTTTTGCCGCCGCTGAGTCCCGTGGCGCGCCAAAGCCCATCCCGATCAAATAAAAAAAAACTCCCCCACCGTTTCCTCTCTCCACTTCCTCGTCTTCTCCGTGAAACAGATCGAGCAGCACTCCCGTCCGACCTCCCGCGGCCAGGCTGCTGCGCGCGCAAGGGTCAGCGCCGCCGCGCCCGCAGGGGCCGCGCCGCCGTGTGCGCAAGTGGCCGCCTCGCCGCACGAGAGCAGTCCGTGTCCATCTAGCGGTGTAGCAATGTGTTGTTATCTTTGTATATTTGCTTTCAATTACGTACATGTGTCTGCACTAGCAGTGTCGTTACTTGTAAACTATTGTTTGCAAGGGAGTACTAGTAGAAGCAACATTCAAGTTTGGCCCTGTTGTACATGCTTAAGTCATGATATAATTTATGTAATTTATATGTATAATCTAGTTTGTATCTTACCATGTTACATGCTGATTTACAACTTATAATTTTAATTGTTACATTTTGTTTACTAGATGTGAAAGGCAATTTCAAATGAATAGTCAAGATAGTAGTTTCTTTCATGTGATTATACTAAGATAATAAGGTATTTTCATTTATTTGTGGTTGCAAACCAAACACATACCACAACATTTTGCCATGGTTTTGTGGCTGCAAACCAAGCAGCAACTACAATTATTTTGTCAAACTTTAGTCACTAACCAAACACCCTATTTTTGCCACAGTTTGTGGTTTGCCACATTTGTGGCTGCTACTTAAGTTTAAGTGTGGCAAGTTATGGCCATGAACCAAACAATCCCTACATTATCTTCCGTGTGTCTCCGTTTTATTTAAAAAAAGAATAAAATAGAGAAGTACAACTTTTCTGACTGAGTTGCTCTTTCAAAAAGCAGATACAATCTTTGAGCAGCCCCACCAGCTAGCGAAAAGTGGGGAAGGCACACGCAATAGCTTGGTTGAGCAACGCGATCGAGGCAGGAAGGAATTGACCGAAACTGTTAGGCTCAAACCATCAAAGACGAGGCCCAGCGTGACCCCACTACTACTACGCTCTCACAGTCACAGTACTGTTGCTGCCGTCCAGCGAGCGTCTGCTGATTGTGGCTGGGCCAGGTCTTAATTGGACCTGGGCCAGACCCCCCAATGTAGTGTCCATCTCAAGAAACCAGCCAAACCAATGGAAGCTAGCTAGGCTCTGAATCAATGAAGAAGGTGGTTAGAAGCATCGTCGTAAAAGCTGGGGACAGATTTCACTCACATGGTTTCATCTGGTTATAGATGATAGATAGATAGATAGAAGCTACCAAAGAGAGAACTGATTAGGTAGCAGTGCCAGCCAGCTTATGTACCCTTATAATTAACCATATATATGCATGCACTTGGGCATCATGGGGAGTAGCCATGGAAATTAATGGAGAATTCATTCTGGAATATAATATGATCTGATATGATCCACTGTGATTATTGGTTTCTTTCTCTCCAACATATATAGATCTGCTGGTTCATTTTTATTCATGTGGACTAGCCGCTAGCTGTTCTCTTGCTTGGCTTAATTGGCCATTAATTTGTACTACTACTAGCTAGCGTGTATTATTGTTATTTTGTTTCTATCTTATAATAAAAATCCTGTAAAATTGCCATGCATTTTCCTGGCTAGCTAGTTGTTGGTGACACTGACACTGGTGCCATCCAATGAGGATATATATATGCGCATGGTCAATCCTGTAATAGATGTGGAGAAAAAGAAGCTGCTTACTAGATCATATCCCGGTGAAGTGAAGGAGAATATATAAAGCAAAGCCCTTTCATTTGAAGCTACGTAGTGCAGTTGCAATGGCAAGCATGAGATGACACCACTCAGGGGCTAAATATCACTAAAGAGAGGTTGTGCTTTGCTAGCTGCTGCTAGCTGTTACAGCCCCTTCTCCTCTTCTCCCTCACGAACAATCAGTACGTAGCAGAAACAAGAAGCGAATATATAATAAGATCTCATTATATTATATTAGTTGCGTGGTTACTACTCTACTGATACCGAAATTACTATACGATTGCAAGCAAGCATGCATGTGTGGGCACGCACGGGCGCATTCAGATTTCAGAGGCTCACACACAGAGCCCTGCATCTGCATGCTGCTATGTTTAGTTTCCTTCAAAATGTTAAAACTTTACAAGATTCCCTATCACACTAAATTTTTAAACGTATATAGAATAAATTTTCGAACCTAGTTACTCAATGATTGAACAATAATTACTAAATACAAACGTACAGTGCTTTACATCTAAAAGAATTTTGAATCTAAACAGGAAGGAAGGAACAGTAGTGGTCGTACTAGTCCTACCTGATGACATGACAGGAATTCTTGTGTGGTAGGGGTAGAAGCAGAAGCAGCAGCAAGGGAAAGCCAAAGCATGCTGTCACTTGCATGCAAGCTGTGCGTGATGCCCAGGGCAGCACCAGCAGTCACCACAAGTGACAAGTCTACCTCGTGATCGTGAGCATGGACGACGGACGACGCACTGTGCGTATCTGTGGCAGGGAGAAGAAAGGGCAGCTAAGCTACCAGTGACTTGACTGCAGTGGTGACTGACTGGTTATCTTTCCTCTACTATCCATCTATCACCAGCTAGCTAAGCTGCTCTCGAACATCGATCCGCCCGAGGGAGATTGAGATTTGAGGGAGATTGAGGGCCGGGTGCGTGCGGTGCGGGGCCATCTTGTTTACGCACTGTGTATATTTTTCTGCCGGCTCAATGATCGTGTCGGCAGGTCGTTGCATATATCCAAGCTAGCTTGCTGCCTCTGTATACTCCGAGTAATCTTGGCCGGGGGTACCAAGATTACTCCTACTACCTCTATCTATCCAAAAGGATGTAATTTTTGGTGCAGAGAATGAGATGAGTGAGGATCGGAGTAATAATGGGCAAGTTCGGTTGATAACTAAAAATAGCACAAAGAATGAAAGAAGGAAGATTTGTACAAAGAGGGAAAGGATACAGAGAGAGAGACGTGGAGGCGCCAAAGAAGGGGCCACACTGTGTGTGCCAAGAAAACTGACCGCTACTCCCTCCATTCAAAATTATAGACATTCTGGTTTTTCTAAAAACATTATTTTTTTACGTGTACCTAAACACAGAATATATCTAAATATAATAAAAACTACAAGAAATACCGAAAGTATTATTTTAGAATAGAGGGAGTACTCCCTCTGTCCCGAATTAACTCTCGATTTGGATTTTCGTATCACAATTTCAACTAAATACGTGCAATATTTGTGTCTCCAAATAAATTTATTAAAAAACTAGATCAAAAGATCTATCTAATGATATCAATTATGTATCATAATTATTAATAATTTTTTTATATAAAATTATTCAAGTTATTTCTCGGGAAGTGAGAAAGACAGATATTTTAAAACGGAGGGAGTACATAACAAGTCGGTCTTTAACAAGTTACACCAAAAGAACCAAAAACTAAACTGTTGGTCAAAGTTTATAAAGTTTGACTTGTCTAGGATAAAATTACTGTTTAAAAATCTAATTTACGTTCACCAAAATCACAAGACCAATATAATGGTCTCAGCCATGGTACAATGTAGCCAAATTATTAGTAGCAGAAACGCTCAGCCAAACATAATGTTCCCAAAATCGAAAGTGGTACTTTGTTAAACTGAAAGAATTCGATCTAGTACAAAACCAATGAACTTTAGTAGTACGTACTCCTTAGAGGAAGTTCAATAATAGAGTCAAGTGTTTGGCTATAAATTAAGATATTATACTTAAATTATACAATAAGTTGTCTCTTATTTAGCTAAAAAAAAATTTATCTTTTCTATTCCTCCTCACAATACTTATTACTTGGACTCACTATTACCTAGGTTTCCGTGTTCAGCTTAGTGCTTGCATGCGAGCCAAGCTCTCCTCTCTCTCCTCTTCTCTTTCGTCCACGTGAGCATTTGCTTGGCTATAAGCCAATTATTGTGAGAAGAAGGCGTCAGCAGTGAAGTTTCCTGCGCCACACGTCCGCCATTGGAGCCGGTAACTGGATTCACTGTGATGATTGAAGCAGGGCGCTGTCTCGGCGACGAGGGACAAGCCAAATCCACTCGGAGGGATGGGCCATCCAAAGCAGTGTAACACGGTGACTGTAGTATGTGTAAGTGTGTTTCCCTTCCAGGACAGGCCGGCTCTGTAGCACTCACAGTACTACTACTCATCATCCATCAGCTGATCTAGCAGCACCTTTTACTACTACTGCTTCTGTCCTTTAAAAAAAAATGCAAGTCTAGTTGCATTCTCTGTTGTATTACGTATCAAAGTTTGGTAAAATATATAGACACAAAGGTTAAAGTCTTTTATATCAAATAGATATATTATAAAAATATATCTCATGATACTTATTTAATATTATAATTATTTACATTTTTCATATATAATCGATTAAATTTTATATACAACTTGATACTCCGTATTGTTTACACTAGAATTATATTATTTTCCGAACTTGAGATACAATGCATGGTACGTAGTCTGCCGTAGCGGATGCTAAAGTGCAACAGCAAATCCTATGTCAGTATAATATTCAAGGGTGTCGTTATAATTTTGTAAAGTTGGAGATATACCATTGGTATCTCAATAATATGTGGGGCTCACTTAAGTCAATGACATGTGGATCAGAATGACATATCTCTAATTTGGCAAAATTATAATAACAGTCTTCAAATTTTTCCAATAGTGGTAAAGGAAGATGTTTGTTACCACTATAGCTTCCGTTATTACAATGCTAATAATGCTGTTTTTGGGGATATGTCGTCACCATGGCACCAATGATAGCCTAGGACGATTCTAAACTTAATTTGGTGGTATTCGTAAACCAAAGTTATTTACCGCTGGCTGCACGCCGCCACCACCATCACGCTTGTGTTGTGTCCATATACTCTATATGCATGTCAGCAGGTCTGGTGGCCACTAAGTCTGTTCGGCTTATTAGTTTTCTGGCTCATAAGTCGACTTATGTTGTTTTTGGCTTTTTTGTTGTGAGAGAAAAATACGATACAATGATTGATAAGTTTAGAAGCAAGGAAAGACAAACACATGGATGAAAATCTCTCCATAATTAGCTAAATTGATATTTAAATAATATCTTAAATTTAAAACCAGGAAAGTACATAAGGAGTAGTATTTTAGCAAAATTGTTGAGTATTCTCGGAATATATATCCAGACATCCATACTGTGGACTATTGGCTCCTGCATGGCACGACGGCACCTTTATAGATTCGTCTCTGGCTCTCTGCTGAACCGTCCGGAAGTGAAGATTAGTTTTTGTTTGAGAATTTTTTTATGTAATATAGTACGTATATATGATCGCTATCAACTATTACTACGTACACTCCGTCGGTTAGGTTAGGTACTCGTCAGATGGCTTTCAATCGGAAAAGACGGTTACGTGTGCCATGCATTGATCGTATACACACACTACCACACGTATTTTGATTTTTGAGGCCTGGGTCTATCAACATAAAAAATGACTTTCTTTTTATTTTAACACAATTCCTATTTAGCAGTCGCCTGATTTTTTCTATTCGTTCAGGCGACAGTCCATCAATAGTGTGTGACTCCCTGTTATCTGTTATCAGCCTTGTCAACTGTTTGTGGCACATCGCTGGTGTGACGTGACGCTAGTATCGTGAAGTACAGTAGCTGTACCACGTACTCATTGTGTGTTACTGTTAACACTATGATTTGTTAACTGTTTGTGTAGAAACTTTTATTTTTTTGTCTTTGTCTAACTATAGAAATAATTGTAGATTATTAATTGTCTTTTGTGTTAATATCGATAAAATTCTGTTGACCTTGTGGTGTGTCTAACGGGTGTTTTTATTTTCAGATCTAAAAATTACAAGTTATATCTATAGAAATTGCAGTGAACAAAAGTTGCAATTTTGACAAGAAAGATTTGCAATAAACGTCGCCTGAAAAAAATTATAAATTTCAGACACCTGAATTTTAGCAAATCCCTTATTTTAAATTATAAGACACTTTGTTATTTCTAGATATATAGGTTTTATTATATATTATTTAAATAAATATTATGTATAAATATATTATAAAAAATGTATTTAGAAAAAAAATAAAACATCTTATAATTTAGAACTGAAGAAAAAAAACATGAACTCCCTCCATCTAGGAAAACATGTAATTCTAGCATAGTCTCTCAGTTTAGTGTCTTAATTTGACTAATTATAGATAAAAAATATCAATATTTATGATATGAATTAAATATCATTAGATTAATTATTATGAAATATATTTTTATGATAAATTGATTTGAAGCTATAATTATGAATACATTTCACTATGAACTTGGTCAAATATGAATTACTTTTCCTGACATGTTATATTTTTATGGACACCTCATCCTCCAATGTTATAGTAAAAACTTATACTCGCTATTACAAATGCAAGCAGTCCAGAACAACGATATGATTAAGTGAAAACTTTTAGTGTCAAATTCATATATTATTACAAACAAAAAGAGCTATATTGTAGCATCCTTACGTTAGAAAACCCTTCAAAATTTCAGCTATTGATGATCAAAGCTGAGGAAAGTTGCTTTGAGACAACTAGTTTTTTTTTAACAAATGGGACAACTAGTTGATAGTGAAGCAAAGAAATGCAGCTTTATGTCGGTGAAAGCACTGCGAGTAGGCCAAGAGATGACCTAGGCTACATGCCTTCAACGATGATCTGAGCTTAATTGCTGACAACATGCTATATACTCCGGCTTCGGCTTCTTACTATTGGTCCGGCTCATTGGACGCAGTGTAGGAGAAATTGGAGTCATAGTTGAAGCCAAAACATACATTATGTAGTACTCTGACTCTTTGCTACAATAGGTTTTAATCGGAGCTAGTAAAAAAAGAATCGCCTACTCTTTTGTTACACTGTACAAAGAAGCCAAAATCACACAAAAACTCTAACAAACAAAGGGCATGTAGTGTAGGTACTCCTTCTGTTAAAAAGATATATTTATTATTATTATTTGAAAAGTTAAACATTTCAAAATTTGATCAAAGTTATATAAGAAACTACCAACATCTATAATACTATAAGATATAAGTATCATTAAATTGATTCCAAAATATAGTTTCATTCGCACTACATCATGTTGGAGACATAATGCTAATAGTAGTACTTACTCCAATCAAAATTTAGTTAGTTTGACTTGAAGAAACCATATACTATTATATCGTATTTTGTGAACGGATACAGTATATTACAGAACAACCGAAGCTATATGACCTTGAGGCGTCTGCAACGGAGAGGTTGAAATCGCTAGCGAGAAGAAGAGAAAGAAAATTAAAATATTGAAGGAAACCGTACACACACATGATAGCTGAGAAGGGACCCAAGAGTCAGAGACACCAATCTTCTGGGATTTCGTGCGAGCTAGCTACTTGTGGAGTCGATAGCGAGTGCAATTTTCATGTTCTCTCTCATCCATGTGGCATAAAAAATAATTAAAGTCTGGCGATTTTAGGCCCGTTGCGGACACCCTTAGTGTATGTTTGGCATATATCTTGCTCTAGCTCCACGTTGAGGAGTCATACTAAGGTCCTGTTTGATAGCATCTATTGATTTTAACTTTTATACTCCTTCCATTGTAAATTATAAGACATTTTAAATTTTTGGAGAGTCAAAACATCTCATGTAACCAATAACTATAGAAAAAATCATAAAGATTTATAACATTAAATAGAAACTATAAAAACATAATTGATAAAAGATTTAATAATATTTAGTTAGTATCATAAATATTATACTATCCTATAAGTTTAGTCAAGTTGAGATTATTTAATTCTCTCATTTATAACTTATGATGGAGAGAGTCACCTGAGTTGTTTTTAACCATTCTCTTCTCTCCCTGTAGCCTCTACCAAACCATGTCTAAACAATTTATGGATGAAACAGTTTTACAATGAATAGAAACTACTCCCTCGATCTCAAAAATTATATCCTTAAATCTGGATAAACAGTGTCGGATTTAAAGCTAAAATTACATTATTATTTTTTTTTGAATGGAGGAGTTTGAGATCAGAAACCGGAGCGGCAAAAGGTGTTTTTTTTATGAAGTGTTCAGACTCCTCTGAAGAAACGGGGTCTTTCTTGCAACAAAAAAAAGTTTTTTTTTTAAATTACACAGTACAACGTAACACGCACGCACACTCGCCCCTACGAACACACGCACGCAAATCCTACCTCTATGAGCACCTTTGAAGGACTGAGCCGGCAAATCTTGAAGTTCACGAAGTCACCACAGGCGCTTCGATGTCAACGGGAACATCGCCTACCATTTAATGTATAGCGCCGGAAATCCTGAAATAAATCCAAAATAAAATGTAAAATTGAACCTGAGTGGGAGCCCTGAATCAATGGCTTTGTCATTGCGCCGTCGACCCGCCGTCTCGAGCTTTGTGGCAGGAGGAGGAGGAGGAAGAGAGGTTCAACGCCGACCGATGTGGTGAGCACAACTCCCGAGGTGCACGAGCGAGCAGGCGCCGGTGGCCGGGGCACGCTGGCGCAGACACCGAGGTCCTACGCCAGTCCTCCTCCTCCTTCTGTAGACCGGCCTGTGCTAGAGTACCGGCCTGTACACTCTACAGTCTACAGTACGTGGGTGTATATAATGGCGTGCTGCGCAAAGGAAGCCCGATCGAGAGGCTGGATGACCGTCATTCCATTCCGTTCGTCGATCCCACGACGACGACGACGACGGACGCATGCTGCTTCAGCTGCACTGCAGTGCTCTGCTGCAGGGTGAGCAGCAGGGGTGGGCATCGGGGGATTGGACGAGACAGGCGTGGAGACAGAGAGGGCTAGGAAAGCCGGTGGGCAAGGGAAAATGTCCCCCGGCGAGGCGGCAGGCCGGCGGGCGCAAAATGCTGTCGGACGCGGACGCAGCAGGCACCGTCCGGCGCCCTCTGCCACACGCGTCCCGTCAACCATTCCCTGTTGCTCTGCTAGTAGTCTGCTACGGCTACGGCTACGGCTACGGCGAGCCTCCACTGACCGGACACCAGGCAGAGGCAGGCCTGCCTGTCGTGGTGGCGTGGTGCTGAGAGCCGAGACAAGAAGCACTCGACCGCAGCGATTCGTTTTGGTTGGCTCTCTCCTCAGCGCGCGCGGGCCGAGCCGGGCTGGGCAGGGTCGAGCGAGTGGGCTCGACGGCCCCCAGCCCGCCTGCCCGGCTCATTCATTACCTGTGGTTCTATAGTCTTTCTTTAGGTTCTATAATAAATAAAAAAAAGTGCAGTACAATTGATATAAATTAGTAGTAGAATGTCTGGTTTAGTGGACGACGATGTTTGGTTTTGAGGTCTCATGTCTTTATGGCCTAATTGCTTGCCAACCAACTACAGCCACGCGTCGAAAACTAACGCCACACCGACCGACGGTGTGGAGAGAGAGTTACTACCGTTACCGCTAACTAGTATAGAATGCCGTCGTCACGTGTCGAAGTTTAAAACAAGAAACCAAGTAACAGCTTTCGCATGATGTGGCATGTAATCTTACTTGTAGGGTATTAGCGGTGATAGCTAACTAATAGCCAGCCCATAGTAGGGCTCACACGTCACAACTTCAGTTAGAGGCGAACTGACTTCCTTTTGATTGTCATATGTTGCCTTGCCGAGCAATGCATCTTGTGTGGTATTCCAACCAAGGTACCTGGTCCAGGTAAGTTTTCCCTCGCTGGCAAAAGCAAGCTGGAAACGGTTTTTCTTGGCTGGCTTTATAACCAAGTATCTTTTAGAATTTTAGACGGTGGCTATATATATATGCTCTCTTATAGAGTGATTTTTTCCTTTTTTTTCCTATTTTTCTAATGAAAAACGAATGAATTCCTATGAAATTTATGAATGACCCCTTTAAAATTCCTAGGCTCTAAAGGCTTCCATACAATTCTAGCCACAAGAGTGTAGAAAAATCATATTTATTAGTTTGTCCCTGTATTTTCTCCAATGGTTTTTTGTTTATCTATGCTTGACCCTTATATTTGTATGTTATTGGTAAGAGGGTATTTGGTTTGTAACATCTCTAAGGGTTTGTTTGGATGTAGATATTAAAGTTGGTGGCATTGAATTGGTACTAATACCAATTTAGCCTTGTATTGGAAATGACTCCCAAAACCAAATCTATTGTTTGGTTGTGCACCTAATTGACCCATCTTCTCCACCTCCTCTTCACCGCACCACCTCGACGCTCCTGCCGGACCTGGTGAAGAAGGAGAGGGAGGTGTTGGGGGTTGCGACCTTGACTGGTGGGCACCTGTCAGACCTGGGGAAGGAGAGGGAGGCGTCAGGGGTGGGGGACATTCACTGACGGACTGCTGCTGGGCCTAGGGAAGGAGAGGGTGGCGTGCGGAGGGAGTGAGCGAGCGAGTGGAGGGAGGGGCGGGGGAGCAAGCAAGCAAGCGAAGGGAGGGGCGAGTGGACGGAGGGGAGAGCGGAGCGAGTGAGCAAGCAGAGGAAGGGAGGGCGGCACGACAGCCGTGCGAACGAGTGAGCGGAGGAAGGGGCGTGGTGGCGACCAGATCCAATTCCCCCCAATATGGAGGCTCGAGTCTCCGTATTGCGGTCGAAGGGGCGCAGTAGCAGAGAATACCCCTTGGCATTGAGGTTTGTTTTCAATTCCAAAGTCTAGATCATCCAAACACTGGCATTTCGTGCTATGCAATACCAATTCCAATTCTTGAGTCTCAATACCTATATCCAAACATAACCTAAGATATATCATTTTGACAGTATATAGACTAGGGTGAGAATATCTCTGTATAGTTTAGAGATATCCTATATAATTTACTCTTTATTATAAATCTAACCATATTAATTAAGATTGCTTTACAATAGTTAAAGTTTGGCTCAATTTGCTTGGTAGTACTACTACTACTCGTACATTAAATTCAACCTTTTGCTTATTATACATAATAACAGAACATGGATCATCAGAAGTTGGACATATTTAATGTTTAAAGATGTCCAATTCCTAATGATCCATATTGAGTTATTACGACATATCTAGAGCTGCATATCGTTATATTAAGAAGAAAAAAAAGAGGAGTTTATTAGGCGATTCATACAACCCCTTAAAAGGACATGATCAGTATAGAAATCACCAAAAATTGAAGAAACAAAAAAAAATATAACAGTGATGACCCTAAGCTACGGAGCCCTTTGGAACTGGACACCACTCAGGAGATGACATGGTGTGGTGGTGGTTGCCGAGAGGAGATCGGCCGGGCCGGCCGGCCGGCGGGCTGTCCCTGTATGACAGGCTCAAGTAGCTGGACATGTCCTCTTCTCTCTCTCGTTGCCATTGCAATTGCCATTGCCATTGTCATTGCCTTGCCAACCGGATGGAATGGATACCTTAATCATCTCAACTAACCACGCAATCATAGTGCTCTGATGATCCTACTAGAGCGCTAATCCACATGCCAAATCGGCCTTTCTAGTTCTACAGGTCAGAAAGTACACTAGTAGGAGCTCCAAAAGAGCATATGTGGTGGGGGGCATCATATTATTATACTATAATATAGTCAAAATAATAATGATATGCGGATCACACATTCACACCTGTGATGAAGAATTCCATCTGAATTTGCGTCTTAGTTTCTTGGAAGCATCTCTGGGATCGATCGACCACTACGCTAGCTGTTGACAGCATGCATGTGCACACCACAAACCCAAGCAGCAACAAACATTCTATATATATCATTGGTATTGCCACGTACGTTAAATTATGGGAGATGCAAATAGATAGAGCGCCCCTCCCAAACCCGTCCCAGTGGAAGCGGGATGAGGAGAATAGGCCCACATGCCAGTCTCATAAACAAGTTAGGTACTAACTCCGTTCTAAAATCTAAATTTTAGTTTGTTTAATTTTTTTATCTAAATTTGACTATTTGTTTTATTCAAAAATTTGTTTAAAATATTTTTTTTGTTAAGTTTACTCTAGTAATAAAAGTTCTTCAATACTAACTTAATTTAACTATGTTTGTGTATGAACTTTTTGAATAAGATGATTATATTGGTCAAATTTAAAGTTAAATGTACTATAATTTAGAACGGATGAAGTAGTTAGGACTTAGGATATATATCCTCTCATACAGGTGACCATATAAGACCTCAATTATTTTGCATCCACTCTCACCAAGCAATTTTTTTTTTGAAATGCGGCCCACTAAACACGTACTCTCTCCGTCCTTAAATAACTGTCTTTCTCACTTCCCGAGAAATAACTTGGATTAATTATATATAAAAAACTATTAATATTTATGATATATAATTGATATCATTAGATATATCTTTTAATCTAGTTTTTTTTCAATAAATTTATTTGGAGACACAAATGTTGCATATATTTTATATAAATCTAGTTAAAGTTGTGACACGAAAACAAAAAATGACACTTAATAAGGGACGGAGGGAGTATCTGCTTATCTGAATATATAGCATGTAACCGCACCTATGAACTAAACATATCCCTCCTTTGAATAGGGTGAAGCGGCGATGCTTACATTATGTAAAAAAGGAAAAAAAAGTATGCTCTGTTTACACGTGCATACGATCCACTAGCATGCTTTCACTGAACATACGTATTTTGGTTATTTGAACAACACTCTTTTTCATTTTCTAAATATAAGTATGCAGCAGTATATAAGAATAGTTGCAATGGGAAAGAATAGTGGCAGGTGATTAGCCAAAGGTGTACAGGTGCAAACGACTAATATATATGGACCCACTTTCATACGCAAGCTAGTTGATTAATAAGAAAGGCTATGCCTGCCCAATGGTGTTTTGTTGTTATTATATTTGTTATTTGCATGCACTATTTCGCTTCTGAAGTGAATGGGCCCACTAGCACCAGTGCTGAGATGATTTGGAGTCAGAGACGCTTCTTGATAGAGGAGGTGCAATAAATTTCCTTACTTAGTACGGAGTAGGTTGGAAATATGAATCAATCTAGGCAGAGTTTTTTTTTTCTCTAGCTCATGTTACAATATCTAGAGGAACTAGCAGAGCAGAGCTGGTGAAGTTACTTTTAGCAGATCAGAGCCGGTGAAGTTAGTTTCCTGAATTTTTTGACTTCTAATTTATTTTAAAAAGAGAGCAAAAAAAAAAAAAACTCTATGCTACGTTACACAAGATTCTCCAAGCAAACGCTTTAGATAACAAAGTCTTTCGAGTTAGGGTAGGAGTCAAATATTTTAACTTGAAATACAAATACCTAAAATCTTATATAGATTAACAAGAAAGACTAAAAAATATTATATCCATTATAAAAAGTTACTTTGATAATCTATCACTGCTTCATAATATATATCAATCTAGAGTAAGGTATGTCCCTATTCTCATCCATTTTGTCTCTCACTCTCACTCACTCTTTTCGCTCTTACGGGTGGCAAATGTGGTATGTAGTTCATCACACCACTTATGCTGACATGTCATGTCTCACCTTCTACATTTCTTGACATTACAACAGATGCATACAAATAGTCATCCCTTCAAGTTGAATCCATCTCTAAACAAATCAATTCGTTGTCTTAAGTCAAACTTTTTTATTATGTTTGATCAAATTTATAGAAAAGAGCACAAATGTTCGCAACACAAAATGAGCATACTGTCAATTTTTTTATATATATCTAATTATGCTAATATGGTTTCATAAATCTTGGCACACTTTTCTACAAACTCAAATAGAGAAAAGTCTGACTTAAGAAAACTCTAAGATCGAATTTATTCAGAGACACATGAAGTATTTGATTAAGTTGAAATAAGAAAAGACAAGCCCAATCAAATCCGACAAAGATACTACGCACATTGTGATTGGCACGGGCAAGTCTAGGTGACCATATAGAACAATTTATTTTCTGGTTGCAATGTAGTCCCTCTGTTTTAAAATAGAAGTCGCTCCCGCTTCCGGAGAAAATAACATTTTAAAGCTTGGCCAATTATATATAAAATAATAATAATATTTATAATACATAATTAATATCATTAGATAGATCGTTGAGTGTATTTTCATAATAATTTTTATTTGGAGATATAAATATTGCACATATTTACTATAAACTTAGTCAAAGCGGAGAAAGTTTGACCTACACACATTCTATATTGCACGCATTTTCTATAAAATCTTTAAATCTAGTTTTTTTTAATAAATTTATTTAGAAATATAATGTTACATGTATTTTTTATAAATCGAATTAAACTTGTGGTACAAATATCAACAATAGTTATTTAGGGGCGGAAGAAATACTTTATAAGAGAACACGTATAGTCGTCGTGGATTCAACAGAACACTCAGTAACAAAATCGTTTTGCAATGAGTTGACATTTACACGTTTCTATCTATAAAAATCCACTCTCGTGTCACACTAACCAAGATTTAGGATGCTAAATTATCCAATTATCTTTATGTGAGCACACAAAGTCGTCAACGTCTCTCCTCACGGTAAACTCACCTATCATGGTCACTGTATGTAACCCGGCCTATTATTGGCCAATATCCAAGGAGAATTTATTAAAATTTAACGATTTTATTTATGGAGGCACAGTCTAAAGCACAAAAAAGCTTTCTTTTTTAGTTAGGGAATACTCCTCCTACACTTGTACTACAAAACGTCAGAGATGATGGGCGCGGAGCTGAGAGCAGCTGCAGAGAGTAGAGTAGAGGACAGCCTCTTGCTGTCTCTCTCTCTCTTCAGTCTCGCAAGAAGACGAGGAAAAAGAGAGAAACAAGGAGCGTTTCGTTTTAACTCCCGAGGCAACGCACCAAACCAACTAGCCAGCAGCTCATCAGCACACCTCCTCCTCTCCTCCTCCTCTCTCTCTCTCTCTCTCGGGGACTCGACGGCCCTTGGTCTTCGTGAGCTGCTGCTGCTGCTCGCGTTGTCGGGGAGGCGCCGCCACGCCGCTCGCCTAGCGCCGCCAACTCCTAGGCAGGTAGCAGCAGCAGGAGTAGTATTTGTTTCCGCCAAGAACGACGACCGCCGGCCGGCCGGCGGCGCTGTCTGGCTGGCACGGCAGCGACTCAGCGCCGCCCCTGCTCCATGCTCGACGGCCACCAGCAGTGAACCATGAAGCAGTCCCCGGCGAGCTCTGGTGTCGCGCCCGCGCCCGTCCCTACCCCCGCGGCCGCCGCCGCCTCCATCGGCGCGGCGCCATGCGAAGGTACTACCTCTTTTACCAGTTAAATTACCACCACCTTCCTCCTCTTTGCGCGTGCGTCTGTCGCCGGCCTCGACGGCAACAACGCGCGTGGCCGGCCGGCGGAAGTTCGCGTTTCCGATCGAGCTGGTGCCCAAGTTGAGAAAGGCGTCACCTTTTCTTCTCGTGTCATGTCGCTGACGGCCGCGGTGCAGGGGAGCGGAAGGCGCCGGCGATCAACGCCGACCTGTGGTACGCCTGCGCGGGCCCGCTCGTGTCGCTGCCGCCGTGTGGCAGCCTCGTCGTCTACTTCCCGCAGGGCCACAGCGAGCAGGTGAGTGCCCTCATCCAGCTCGCCCTCGACGTGCTGCTCCTGCTTCTCGACGTAACTGTCGCTGAAGCCATTGCTAAAGCCTTTGGGATTCTCTGTTGTTCTTGTTCTATGGGATCATGTCACCAACTTCAATTGGTTATCAATATGTCAGTGTTCTGAGATACCTGTGCGTTTGATTGTGTTTTCAGGTGAAAAGTTGCGTTTTTCTGTTTTGTGTGTGTGTGTGGAGTTGATTAATAAAATGTTTTTGGTTTTATAAAAGGGTTACAGTATAAAGGGTACTACTATCAGTGCAGTAATAAAAATGAAAAAAAAAACAGTTTTTGATTTGTTGTGGGGCCTACTGAATGTTGCTGAGCTAACTGCAATAGTTTCCCCGGCCATAATCTGCTTTACTACCAGATTTCCTGGTGATTTTTTTTTTCATTCAGACCTTTTTGGTGCAAGAAGATTCCTATCCTTCACTACTAGAAATGTGAAGAATTGACTCGGTTTCTGATATCTTACGGTGCAAGAACCTACAAATGTTAGCTCATTGCCAAAGTGGTTGAGACTATTGGGGTCCTACTTGCTTCTTTTCTCTGTTGGTTTCTATGTGCTGTGCACTATTTCCTTGCAAGGAGTTTGGTGTACATGAAGCATCTTCTGTGCATGTGGGTTGCTTTCATTTATGGTCCTGGGATGGGTATTTTTTTGTCCCAGCTTCCTAAGATTTGGCACTGGAATAACATAATTATGGAGTATTTATTTCTTTTATCATAAGTCATGGTGCTCTATACAAATCTTAATCCAAAAGCCAGTCATGGTGTTCTTTTGAGAAAGATGAAAACATAAATTATCTTTCGATTTCAGAAGAAAAGTAAAGCAACTGAAGTCCTTTTGTTTTTATGACATCTGGTTGTGTTGCGCATGATGGTAGAGGACTTTATCACAGTACTTATAAAGAGTTTATCTAAGAAAAGTTCACTCATGCGGCGCTCCTTTTAAACTGCACACTACTTTCCGCTACATTTTTTTAGTCAAACTGCAGAAAGGGTTAGCAAAAGGGGAAGCATGTTCGAATGGCTCTACTTTCTTAATCATTTCATGAAATAATCTTTTTATCGCAAAATCCACAGAGCACTGATGAGACTCCAGACTAGCACATTTTGAAACAACAATGCCACACAGACAAATATTTTTCCATGCATTGTTCTTACTATATGACAGCAATGTAACAATGAATACTGATAAAGTGGTATATTACTGGAAAATAATGAAAAGATATCAGTCCCCATATACTTGATGCTTGGTCCTGCAATTTAATATCTTCCGAGATTAAGATAAAAAGTTACCTTGAATATTTGAATACCAATATTTTTCACTTCCTAGCAAACGGAATGTTATGCTTGGACTTATTGCCCTTCTGATTCAGGTTGCAGCTTCTATGCAAAAGGACATTGATGCACATGTGCCAAGCTACCCAAATCTTGCCTCAAAGTTGATATGTCTTCTTCACAGTGTTACTTTGCATGTAATGTACAGTTCCTATCCTGTCCTTTTGACACGGAGCTTGCAATCACCAATTCTAAAACCATCTCTCTTTTGTCCTCAGGCGGACCCAGATACTGATGAGGTGTATGCACAGATGACCCTTCAGCCAGTGAACTCAGTGAGCATCTAGAACTTGTGGTTCCCCAAAAGTCTCTTGCTTGTTCCAATGTACTAAATCCATGACTTACTTTGGTTTAGTATGGAAAAGAGGCTTTACAGCTATCGGAGCTTGCACTAAAACATGCAAGGCCACAGATGGAGTTCTTCTGCAAGACACTTACTGCAAGTGATACAAGTACACATGGAGGCTTCTCTGTGCCTCGCCGTGCTGCAGAGAAGATATTACCTGCACTGGTATATAGGAATCAAATATCTAACATTGCCGCAACAAAATGCTTGTTGTTTATCAACTTCATAGTAGCACTGTAATGTTTTTACTCTCCTGGTCTGCTCTGTAGGACTTCAGTATGCAGCCTCCGGCTCAAGAACTTCAAGCCAGAGACATACATGACAATGTGTGGACATTTCGACATATATTTCGAGGTGGGGAAAATATAGAACTTTCATAGCTATAAAATGGCAATTAGTTCCCCATGAAGTTTCATGCATTTGAAGAACCTTGCACATGATTCTTTTATGTTCTGGGTGGTCTGCAAGGGAAAATTTACTGTTACTGTTGCCAATATTAGAGGTTCTTGACTGTAAATGCAACTTTCAATACTACGAGTCATTTTGTACTTTGCTATGATCAGGTCAGCCGAAAAGACATTTACTAACCACTGGGTGGAGTCTTTTTGTGGGCGGCAAGAGACTATTTGCTGGTGATTCTGTCATTTTTGTTAGGTAAGTTTCAATGATCATTTTCCTTTTGCAAAAGCTTGTCTTGGTTCTTTCTAGAGTAAAGATTCTTACCAACCTACCTGTGAAATATTGAACAAAATTGGAGTGTGAATAACATCTATGTTTTGGCTCATCATGATTTTAGGGATGAAAGGCAGCAACTTCTACTGGGAATCAGGCGGGCTAGCCGTCAGCCAACTAATATATCATCTTCAGTACTTTCAAGTGACAGTATGCACATAGGGGTGCTTGCTGCAGCGGCCCATGCTGCTGCCAACAATAGCCCATTTACCATATTTTACAACCCTAGGCGAGTAATGTTTCTACACTATAATTTTCCCACCCTGATGGTTCTAAACAGCCTTTTTATGTAACGCGGTAACTTTCAATGATTTATCTGTAATGTGGACTTTCAGGGCTAGCCCTACTGAGTTTGTTATCCCATTTGCCAAATTCCAGAAGGCACTGTATAGTAACCAAATATCTTTAGGGATGCGATTCAGGATGATGTTTGAGACCGAGGAATTAGGGATGAGAAGGTACAGTGGCTCTTTTTACCTATTTTGATTTGGCACAATATTGACAAACAATCAATTTATATTTCTTTGTTCTAAATTATAGCCGTGGTTTTGTTTCCTATTCTATACTAATTAAATTACTCAATCTTCTTCAGGTACATGGGTACGATAACTGGGATAAGTGACCTAGATCCTGTAAGATGGAAAAACTCCCAGTGGCGAAACTTACAGGTTAGATTGCTGAGCCGCACCATTGATGGCAGATTTGGTTTGTTTCTGATTCACAGATATAGCATAATTTTGTAGGTTGGTTGGGATGAGTCTTCCGCAGGTGAAAGGCGAAACAGAGTTTCAATGTGGAGATTGAACCAATTGCTGCCCCTTTCTTCATATGCCCCCAGCCTTTCTTTGGCGTAAAGCGCCCTAGGCAAATAGGTAAATCAGCCTTAGGTTCATCTTTCTGTTTTAGATTGCAATGCAAATTGCATATCACGACAAGCACTTCTGATGGTTTACATGGTTCACTTTTATATTTGAATTAACAGATGACGACTCATCAGAGATGGAAAACCTTTTCAAGAGGGCAATGCCTTGGCTTGGTGAGGAGATATGCATAAAGGATGCTCAGACCCAGAACACCACAATGCCTGGTCTGAGCTTGGTTCAATGGATGAACATGAACAGGCAGCAGAGCTCCACATTAGCTAATACAGGCATACAGTCGGAGTATCTGCGATCTCTAAGTAACCCTGCCATGCAAAACCTTGGTGCCGCTGAGCTTGCAAGGCAGTTATATGTTCAGAACCATCTCCTGCAACAAAACAATGTACAGCTTAATGCTTCCAAGCCCCCCCAACAAATGCAACCTATAAATGAACTTGCCAAGGGGTCGTTGTCTTGTAATCAACTTGATGGCATCACCAATCATCAAGAACTGAAGCAAGAAGTTGGCAACCAGCAGAGGCAACAGCAGCCCGTTAACCAAGCAATTCCTTTAAGCCAGGCTCAAGCCAATCTTGTCCAGGCCCAGGTAATTATCCAGACTCAGATGCAGCAACAGCAACAACAACAACAACAACAACAACAACAACAACAACAACAACAACAACAACAACAACAACAACAACAACAACAGCCGTCTCCAACTAGGTGTCAACAGGGAACCAGTGAGCAACAGCTGCTTCTTTCACAGCAACATCAAGACCAGAATTTTCAACTGCAGCAACAACAGCAGCTTTTACTTCAGCAACTGCAGCGGCAGCAGCAGCAGCAGCAGCAGAATCAGCAGCAGCTAAACAAGTTGCCAGGTCAACTTGTGAATCTGGCTGGTCAACATTCTCAATTGTCTGACCAGGAACTTCAGTTGCAACTATTACAGAAACTACAGCAGCAGTCACTTATATCACAGCCAGCAGTTACACTCTCACGATTACCGCTAATACAGGAACAGCAGAAGTTACTTTTGGACATGCAGCAGCTATCGAGTTCTCATTCACTTTCCCAGCAGCGGATCGTGCCTCAGCAAGATAGCAAAGTTTCACTGCAAGCATCACAGGCGCCACCACCAATGAAGCAAGAACAGCAGAAGCTTTCACAGAAACAAGTTGCACTTGCAGATGTGTCAGATGTTGCCTTTCCACCTATTTCGTCAACCAACGTTCTGTCCAAAGCTGGAAGTCAATTGATGATTCCAGGGGCTACACAATCTGTACTAACTGAGGAAATCCCTTCTTGCTCAACATCACCTTCTACAGCCAACAATGGAAATCATTTGGCACACCCAACCATTGGCAGGAACGAGCATTGCAAGGTCAACATGGAGAAGGTGCCTCCATCGTCTGCTCTGATGTCAATTCCAACATCTAGTGAAGCTGTAACAACTCCAATAATGATGAAGGAATCGTCGAAGTACAACCATAATCTGAAGCAGAATGTAATCACCTCAAAGTCACCCACTGTTGGGACTGGACATGACAATTTTTTGAACATTGTACCATCAACAGACAACCTGGAAACAGATTCATCAGCAACTTCATTATGGCCTACCCAAACAGATGGACTTTTGCATCAAGGATTCCCCACTTCTAACTTCACCCAGCAACAAATGTTCAAAGATGCACTTCCAGATGTGGAAATTCAAGAAGTGGATCCAACTAACAATGCCTTCTTTGGGGTCAACAATGATGGTCCATTGGGCTTTCCTATGGAAACAGAAGGCTTGTTGGTAAGTGCACTTAATCCTGTGAAGTGTCAGCCTAATTTGTCAACTGATGTTGATAACAATTACCGAATACAAAAGGATGCCCAGCAAGAGATCTCAACATCCATGGTTTCACAGTCATTCGGTCAGTCTGATATAGCTTTTAACTCAATTGATTCTGCAATCAACGATGGTGCCATTTTGAACAGAAATTCTTGGCCCCCTGCACCCCCACCACAGAGAATGCGGACATTCACAAAGGTTTGTGCTTCTTTACAGTTTACAGAACCCAACTTACTGATACTAGAACATTCAGCTTTTGTGTTTAAGGACCGGTTAGTCAAAATTCTGTCATATTCAGACTAGCAGAAAAGCAAGTGTATAACTGTCTTTTCAAGAGCACATTTATGGTTTTAGCTATGCTAGTATATGGTGCCATGCTATTATGCCAATTGAGTAGTCAGTTACTGTTAAGCAGTTTTGAAATCATGATTCAATAGAGATAGGTGTATTAATGCTTGCTTGGATGTATGGTTGACGAGGTGGTCACATATAGCTTTAAAAGCTTGTCAAGGAGTGGACACTTGGCAATTGGGACCTTCTATGACCATGCTCACTCTGGAGCCATAAACTCTTGAGCATGTGCTTTGTTTGCTATGGCAATCCATTCTTTTGAATGTGAACCTAACATTTTCATAAAAGTGACCGTAACTTAAATCCTGTAGGTCTACAAGCGTGGAGCTGTAGGCCGGTCTATCGACATAGGTAGGTTCTCTGGATATGAAGAATTGAAGCATGCTTTGGCCCGCATGTTTGGTATAGAGGGCCAACTTGAGGACCGACAGAGAATAGGCTGGAAGTTAGTCTACAAGGATCATGAGGATGACATTCTACTTCTTGGTGATGACCCATGGGAGTAAGTTTGCCTTCCTACTTTTTGCTTTGTATTGAATTTTGTATTTTCAATATGAAATTTTATCAAGAAAATAACATTGGAAGTGCCCAATGTAGATGTTTATACTGTCTAGGAATGTAATATTTTTTTAAAAAATGTACAAAAGTGAACAGCAATGTGCCTCTGTCTTCCTTTTTATTGATAAGGATATGCTGGAGCTTATAGGGTGTGTAAATTTTTGTAAATGCACTTCCTTTTCATTGATAAGCATATGCTGGAGCTTATAGGGTGTGTAAATTTTGTAAATGCACTGAATATAAATGGTAGAAGAAGAATTTTGTTGGTTATTATTGTAATAAAATGGGATGTGAATTATACAGGGAGTTTTTGAATTGTGTCAAGTGCATTAGGATCCTATCCCCCCAAGAAGTGCAACAGATGAGCTTAGATGGTGATTTGGGGAACAATGTCCTCTCCAACCAGGCTTGCAGCAGCTCAGATGGTGGGAATGCCTGGAAGCCTCGCTGTGACCAGAACCCTGGTAACCCTTCGATCGGCTTCTACGACCAATTTGAATGATCTTATCACAGGTACGTACACACAGATTGCTTACAGTTTTTCGTTTCATACTTGTGTTAGTTGTTAAACTGGATTTTCACAATTATGTATTCAGAAATGGGAGATGAAAACTACGTTGCAAAAAGCAACCAGTGTCCAGCCACCTACAGAATTATCGCCAAGCAATTCAGGATGCTGTAGACGTCTAGGCTTTTATAGCTGGGATAGCAAATGCTCCTCAGATTAGGGTATGTGTTAGATATATGTGTAGTTTTCTTGGTTGAAACAATGTAGGCAAGAAGAATGAAACTTACCTAGAGCACTTGTGAGTCGAAACTTCAGAAAGAGGGTTAGGCAAAATCTGAACTTCAGACAGAGTAGACAGATCTGAAGATAAAGTATTTTGATGGGGAGTATTTGTAATTCTGTGTTGATCTGCTGCTGGGGTTGCTTGAAACCCATTGTAGAGCACTTTGAGTCTCAGTTCAGAAAATACTGAAGCAGATTTAAGAGGTTCTACTGATTAGTACTATTTGTGTAATGTGAATGGCCCATTTAGGTGTGCTTACATATGCTTGCTATTCTTTGTTTTCCCCATTGATATTCCTCTTATCTATTATGAGAAAGTCAACAAATGGACAGCCTGTCCGTCTCCATTTGTATGTGTACTTGTTTAACTATAACCAGGTTTTATCGCACTGGCACTACGAGGAAACTCTATACATCTCATTTTGGTAAAGTTTAATGACAGAGTTCTATATATGCTTTTTACTGCCAACTGGCCAGATCCAGATTCCAGATCCTAATCGCTGGTGAGCAATATATAGAGCAGTAAACGTCACTGCTAGTGGTAGGCATCTAGTAGTAGAGTAGAAAGCAGAAACCTTATCATTTCACAGGAGAGCACAGCAAAAACAGGCAGAAGAGAAGAGTCGATTTGTTCACATCCAAATGGCTCAAGTAACAACGTAACATTTGTATGTTCCTAAAACACAGAAGTGCATAGTAGCAAGCACTCGTCGACTCTGAGCAGAAGAGGCTACACTATGACAAAGATGATTCTATGTCAATTTTGCAAGGATCCTGTTTAAAAGTTACACAAACCAGAGGAACAAGTGTCTTAAAATCCCTCGAGTTCATGCATGAATTCCTGAGTCATCTCAAGGTAGTCCTCCAAATGCACCTTCCTCCACTCCTACAGACCACAAACAGAATCATCAATACAAATCGAAGCGCCACACTGACAAACAAACACGAACATATCATACGATGACATTCAGTCAGACCTCAAAATCCCATTCCCCGTAGAGGTCAGGATCACGCTCGTTGCCCCATATGTAAGCGTAGGCGAGTGATTTCTCCGATGCATCCTGCATAAACCCCAGACCGTCCTTTTTCATCGTTGGAAACGAAACCATGAACCATCTGAGCTACTACTAAGGTTCAGAAGTTCAGAACAATGCGGCAGTCGATCAGAATCAGATGGTGCAAATACGGTTGCAATGTACTCACAGTCAGTGAGACCTCGACGGTTGTCTTCACATACTCCTCGTCCTCGAACATGTCGAGCACATAGAGTTCCCTGTCGGTGAGCTCCTTGAGAACCTGGACGGAGCACAGACAGTACAGAAGGCGACGGATTCAGACGGAAGCTGTCCGTACTTGCGACGGGTTAAGGATGGCGTGTAGTGTAGAGGGTGAGTGAGAGGCGGACGCGGACCTTTCCGCTCACAGCGTGGGCGCTGGCGGGGAGGATGGCCGGGTAGACGCGGCCCCTGAGGCTGAACCTGCGGTGATCGAGGAGGAGCGCGGGGGAGCAGGGCGGGGCGCGGCCCAGGAGGACCCGCAACACCTCCTCCTCCATCAGCGTGCCGTACACGAAGACGGTGTGAGGCCCGGCGGCCGCCACGGGAGGAGAAGACGCCATGAGAGTCGCCAAGGCGATGGGCAGGGGCGGAGGCGCGGAGCAGGGGGCAGGAGGAGGAGGACGACGGCGACAGGTGGAGGTGGAACGGAGAACGCTGGACAGGTTGCCAGGCCGATTGAATTGCGTTGGGCTTGGGCCGAGCCACTGTTTGAATTGGGCTTCGTACTCCAGAAAGAATGGTCTGGGCACGATTTTTTTTTATAAATTGGGTGAATTGCATGGCAAGTTCTTCAACCTTTATCAACTTCTCGTGTCAAAAGGATTGCCGCTTATGTAAAAAAAAAAAGGATTGCTGCTAAAGGAATGCAACAAATAATAAATCTCACCTCATCCTGCGTACATGATATTAAAAAAAGACTAGAAAAAAATAAAATGCGGCTGCTAAATAAATGTCACCACTCACCTCTTGCGCACATGAGATAAAAAAAAAGGAGTGAAAAAATTTGGTCGCTAAAGGACTGAAAAAAAGTAAATAAATACGGCGGCTAAAGGACTCACAAGAGAAATGTGTTTGCTAAAGGACCGTGAAGAGAAATGTGGCTGCTCAAAGATGGGGAAAAAAATAAAAAATAATGTCTGCTAAAGCCCTAAAGGACACACAAAAAGTGTGGCTGCTGGGATTCGAGCCCAGGTCTCCACGGCCACAACGTGGAATTCTAACCACTAAACTACAGCCACTTTGATGTTTGTTTGTTTTATACATGGTTATATAACTTTAATAAAAAGGGAGTTTCCTGTCATCAAAAGAACCTTCCCACGTCTCTATGGTGTGGTCTATGCAAGCTTCGAGCGACTCAACCTTGATGCAAGCAGCTTATGAGGTAGAGTCCATTTCGAAATAGGAGCCCTGATCCGCTGCTTCCATGTGAATGAATAATTTGAAAACGGCTATGCGAGGCAAGTAATCATCTAACCTACTAGGAGCAGTTTTTTTTGCCCCTCAAAGGCACATGCCCTTGCATTGTGGACCATACGATTCGCATTGAAATGTGTGCATAACAAGAGAGTGAATATAATATTGTCACTCTCCTAACCTACTCGCTTGTTTCGATTACAACAAACTGCTGTGTCTAGTTTCAGATTCCAGATTTAGGCACCTCTTCCTCTTCTGTCCAGTTTCAGGCCCCTGTCTCAATAAGTTCCAGCAATTACTACTTTCTCCTCTGTTCAGAATTGTTAAGACAAGAGTTCCAGCAATTACTACTGTTTCCTCTATTCCAAATTGTTAAGAGGCGTTATGCCGTCTCAAACGAATATATTTCGTCTCCTCCTTCCTCTCCTCCCAGTACTACCCACTTCGTGTTTCAGTTACAACTCCTCATGTCAAGTTTCAGATTCCTACTACAACACCTATTCATATCAAGTTCTAGGCTTTCAGCAATTCCATTGCTCATGCCCCTTTGGAATCCAGAAAGTTTTTCTATAAAGTTTTCTGTATAATTCAAGTAAAATCGCTGCATTGTACAAGGTTCCTCAGTCCTCAAAGAGTACAACAATTCGTTTTACAAGGCATGTAATAAAATCAAGAAACGTGACTTGACATGCCGTTTCTTCCAACAAACTGAAATTCTTCAGAAACAATCTTTACTGTTCTACTGTATTATTTCCCCTCATCACTTCTGATTTTTCTCATCGCATCTATATGCCTTTCATCTTCATCTTCAATCTGGTTGTACTAGCACCAGTCTCTCTCAGCCAAAAAAAAAAAATGAAAAAAAAAACTCAACGGAGATCGGGTATCACAGTATACATGACAGAAAACTCTGGTCCGTGGAGAGGGATCGCGATGGAGATCCGGGCGGGGCGCCGGCATCCATGAGCATCAAGCCTCCAGGACCCTGACCTTGCTCCCACAGCATCCGCCGGCCTTCGTCCTCGCCGCAGCAACCGAGCCATGGTCGTGGCCGTGGCCGTCGCCGGCGACGTGGCGGTCGAGGAACTCGCGGTTCTCCTTCCAGACCTCACCGTCATCATAGACCTCCTTCTTCCAGATAGGCACGGACGCCTTAAGTTCATCGATGACGTAGCGGCAAGCCTCCATGGCGTCGTCACGGTGCGTGGCGGACGCGGCCACGAACACGCTGGCCTCGCCGGCGGGGACGGCGCCGAGACGGTGCGCCACGGCCAGCCGCCGCAGCGCGTGCCGCGACCGTGCCTCCCGCAGGATGCCCGCCAGCCGGCGCCGCGCCATCGCCGCGTACGCCTCGTACCTGAGCTCCACCACGCGTCGACCCTCGAAGTGGTCCCGCGTCGTGCCCTCGAACGTCGCGATGGCTCCCGCTGATAGGTCCCGGACGTGGTCCACGTACCGGACCATGTCTAGTTGCCCGGAACCCTCCTCCACTATCTCGATCAGGTCCTCGGCCTCCTCGACCACCGCCGCCGCCGGTGTTTCCTCGGGAGGAGGAGGCGGGAGGTCGACGCCCGCCATGGGAAAAAAGCTGGGATCTTTGGACTCTTTGGTTGAATGAATTGGCAGAGCACGGATTGGAATTGAAGGCGGCGCGTCGGGTGGAGAGGGAGATAGCAGCAGAGCAGATAAGGCTCTGTTCTTGGTGTTGGGTGGAAGGGGAAGGAAGGTCAAGGGTGGGCAGGTGGAGTGGAGGAGCTGCCAGAATGACGAGACTGCCCTCCACCTGAGCTGATTACGACTGCAATGAGGTAGGCGAAGGCGCCAAGCTGCTGCGTGCCACTGCCACCAGCTCTTCTCTGAGCCTCTGAGGCAGAGGCAGAGGCAGAGGCAGAGGCAGGGGATCCGATCTCTAGGGTTGAAGACTCGCAGCGACTTCCATATAGAGAGGGGCAGTCGTGGGCTGTGCTACTGGTGCAGACGAGCCAGGCCCAGGTGGAGAGGTCGAGAGGGGCGGCTGAATGTTGGGCTTGGAATGCGTCAAGGCCCATGGAGAGGAACGAAGAAGGCGCAAAGGGGTTTGTGGGTGATGCCTTTTGGCCCAAAGAAAAAAAATACCGGGCTGAATAGAGGGAGGGAGGGGGGGGGGGGGGGGGGGGGGGGGGGGGGAGGAAAAGAGAAAAAAGTCCAATTTATTACCTCCGTAAACTATCTCTACTATAATTGAAATCTTCTTTTTAGAGTGACCTCACTGTTAAGAATCGGCCTATGCACGGATCGCCAGATCCGTTTTCCCGTTTCCGATCCCAAGAAGAGACGTGTAGAAGTTGTAGATGATATCCCGTCTCTCTTCCCAATAGCATAATAGATGAACACATGACAACCAATATTGTGGAACTTGTATTTTCTTATCTCATTATAGATGGGTACATGTTCCTTTATATAGTCTTAACCCTTCAGGGGTATATTTGGTATCAGTCTATAATTATCCGTAGGGTTATTGTTTCTCAACACTCCCCTTTGGGCGAATACCGCAATCAACTCATGTCTCATTAAAACTCCTAAAAACCCAGTGGGAAAAATATAGAGAAAGAGTACATAGTGCCGCTAGATGTATTGCACTTGTTGCCTCATTAAAAACCATTATGAGAAACTTCTGGAAAACTCATTTATGGAAAAAAGAGTACAATGATTGTCTTCAAGACATTTTATAACCTTCAGGATTATAAATTTCAGGATCTTTTGGACCCAGTATCAAGGGCAATTCAGGGGCGATCTCCCCTGAACTTTGCAAGTCTCTCAGTTGTCTAATACCAATATCATGGATACATTTTCTGAATGCAGTAGCTAGTAAAGACTTAGTGAACAAATCTACTACATTGTTACATGACTGGACTTTCAAGATATTTATCTCACCTTGCTTCTGGAGTTCGTGAGTATAGAAAATTTAGGAGATATATGCTTAATCATATTACTCTTAATATAGCCCGTTTGCATTTGTGCAACACATGCTTCATTATCCTCATAAATAATGGTGGGGTATCAACGGTATTAAGACCACATAACTTCTGGATATGGTTAGTCATCCGCTGTAGCTAATCAATCTTAGGTCCTGATTCTTCGGGAATATAGACCGAGATCTTGAGTGTCATTCAAATATCTAAGTATTGTCTTAACTCCTTCTGGGATTGATTCTAGATTCTTCGAGAACCTTCATCTTCAATACATAATAAAACATCACAAGTCTGTATTTCTAGCATACTGGGGAAAGTATTGCTAGTAGCACCAAAATACCATATAGGTTTTAGCAAGGATACTCCAATTCCAAATCTTCAGGTGGAAAACACATTATATCATAAGTACACATACATATACTTTTGTTCATTTGAGTTCCTCTTTTCACTCTTATATCTCGGGTCTCACATGGGTCTTTATTCCTTCCAGGGAATTCATTTATTTGGTGCATTCAGACTATAACCATATATTCCTTCAGGGAAAAACTTTAGGGGTTTATAATATTGGTACGAGATTTTGATGTTGCTCTCCATGGATTTTCAGAATCCAATAACTACATATTTAAATTCATGCCATTAGCCAGATTCATAGCGGAACATATTTTATAAAACTTATGTCGGAACTGGTCTCTATTAAGACCTTTTGAACCATCGCTTTTCACCACCCTTTAGTCAATTAAGACCCATGATTATCCGAACATCAGGTTCAAGATATTCACTTAGCGATTTTTGGTTCAACCTCAATTGCATATTTCATTTGACCCGATATGAGAGCTTCAAGCACTCTTGCCATGGACTTTATTCCGGATCCGGGTTCTCATAAAGAGACTCATCTAGCAATTATAGAGGTAAACAAGTGTCGACACATTTTTTCCGACTTAATAACAATCTTCGTTATTTCCCAAAACGATAGATCCATTATTGTTCCATATTCCTAGCTTTATATTACGCGCACATTGCTAGGATTTTTTATCTCCAGGATGAACCTCATCGGGAGGTAACTCACCAACTGGGTGATTTCTCTATAGGAGGAATAGAGGAGTTTTGTCACACATAGTGTGAATTTGCTTTATGAGCATATGCTTGTGACTTAGGCCTCTAGATCTTAATTGCAGGCGTCCCCGCATAATTTGATCAAAATGCCAAGGTCAAGTGGATATGAAATTAATCCCGGGTATATCCACATCTACTTCGGGTAGAAGCATCCATTTAGATTTTGAACAATCTAGTTCCTCCTCATAGATACAAAAATTAACTGGCATAACTCCATGCTATGAGTTTTTATATTTGTGCGTTTTGATCCATAAATATCAAGGCATTCCATAAAATGGGCATTCATCTTCCCCTAATGCCGAGATATTTAATAGCATACTAAAATTCCCATTCACCAACTTCTAGTGGTGTATTATAGTATGCTTTAGTGGTGATTCATTTGGGAAATATTACGCACTTTAATATTAGGGGGGCGATATATGCAATGAGCTTGGACTTTATTAATGCAGTTGCATGAATACTACATGTATTTCCTTCTACAGGAGGAGTTTACTCAACTTCTTGTCAAGTTCACAACTTCTAGTGAATTATAAACCATTGTTTTGCATGTTCTTGGTTCAACAAATGCATATGCAACCTTCTTAACTTAACACATGTAGTTATTAACATAACCCATAATCTAACCATAACAATCCTGCAGGGATCAATGTTCACCAATTGTTGTATACTTGACAATCAATCTGTCAATTACATATATATTGACCTTCCAGGTCATATGCATGGAAAAAAGAAACAATTAATGGTGGCATTGCGCTTTCAGGCGCGTTAAGGTTGGTGTGCATAAGTATGATATCAAGAATATGGCATTCATCCATGGTTGCAGAGTAGATATTTCGGATCAGAATTACTTCATAGTCGAGCTCTTTTTTTATTGCCCAAAAATTTGACCCAATTACTCGTACCATATAGAAAAATCGGATCATTATATTCATTGCAACATAGTCATGTTCCATATTAGTTTGGATCAATTCATTGTTCAGCATAAAAAGAAACTCTCAAAATAGAACAGATAAGACCGAGAATTTTTTATTTGTCTGGGAAATAATATTTTAGTGCAAAGTCATTGACTTATGCAAAAAAACTGCTCATCAAGAGCAACAACGACCAATATCCTTCTGGGATATACTCTCAACTGATAGCGCAACTTTCATAGGTAAAGTATATATTAAGAACATAGTTGGCAAGATTCATGTGGCCTTTCAGAGCCTAGAATAACTATTAGAACCAATAATTAATATAAAAATTAGCTTCAAGCTATACTATAACATGGGATTCATACTTGTTTCCTGCTTTCCATCTTCTGGTAGTTGGCAGACAAATCTTAATAAATTAGGTGTGGTGTGGCGTATACTAGACTCTAGCTAGTATATTATCGAGTAGTCACTCCACCCATATCAGCCAACTTACATTACAAATAGATAATACAATGGTTTCCCGCTATGATGCACAATATCATTTCAGAGACTGTGGGTACCTATAATTCTGAGTTTCATGAACACTCCAGGGTATCATAAATTTTCTTCATCGGGAAGAAGTATCATGCTTTCGCACTAACCAAAAAAAATCTCAGAATATTAATCAATTTCATATTTTTATAGCAACTTCTTGTTGCCAAGGGAATGAATTATCTATTAGCTTAAAGACATAAAATAGGATAACACCTCATACTCGTTCTACAACAGAGAGACAAGGGCACACATGGTGACTTCAGGTCTTATGTTAACCCAACTGGAGTTGTAATCCTATATAATCATGTTTGACAATTATACCTGACAGGGTATTAGCTCTCCTCCATGGAAAAATACAAAATGAATCCCAAATTAAGATGTAACATACCAATAAGTCTTATGCAATGGTTTTTCTTTAGGTTACTTCGGTGTCACACCCAATTTTAAGAATAAAATTGAATGCGAATAACTTATGTGTGCCCAGAGATCAATCACACACATAAGTCGACAAATCTTTAAATAGTACCATCACTGAGTGCTTATTACATAACGAATAATATTCTTAAACATAACAGCGGGAATAAAGATAACTCTCGCGACGAAGCTCCACTTCACAGGGAACGCCGACTGGTTGACCACTAGCCTAGTACTCTTCACGGTAGTCTTCATAGCCATCTGATGAGGTTGATAAAGCAAGGGTGAGCACTTAAAGTACTCAGCAAGAGTAACACAGGGTTATGAAGCTCAAAAGCTGAGACTGTCTGAACTGCGGTCGCTTTTAGCTTGGTCAAGTTTTACCAACACTTAGCTTTAGTTATGCATAACCCAATTAATAACCGCATGATAAGATTAATAAGCAACATTAACAATTAAACAACATGATCATCTATACTGTGAGTTTTCCAGGCCGCTCGTGACTGTGAGCACGACTATCATGATAGATTTACACTCTGCAGAGGTTACGCACTTTACCCACAAGCCGTGTAGCCCATATGCCCGGGACGGCCAATCCCAAAACACTACCAAGGTGAGCGGGCAGGGTACATTATGAAGTCTTTTAGAAGCTCTTTCTAGCATGTAGCGGACCCTACAGACCCAATGCAAAGGGGATATGGGACACCCCGATGGTACCACCCGCAGCGGTCCCCATACAAGCTATACCCCATAACCATCTCGGCAAAGGTGCCTTTCACGAACCACAAGCATGCTAGTCCAAACTTCATACTTAACTAAAGCCAGAGCCATTATAGCACTCATGGTTGCATTTAAATCCCAACTTTTGCCCTACAGTGGGGTCCTATTCCATGTTGCTACAAAAGCCAATTTTATCTCATTGTTGCATATATCATTAATCAATATTCGATTCAATATTCACCATGTAAAGCATAGCAAAGCTACCCATATGCATAGAAACCCATGGTGACAAGGTACAAGGTAACAAGCTATGGTAAAGATCTAAATAGGAATCAATTTAGACACATGCAATATGACTAGATGAATTAGGGTGAATAGGTACCAAGGATGATCCCATGTTAAACTTGCCTTGATCACAAAACTCCTGGTGGTCCTGGTCTGCTGCAAAGAACTCTGGAACACCGAAAATCTCACCGGCTATACTCGATCAACATCACCACGCAATCATCCGAACAAGCATACACAAAGCAACCAAGATATAGTTAGAACATTATACCAAAACAATAAAGAGGTTTTGAAAAGATTATAAAACAGATCTATGCTATACTACGATCACAAAGACGCGGGAATCACGCTAAACGGATCTAAAACGAATAAACTATAGATTAAACAAGGTTTTAAAGAACAAGATTAAAGCATTAAAAGAATTAATTTAACTTTTATTTTCAAAAGTTATTAACATAGATGAAATCTATACTACTGGATAGAGCATAAAATTACGGATCTAACGCAACTTGAACGGATCGATTTGGATTTAAAACGAGCAAATTATAAGGTTTTTAAATCAGTGGCAATTCTGTAATTAGATGGAACTTTATTGAATTAAATTAAATCGGAAATTCGGATTAACAGAACAGGGTGGACTGCGGGTTGATTCCTAAAAAGCTGAGGGGCTCTTTAGAAAGATTACCCACGAAGGGGTATCAGCTCACGTGAGCCGTTGGATATGATCTGGGTGATCCAGATTAGAAGGAGGGAGAGAGGGGAGGTGCTCCGCCGGAGCAGAGGGGCTCACGGCGGCGCCATGGCCGGGAGCTCACCGGAGCAAGGGAAGAAGGGGTTCGGGTGCTCGGTTTTGCACGGGAACGGGTCGAGGGGCAAGAGGAGACCAAGGCGGACTCACCCAAGGCAACGGCGAGGCTCGCAGATGGATGTGGACGGCCGGCGACGATGAACAGCGGCGACGGATTCCCTGTAATGCCGACGGGGTTAACCGGAGCGCAATAGAAGGAAAAAGAGAGAGAGCAGGAGCTCAAAGACTCTGCGATGACGATACGAGGCTCGGAAAGGTGTTTACGGCGGCAGGAACACGGCGCTGAGCTTCGGCGGCGACACTCTGCTCCGGTGATGCGCGCGGTGCTGCTGCTGCTTGAGGCAAGGCGAGAGCTCGAGCTGCAGATGAGAAAAGGCGGCGCGTGGGGCGCTATTTAAAGGGGCCGGGTGTGACGGAACCGTCCAAATTATAAGAGATAAAGTACCAAAGTAGCTGATTAAACTGCCACTTAAAGCACTTGAGCCCATATAATCCCGGTAGTCCGGAAATCTCGAAGGATTTCTAACAATCGAGGATCGCGCAAACTCAGGTATGCACATTCGAACGAGCCACGAATAAACCAAAAATACTTGAAGTACGAATAAAGTTATGACAACACTTTGTTCCAAATAAAAGTAGTACTTACGCCACAACACCTGTGGCCGAATAAAACATTGTTTGAAACTTTGAACCCGAAGTTTTACTCCACACTAAAATCATTGAAAGATAGGGGTGCCCACGAGGTCATGTCCGACAACAGCAAAAGATGAGCTCGTAGAAGACCTTGCCCAAGGCCTACTCCTCTTCTCCTTCGAAAGGATAGAGACAGTGCTTACAATAGCCGAAGTATACTTGGCCATCTGCAACAAACGGGATAAACCCTGAGTACGGAAATGTACTCAGCTAGACTTACCCGTCTAACTGAAAATAAAGACTCCAAGGGTATGCAAAGCTATTTATGTGGATCTGGGTAAGTGTTGACACAAAAAGCGTTAGATCCGTGAACACCTCGGGCTATTACCCAAAGCTCGATGTCGAGGGCGTGCCAGTCGATTTGACCAATCAATCGACAAGGATGATAACTATGACAAACTGAACGAGACGACAGCGATGCGCCCGGACGTCAAGGCTCAGATTGATCACGGATAACTAGAGCAGAGCTAGACGAGGCAAACAGCGATGCGCCCGGATTGCCAAAGCCTAGAGGTACTCCCAAGCGGAACTAACAAGGATTTTGACGGAGATCAAGGTGATGCAGCCCGTCAAAAGCTTGAAGAACTCGTTAAAGCTATAACTAATGCATAAAAGGGTAAATTGCAGTAAAAGTAGGATAAAAAGTAGAATTGGTTTGTTTTGAATTGGATTGATATTCATAGCCCTCGGGCTCATATTTATACTCCCACATGGAGAGTTGTACAAAGACACGACACATATCTCTCCTAAAAACAAACTCCTACTTTAAAGGAAACTGACTCACGCAGGAGCCGGATAATAATATTTATTTCCTAAATAAAACACACCTATCTTAAAGGAAAATAAATGACTCATGCAAGAGTCGGACTCAAACTACCATAATAATACTGGTACAGAACACCAGTTTCCTTGTATTCCTTCTCGATGGAAACTTTCCATCGGCAGATCCCTCTAATCCGCATCTTCCTTCTTTGGGCACTTGTAACCCTCCGCTACTGCCAAGTGCTAAGTCACGCCCATCGGCATCAGCAATACTTTCCCGATCGGCAATCGGCAACATCTTCTCATCGGTAACCAGCAATAAACCCTTATCGGCAATCGGCAATTGTCTTCCCTCGGCAATCGGCAACGAGCCCTTATCGGCAATCGGCAACGAGTCCTTATCGGCAATCGGCAAGGCCCCTTCATCGGCAATCAATAATAGCAGCTCATCGGCAATAACTCTTCATCGGCCATCGGCAATGGCTCTTCATCAGCTTCAGCAAGACCACCAATTAACCTTCGTCGGCAAAAATCATCAGCTTCCATCGACAACACACTTGGTCTTCCCGCAGCACTTCGGCAACATCTTCCAATGCCGAGGGAGAACAACCATTGACTAGTCAAGCCTCAGCCCATTTGACACGTGTCGAAAAACGGTGTCAACACATGCCCCCCCAGTTTCGGAACGTATAATTTTACGTGCCGGAATTGTCTCTACTGTAGCCGTTGCTGTAGCCGTTACCCCTGAGATAAGCGTACGGTTTCCTCGATTCTCGCATGTGGAACTACAATTTAATAATAAAATCCCTCGATTGTAGCATAAACAGTTGCCGACCACCTTGATTACCGCGCGTATCTACCGCGGGCGCCTCCACATTCCTGCACGGTGTGAAACAGAACCCAAAAATACCCCTAAACAGGCTTATAAAAATTACTGGGATCCACACCGTCCTTTTTACCCTGAGTCCACTTTCACTTTCATCTCCTTGCCATCGTCTTCAACCTCCAGTCGCTCTGAAGAACACGAACCTGAGCAACAGTACTCCTTCGCAATCCAAAGACGAACTGCAATCACTCCCTCGACTCCAATGGCAATCCAGGTCGACATCCCAAAGGTAAGATCTATCCTCCTCCTAATCCAACCCCCTGCCAATTTTCGCACGAATCTGGATCTGTCTCCATTTTTCTGACTGCCCCTCGTCTCCTTCCTTGAATCTTAGGAACTGTACAACAAGGTAGTGATTCCGCTTACCGGTTCCACCTTCAGTTGCCTGGGTCCCATGGGGAATCCCGATCCCAGTTACATAACCAACACGGAAACCAACCGGATCCCATTTAGATCTGAGTGTTTTGGTTTAGGATTGTGGAAAGATACATTCTGATCATGGCCCAAGCCCGCCAAAGGGTGAAAGGATTGGTACCTCAGAGTCGCCAGCGCGCAGCAAGTTTACTGGCAAGAGCGTAGTTTGGACCAATGTATCAGGCTCTCTATTGCCGACATGGAAAAGAACGAGAACATGTTAATAGCCGTCTCCTACTTTTGGTCAGACACCCTGAACTCGTTCTTATTCCGACATGGACCGGCCACCCCCAGTCTTGCCGATGTCCACATGCTGACCGGTTTAGACATCTCCTCTGCCAACATCTCCTCCTTGTTCAATAGGAAAGCTGAACACAGAATAAATACCCGGAACATCGACGGTTGGAAGGGTTACATTCAGGAATACCAGAGGACGGGATCGGTAAATCAGAGAGAGCATGCCACTTTCCTGAACATGTGGCTAGACAAATTCATCTTCTGCGGCAAGGCAGTCGGACCCACTACCATGTATCTTCCAGCAGCCGAGATGCTTGCCAATGGGACAAGGCTTCCCTTGGGCAGATATCTTCTAGGATCGGTATATCGCCTCCTCCATCAAGTATCGCAGAAGTTACTGCTAGGTGAGCACATCGGCAATCTTGGAGGCCCCTGGTGGTTCATCAACATGTGGCTGAACGCACATATGCAAAAAGTACTTCAACTTGACTTGTTTGCCCAACACTTCCCGAGAGACATACCAGAAGACCACCAGTGCGGGGAAGATGAATCGGCAACTCGCCCTCCACTCAACTTCGGAGAGGCCACTATTGTGCTGCCAGGAACCGATGCCGATGCAGAGCAATTCGGTCTCTTCTTTCAGAAGTTTTATAATGGAATTCCTGCCGCAGAACGGCTCTGGTGGCCATATGCCGATGTAGATAACCAGTTCCCACTGCTATTTAATCTTACCGATGGGAATGTACCTGAAAACCAGACAATGATGAAGGCCAGCATCACTCCTCGGGCTATCCCAGTGAACATATTTGGATCGGGAAAGAACGCCCCTCCATCATTTGAGTTTTACTACCCATCGGTAGCGGCAAGACAATTGGCGTTCGGCCAACTACCGATCAAGCTCTGTTACTCCAAGGTAGTGCAGTCCAGGCAGACATTCTCCAGTGCTCTGGACTGGAACAAGGTTGTCAATCTTCCTGCCGATGCCGATGTATCGGATCTTGACTTGTCTTCCTAGTCACCAACCTCCTTTATCACAAACGAATACAAGTCTTGGTGGCAAGAATGGAGGTGTCAACTGTTCGCCAAATCGTCGCACTACTATCGACACATGATCGATGCCGATCATATCATCCCTGACAACGCAGTAAGTCCTTATTCCGATGCATTCCTTACTTTTAGCTTCACCATCGGTATTTTAACCTTCTTGTGTCTGACAGGTTGACGACCCGATCCCTCCGATGAGCAAGAGCGGCAAGCCCTTCAAGCTTCGAATAATGAGTCCCGTATCACTCATCGGTCATAAGGCTCCCTCGTTAGCTGCCTTCATCCCACGACAGGTACCCACACCGACACCTGCAAAAGCCAAGGCTACATCGGCCGCTGCTGCTGCCCTAACGCGGGTGTTTGCAGTAAACTCATCTTCACTTATACCGATTATATACTGTTTAATCGGCAACATTTACTTCGTATAATTTGCATTGAATATTTTCAGGCTATGAGGTCATCGGCAACTGCCCCAAGCAAACAAGCACCTCCAAGCTCGGCTACCGATGCCCCCCAGTCCTCGTCGAAACGGGCTGGATCTTCTTCCGCTGCCGCGCCAAGGAAAAGAAGACGTTTGAGGCTGGCTAGTCCGTCTTCGTCATCGGCACAGGCCGCACCATCAACCGTCGACACATCATCGGTAGAAATTCCCACGGCTCCTATCCCGGACCAGCTGACGAACGACGTTCTTGGTCAGGAGGCAGCTCCATCCGTTGCAGAGGCGGAGGCAGTATCGGCATCGGCACCGTCAGCCGAAGCTCCCAACGAAGAAACCCCCATAATGGCGGCGGTGGCATCGGCATCGGTACCATCAGCCGATGTCCCTGATGAGGCGGCTGTACCTACAGCAGCCGAAGCAACATTATCGGCATTGTCAGCCGAAGTTGCTGATGAGACAGTTCCACCCGTCGTAGCGGCAGAGGTAACATTGGCATCGGTACCGGCCGTAGATCCCGATGAAAGAGCAGCATCACTGCCACAACCAAATATTATGCCAGAAGCAACGTCAACGACAACGCCACCATCACCAACGACGTCGATTGCTCGTCCGGCAGAAGCTCATTCATCGGCAACTGCTGCCGATGTCCAAGACGAGGCTGGGCCATCCAAAATGCCAAGTCCTGGGCAAGAAATCCGCTTCAAGATGGTAAGTTAATCACTTGAAACTTCTAGTATAATCCTTCGATCGGCATATTATAACCCTTCTGTTTTCAGGCCCAAGATTCTCCAGATAGCCTTTTCTCTTTCAGCCTCAACCCGCAGGATGAAGATAGACGCCAAGGCCCCCTCCAAGCAGACAGCTTATTTTCCTTCTCGGTTGACATACCCGATGACGAGGAGGAAGAGAGCTCTGTCCCAGCTCTATCGGCAGAGATCAAGACCAAACTTGAGGCACTGCTTTCCTTGCTGCTACAAGACACATCCCACCTTATTCAAGACTCATCGGCAGCAAGGATTGCTTTCAAAGACATCCAGAGTCATCTCCCTGCCGACGTAGCAGAAGTTCTTCTCCAGGCAGCCTCTATCGACGTCAAACAGATCCAGTACCAGAGGCTCGCCCGTCGTATTGCCGATAGGGCCGCTCAAGCTAAGAGCGAAGAAGAAAAGCTTAAATTCAAACACTTTGCCGATGAGAAGCACAGAAGCATCGGTCAAGCAAAAGCTTCCATCGGCAACCTGGACCAAGAAATCTCTCGACTGTCGGCAAGGAAGGAAGAGCTACTGGCGGAGCTACACAAGGTCGAGGGGGATCTGACTGCAGCCAACCAGCAAAAAATTCAACTGTCTGATTCCACCAAGGTTCTGCAGCAAGAAAGGGACCAGCACGCTCGTCAGGCCATCTTGTGGAAGAAGAAGATCAAGCCGGTTGAGGGCTCTGCCGATGCTGACGCCAAGGAGATGGACGAGATAGAACAGATTCTCCTGTGTGCGATATCAGTTATTCACTCCTTATTCTAATGCTTGTCGTATCGGCAAAGATGTAACCTGATACTTGACCCTGTCTTGTAATATAATGCTAGTATGTTTTTACCGATGTATTACCATTTCTTTTCATCGGCATCCAAACAAGTACATCATGTGTCAACTCCTTCGAGAGTTTCTGGAACGTAGGCTTTGCTGGAGGCAGACTATCTTATCCGATAGGAACTCGATTAGGAAACACCCGACCTAGAATTCAATCCTGATCGGTGAAATCAATCCCCACGCTAGAGTGCCATCGGCAAATTTGTTCACCCGGTCATCGGCAATCGTCACCGATATCATTATTCATCAAATCGGCTAAAATCCTGAGTAATCCCAACTTTTAACAATCTTGATACATAGCCCGATTGCAACAATAATTGGCAACAAAGCTCCATCGGATCAAAATTAGAACAATGCCGATAGACCCACCAAAAAGTTTGTAACCTCCGGGACGCGCGCAACACACACTTAATAATCATACGCAAGTGTGGCAGAATTATTCTTACAACTATTTCCCGGCAATTAACGAATCTATCGGCAGTACGGCGTTCCATATACAAACCATCGGTAGGTGCCCGAAGTATAATAATCGGAATCGCCGGTTTGCCGAATACAACCCCCAAACTAACAGGTCCAAGATTGACCTCAATCAGACCATCGGCGAATCATCGGCATCTGCCGATGGGCTTCTATCCTTGCGTTTTGGCCTCCACCGCCTTTCCCCCGAGGGTTCTGCAGTGTCATACAGGTCGTCGCGGCGCTGGCGCTGAATCCTCCTCTTCTGGGTCTTGGTCAGTCCCTTTGGGCACCACGGAGGAAGCTTAGTCTTCCAGACAGGTTGGTGTTGTTGCCCACCGTTTGCACCGGCACTTCTTCCGATGTTTGGATCTCTGGAGGATACCTCTTCGTCGAGCACTTTAGCATTGGCCGTCTCCTCCAGCTCCCCCTGGTCAACACGCCTGCCAAGCCGATCATGGGCACTGAGCTTGCCCCCAGGCGGTCATGTGCCGATCTGTCCTCCCTGAGTAGCCCGGCGTATCTGGGTGCTTGATCATTAAAACAAGGTCTCTTACCTGACCAATCGGCAGCGTAGTACCTGTTGCACTCTGGACAGTTATCAGCGGTGGGCAGCTTGATGCCCTCCTCCCAGCAATGAACAAAGAAGGGACACCTCCAGTGGTCCTTGTGTCGAAGCCATTCTCGATACTCTTCTTTTTCTTGCCGATACCGTTCCTCACGTGATTGTCGATGACATCGCCTTGGCTGTTTGTGCGTGATTACAACTCCAGGAGCTCTGTCGGCACTGTTACCTTCATCGGCGACCTTCTTGCCTCTTCTGTCATCGGCGAACCTCCCTACATCATGCTCAGACACTTGGTAACCAGGGTCCACCGATGAGTTCCTTCTGGCAGCTTCCGATGTCAGCACTCTGGTTTTTTCGCTGCTCTCCACCATATTGTTGGAGAACGGGTGCTGATCTACCTTCATCGGTTTCTGGACTTTAGAGTCTTCAAACTTGATACGCCCAGACTCGATCTCCGACTGCAACTGTTGCCTGAATACTTCGCAGTCATTGGTACTATGAGAAGTTGCATTGTGCCACTTACAGTACCTGGTCTTCTGGAGTTCCTCGGCCGATGGAATTGCCTGATTAGGGGCCAGCTTAACTCGCCCTTCCCGAAGCAATAAGTCAAATATCCCATCGGCCTTCATGACATCGAAGGTGAACCTCCCAATCTTTTTCTGGTCGAACGCACAAAGCATCGGCCCCTCATCATTCACCCATTCATCACTGCCGACACTCACCTCATCATCTGATTCAGGGCTCCCTGTCCAATGAAGAGTACCTTGGCGCTCTAAGTTTCCCTGGGCTCGAATGATTCAACATCTGGATCGGCCTCTGTGACATCAAAGGTGAATCTTTCTAGTTCAGTATCGCCGATACTTGGTTCTCTGTCCGAGTCTGGAACTTCCATTTCTTCGGTCGGAACCACCCTTGTGTTTTGATTTTGCCGACCAATCGACCGAACAGGTTGATGTTCCCCTTCGTGTCTCCGTGGTGAACAAGCTGAAGCAACCGACACGTCTACAGTACCAATCTGATGAACACTATGCATCGGCTGATCAACCGATGGGCAACTCTGAACATCTACTAGCTGATTAGGTTGATGTACTTCCTCCGGTCTTGAGGTCAAAGTACCCGAAGTGTTGGGAACAGGCACAGCGCCAGCTATTTGAACACCATGCATCGGCAGGGCTGCCGATGGTCCATCTTGCACAGTCACTGGTTTGCATTGTGGCGTTACATTCATCGGTCGTTGTACCAATGCCTCATTTTGCACTCGCGAGTATTGTGTAGTACTTGTCAGTTGATGTACCGATACTTTATTATGCAAATTCGCCGGATGATACTGTAAAGCTCTTACCACTTGGCGCTCAGGCTGCACATATTGCTGCTGAATCGGCAATTGACTGATCCAACCTACATTAGGTGTCATCGGCACATGACTTACCGATGGCTGACAACTCGTTGATTCCCGCAGCTCTTGCACACTCAGATGATAGTCTTGACTTGCGAATACCATGGGCTGGGCAGCTACTGCCGATGCAGACTGATTGACACCCGGTATGTTTTGTTGCACCGACCCAAGACTCGCCGATGGTTGGCAGCCAATTGATTCCTGCAACCCTTGTACCCTTGGATGATAGCTTAGGCTTGTAGGTACCAAGGATTGAGCAGCTACGGCCGATGCGGGCTGGCTGACACTTGACATTTCTTGTTGCATCGGCCAAGCATTTGCCGCTAGTTGATAACCGGCTGACGCTTGTTCTAGTTGTACCCTTGGATGATTGCTCGGGCTTACGGGTACCACGACTTGGGCAGTGATTGCCGATACAGGTTGATTGGCAATCGGCACGCCTTATTGCATCGGCCAAGCAGTTGCCGGTGACTGATAGCCATTTGAGGCTTGTTGAACCGCTACAGCCGATGCAGGCTGACTGATGCTCGACACGGTTGATTGCATCGGCCAAGAATTTGCCGATGTAGGCTGATTAACTATCAGCGCGTCTTGTTGCATCGGCCAAGCATTCGCCGATAACCAATAACCGGCAGGTGTTTGTTCTTGTTGTACCCTTGATTGATCACCTGGACTCACGGGTATCGCAGCTTGAGTAGCTATTGCCGATGCAGGTCAACTGGCAGTTGGCGTACCTTGTTGCATCGGCCAAAAAGTCGCCCACGGCTGATAGCCGGCTGATGCCTGCTGCTCTTGCAGCGCCGAACAGTTAATGACATAGCCACTCTGATTAGCAGGTATCTCAGTTTGAAGGGCTGTCGCCGCCATGGGTTGACTTGCAACTGCTGGGCTTTGTTGTACCGGCAAGTGGCCTGCCGATGGCTGATCACACGACACTCCGGGCATTGCCGTTTGTAGATCCCATGTTGGCGACTGTATCGCTGAAGAGGACGTAGTATAATGTATTACTGGAATCATCGGCTGTACAAATGTTGCCGATGCCATGGGAGCCTTCCACCCTGCATGGTTATTTTGGACCAATCTGGAATCAGCAGATAGACTTGGAGACATACCATATCCCCGGCAGTTGGCAGAAGTTGGCTGATTCTGGATTACAGGTCCAGATATTGTTGAAGCCACCAGATTCGCGTTCGTCTGAGTAATGCTTGTCGGGATCAATCTTGGTGGCGCGATCCCATCGGCGGATTGGTTCATACTTGGAGAAGACACCCTTGGAACCGCCGATGGAGTTGCAACAGATGCCGATCTGAGTCGACGATGCTCTGGACCCACATAATACGGTGCCTGCCCCTTGAAAGTTTGCTTGACAGCATTGCATATAGCATCGGACAGCACATTGGATTGGCTAATGAATGCATTATTGAATGCAGAATTAACCATCTCTTGTATTTTACCAGGATCGGCGTTGGAAGTGGTCTGCCGCGGCGACGGCGGATCTTGCTTCTGTATTGCTTCGCCGATCCCGTTTAGGCTGAAGGATCTAAGATACGAGCGCTTGTATTCCTCCATTGCCTGCTCCAGAGCTTGTTTCTGATGACCTGTCAGATCAGCTGTGGAGACTTCAACGACACTCCTGGGATTAGTCATGATAAATATATTTATATAATCGGGTCCCACCGAGCGTGCCAAAAGAGGTGTTGACACAAAAAGTGTCAGATCCGTGAACACCTCGGGCTATTACCCAAAGCTCGATGTCGAGGGCGTGCCAGTCGATTTGACCAATCAATCGACAAGGATGATAACTATGACAAACTGAACGAGACGACAGCGATGCGCCCGGACGTCAAGGCTCAGATTGATCACGGATAACTAGAGCAGAGCTAGACGAGGCAAACAGCGATGCGCCCGGATTGCCAAAGCCTAGAGGTACTCCCAAGAGGAACTAACAAGGATTTTGACGGAGATCAAGGTGATGCAGCCCGTCGAAAGCTTGAAGAACTCGTTAAAGCTATAACTAATGCATAAAAGGGTAAATTGTAGTAAAAGTAGGATAAAAAGTAGAATTGGTTTGTTTTGAATTGGATTGATATTCATAGCCCTCGGGCTCATATTTATACTCCCACATGGAGAGTTGTACAAAGACACGACACATATCTCTCCTAAAAACAAACTCCTACTTTAAAGGAAACTGACTCACGCAGAAGCCGGATAATAATATTTATTTCCTAAATAAACACACCTATCTTAAAGGAAAATAAACGACTCATGCAAGAGTCGGACTCAAACTATCATAATAATACTGGTACAGAACACCAGTTTCCTTGTATTCCTTCTCGATGAAAACTTTCCATCGGCAGATCCCTCTAATCCGCACCTTCCTTCTTTGGCCACTTGTAACCCTCCGCTACTGCCAAGTGCTAAGTCACGCCCATCGGCATCAGCAATACTTTCCCAATCGGCAATCGACAACATCTTCTCGTCGGTAACCAGCAATAAACCCTTATCGGCAATCGGCAATTGTCTTCCCTCGGCAATCGGCAACGAGCCCTTATCGGCAATCGACAACGAGTCCTTATCGGCAATCGGCAAGGCCCCTTCATCGACAATCAATAATAGCAGCTCATCGGCAATAACTCTTCATCGGCCATCGGCAATGGCTCTTCATCAGCTTCAGCAAGACCACCAATTAACCTTCGTCGGCAAAAATCATCAGCTTCCATCGACAACACACTTGGTCTTCCCGCAGCACTTCGGCAACATCTTCCAATGCCGATGGAGAACAACCATTGACCAGTCAAGCCTCAGCCCATTTGACACGTGTCGAAAAACGGTGTCAACAGTAAGCTTGCTTTTGCGGAAAAGCGAACAAGAAGAAACTAAAGATTAGAAAACAATCATTTTCCATCCTATTATTATCTCTAGGTTTGCACCTGTACTAGAGCACTCACTTGAACTACTCAAACAATACGATAACATATATCCAATTCCTTCATCAATATTTTAGTAGAACCATTACGATGTCACATGGAGTTGTACTGTGGTGAAGCTCAGCATAATCCCCATATCCAGTGGGGGGTGGCAATTCGAATCGATATACAACCAGCTGGCAAGATTACCTTTAACACACGCCCACACTTTCCCCGTCGAGTCCATGCATTGGGTTACCGCTCAACAAAGTCCAGGTAGTACCGCCGCGATCTCAGAGTAGTCCACCCAATTGTAGAAATCAGTTGGCCTCCACGGGGCAGGTCGTATCTACAAACTAGAGGGTGCTCACAGTAGGCTGAGAGTCGGCCTGGACAGTGTTTACTCGGCTTCGGGGTCGACACTCCCGACGGCCCCTATGTGAAAGGGCGCATTCAAAGATGTAAGAGGGCCACCATCGTATACAAACCTATATGATCCAACGGACGGACTGCCCTCAAGTCTAAACCACTTGGTGCCTCTTCCTTCCAGTTGACCGCATTTCATTACTACCAATGGTTCTTTCCACGATAGTAATTATAGCCAACCGTGATAGTATTACCCCCATGGGATAACACGAAACATAAATATAAATGTAACCTTTATTCTAAGCAGGCTAAGCGGTTGCTTTTACTTTTATTAACAGGGTAACAAGGTAGGTAAAACAATAATCAAGGAAGGTAATGCATCAATTTGGGATTCAAACAACTCCTGTCACCTAATGCATCACAGTATAAAATACTCAAGTAGATTAATTGTAAATACTGGGAGGCTTAAGGATGCTCCGGGGCTTGCCTTGAGTGAAGGTGGAGGGCTGGTGGTCAGGGCACTCGGGGAGGTTAGTGTCGAGCTCGTGGTACTCCTCGTTTAGCTCCTGCACCTCCTGGACTTCTGTCTCTGGGGTTGGCTCCTGATGTTCCTCCACTGAGCCTAAATGATTGCAATGCATAAATAAGTAACTTGATGGTGCAGGGATGATGCTTGAACAAGATTTAGCACACTAAAAGAGATTCTAAGCATTTAACAAATTAAACTACCACAAAGCCACTTAGAACTAGAGCTACTAGCTAACAGGGTAAAACATGCTATAACTCATTTTTAGCAGAATCTATACTTAAAAACATATTTATCACAAAAGTTCCATGACCAACACAAACATAAACTACTCTATATGATTTTCCAAAGAAAACCCTAGAAAAGGATACTTGAACTACAAGTATCTTTTCTGCCATATAACACACCACATATTATAATTTTCTTAGACAGACCATGACATATAGAGACTCCACAAAAAGTTTCATGATTTATACATGCACATACTTACCACAGGAATTAATCTAAGAAAACAGCAGAAACACATTTTAATAGGTGATAAATAAAACTTACACAGAAACCTGACATGTTATATTTTTCCTAGATTCTACACAGGATAACAGAGCTAACATAAAAACCTTAAATTTTTATTTGGCCACATTAAGCAGGAACACAATTAACTTTGATATATGCAGAAAACAACTAATTAAACATTGGCACTGAAGACATTCTCCAAAAATCATTTTTATACTTTTAACAGAAAGATCATCATTTATAGAGTCTAACAAAATTGATTTCACCATTTTAGGATTTACAAAACTCTAGATATAAATTAAACAAGCATTAGCATATTACTGAAAATAGGAAAAAGGAATTTCATTTCGGAAACCGGCTCGATACACGCAGAGGCGTGCGGGGCGACTGACAGGCGGGACCCTCGGTCACTCGAGGTCCATCTGTTGTCGAGCAGGGAGCAGAGGACGGTGCTGACCGGCGCGTTCTCGCCGGCGGTGAGGTCTCTGGCGGTGGGGTTGGGTGTGCTAGGCTCGGGATGATGACGCGCATCCACTGGTGGAGTTTGTTAAACCATTACGACCGTGAAAGTGGTCGGCGGCGTGCGGTGGCGGTGCAAGGCGGCGGTACGACACGACGAGGTAATCACCGGCGATGCGAGGCTCGGCGTAGGATTGCGTGAGCATCGTGGTGATGTGGTGAGTGCGGTTCGAGGGTTGGTTGAGCCGGAGGGGCTCTGTGGAATCCTGGCCACGTGCAAGCTCCGCGGCGGCGGCAATGGCGCACGGCCAACGGTGCTGTGCTGATACAGGTCGAACTGGAGCTAGGGAAAGGCGTTCTCACCTCTGCTAGCTCCGGTGAAGCTCCCACGAAGATGGAGGCGTCGGGGCGAGATGGTGAAGAGGTGAACACTGTTTGGTCGGTGCGGTGGCGACTCGGGGCCAAGGAACGGCGGAGGCGTTCCGGCGACTAGAGTCCACGGCTGGTTTAACAGAGGCGAGCAGCGTGTGTGCGGGGCGAAGGCGAAAGCTAGTGTGAGATGGATTGAGCAGAGGAGCTCGGATGGTGGTGGATTTGAGAAGGGGCGCTGGCGATGCTCGGAGCTCTCGGCGCGACGATGGCAGAGAAATGCGAGCGAGAGAGGGAGTGAGGATGAGTGCGGATGAGTGTGGGAAGTAGAGGAGGTATAGGCACTCCACTTTGCACGGTCATGGCCGACCGGCGCGGCCAGTGGGGCCGTGGCGTGATGGTGCGGCGGGTGGCAGCGGCGATGGCGTGTTTGCGGCGAGCGGGGGCAGAGTAGGACTTGGTCGACGTGCCGTTAGCGCGGATTCGCGCTCAATTGCGAGTGCGACGAGGCGTGGGGTTGATCGGACGCGGCACTGCGGCGGTGTTACTGCGAAACGACGGCGTGGCGCGCGATAGTGCGGCTGGCAGGTCTGCGGCGGCGAAGTAGGGGTGTCAGCGGCGGAAAAACGGTGCAGGCTCGGTCCCAGCGCCGTTAGCACGGGCGCGGGTGCGGACGCGACTGAGACAAAGCGAGTGGCTGTCGGTGCAGGGCCGCAGCGGCGGCGATGGCGTATTCAACATCCGCGGTCAGGCATCGTCGGCCACGCGGTAGACGACGCCGACGTACGGTTCAGCCGTGGTCGGGCGAGTGTGCGCGGGCGTGCGTGCGGGTGAGTGCGCAGGAGTGGGGGTCGATGTCGAGGGGGTCGATTGGCTGATCGAGCCTCCGACTCGGGGGTCGTTCGTTCGACCCTATGTCCGTCATTTTGAGGGGTCGAAGTCGAGGGGAGGGGTCGATCGGCTGATCGAGCCTCCGGCTCGGGGGTCGTTCGTTCGACCCTCGGTCTGTCCCTTTATCAAGCGGTGGTCGAGACCGAGCGGGCGGAAAGCGGTACTCGACCTGTTTCGGTTTTGATTTCCTTTTCCCATTTTCTTTTATTTGATCCAAACAGAATTTGCTTCAAAACAGTTTCAAAAACTCCAAACCAAGTTTTGACACTTAAACCAAAGTTGTTCAGAATATTATTCTCTACCTTTTTCATGTAGATCATAAATTCTGAAAACCATTAGTTCAAGAGTCGAGGATTAAAAACTTATTTAAGCTAATTAGGAAAAGAATCACTTTAATTCTTTAACAGATAACAATTAAGCAGGATAACTAACATAAAACAAACCATACTTTACTCTAAGCATAGCAAGGTTTAGCTAAACAGATTGATCACAAGATTAAGCACAAAACACCTATTTAATTCTAGTTTCAAAACATATAAACACGCACATGAAATGATAGCATATGCCAACATGAATGCAATGAAATGCTTGTGCTTAGTGGTTAATGATGATCCTAATGCAAACTTGACACAGGGTGTCACACCGGGGGTCGGGGAATCCTACGCGGAGACGACGCGCGCGAGGATCTCGCGGCCGTTTTGTTACGGCACGGCGGTGCGAGCAGAGGACTCCAACTCGGACTCGAGGTGGGAGGAGGGGGAGGAGACTGACGAGCGGGGCCAAGGCGTCAGAGAGAGGAGGGCGCAGAGGCCTTACGGCTTGCGGCGGGGCGCACTGGGCCGAGGTGAGCTGGGCCGGGGCGAGGGAGGCCGGCCCAAGCGGGGAGCGGGAGAGGGAGATCAGACCGGGCCGCACTGCTGGGCCAGAAAGGAGGAATAGGAGGGAGAGAAAAAGAAAAAAAGGTTTTATTTTTATTTTTTTTTCTTTTGCTTTTTCAAATTGAATTTTCAAAAGGATTTTGAATTGTTTTCCTTGAGCTTTGTAAACCAAGCAACACAAAGAAAATGCAGAGGCATGCAATGCACAAGCAAAAGGTAACCCTAGCATTGATATCTATTTTAGTTTTATTTAATTAATTCTATGATCACAACAAATGCTTGAATTAAATCGAATTTCATTTAAATTCAAATTTAATTTCTATTTCAAATTTTAGGGTGTTACATTCGGGTAAATAACCAAAGCAAAAGAAAGCGCTAGAGAGAGAAAAAAATGGTCTTCTAAATCATACGTGTTTCGTTTATTTCCCATTGTTTTTCAAGCATACGTGCTTTTCTTTCTAGGGTATTTATATTGGTCTTATGATAATACTTCAGGATTATATAACCCATAGAAAACATAATCATACATATTAATATTGCAAAGACAATATCAAATCAATATGAAAACTTTCAAGGGGTTAAAACTATTTTAACACAAAATTTATGGAAGCTCATAAACCTAGAAAAATCAGCTTGTAGATTATAGATTGGAAATACATAATATTCAAATTAATTATTACTCTAAAAGATACACAGTCGGGTTCAAATCATAAAATATTTCCATAGAATATAACTACCATAAATATTCCTGCTATTATATTTAACTTCAGGTTTTTTAATAGCAAAAATATATATATATCGTTTGCTCAAGCTCATAAGCAAGATATTACCAAAAAATAAACCTTCAGGGCTTTTCAAACACATAAAAGAGCTACATGACAGCACAATCATCTAAATTTACGTGCACCAATCATAGGCACGACAATTACCACACCATGATGGATTGATTGCATTGAACCACGATATGAGGATATCGAGGAAAGATAGTGTTGCCACAACAGGCGACGACGAGGCTGCACCACCGTAGTGGAGATCAAGTGCATATTGGCCACTCAACGATGGTATGCGAGTAACACAAGCTGAACAACGACAGCTTTAGGCATCACGCTTCGGGCGGTGTGGTTCCAGTACAACGGTAGTGAGAGCAATATGCCTTCCAGGCATGGTGCGAGCTATGCCAATTAAAAAAAACTATGTAGAGTTTGATCCGACATGTACAACATGTTTGTTCAAGAGAAAAAAATGATCTACTATCATATACATCTAATCTTCAGGATTAACCTAGTAGAACTTGAACAACACATACATGGCAACACGGTTTAACAACCGAAAAAGCTAATATAATGCAAAGATCTAACAAGCTATCATGTCAGTATCATGACCGTGATTTATAGAGCATACCGAAAAAATTACTAGTAGAACACATCAGGTGTATATATGTATATATATATTATATAACTACTAGTCTGGTACGCCTTTAGAAGATCTACTAGAAATATTAAAATCTACAGGATTTATAATATAATAAATCTAGTAGAACTATAATAGTGAAGAGATTAAACGACAAACTATGGTATATTCATTGTCGTGGAAAATTCGTATCGCGTAGGGCATATAGGCTAGGCCATGACCTGCCTATCGACTTACCACATGAACGATGCTCCATCCTTTAACCTTGTTTGCTCATTATTGAATTTGTTGGGGGCATCGACCAGCGTCGGTTTGAGAACCACCAGGCCCAGGCCACCACACTCATGGGTTACAAACTCACATGCACGTCAGAGATCAAAGATGATATTAAGAAGAATATCAAGCGTGTGAATCAATTCACCAATCCTTGATTTGATAGCAATAAAAACAAGATTGATCAAATTAAAAAATCAAGAACGACTTGCACTGTTGGGATCCAGCAGACCCCGCGGCCACCACGTCCAGGGTGGGCACATCGATCGGCGACGTGATTGCCGTAGCAGAACATGAAGACGATCGGGATTGACCTTTTGTTCAAATCGTGGAGGCCAATCCTCACCCGCGAAGCCACGTCCGATGGTGCATGCGTGTCCATGGCCGGTCGGCGGCGGTGCAGCGCATGATTGGATCAAATTGTGAGCCGAGAACCAACGGGTTGGAAGACAGAAATCAATCTCGTTAGCTCTCAGGGTCTATAAATAATCAATAATCAAGAACGCTTGCGCTTGCGCTAGTAGATGGGATCCACGGCTGCTCGTGTAGGCTCCAGACGACGTGATGGCCGTCAATATATGCATGAGCGCGTCAGCGCATGGATGGGCACAGAGGCCAGCTCGCGTGTTGCCGAATCCAGAAGACGACGAGCGCCCGAGCCATGTAAAAAAATCAATCTATGATTAGGAAAATCAAATAGATCTTGATTTGATGGCAACCAAATTATAAACGACTCACCCAGTTGTTGGAAGAGCTGCTGATAACGTGTTAAGAATCGGCCTATGCACTACTAGTCTGGTACGCCTTTAGAAGATCTACTAGAAATATTAAAATCTACAGGATTTATAATATAATAAATCTATCAGAACTATAATAGTGAAGAGATTGAACGACAAACCATGGTATATTCCTTGAATGAAGACCAAATATTTAATATATGTAGGAAGCATACAAATAAAATTATATTATTTTAGAAAGACTCAGTACGAAGCTGGTGGACAACAGACGGACACTTCGGCCATTATTCGATTAATAATTTGCTTATCCAAGCCCATGCGAACTTATTACGACCAACTGCAACTCTGGCAAGCCTAGCCCATCCGTCTACTTTGATTTATTTTGGCCAACACGGCACGCATCTCGATCTCTAGCAATTAAGCCTGTATATATTCTGCCAGTAGATAAAGGTGATGTTTGGTTCCATGGCCGGCAACAACATTTCCTTCTTGTTTGGCATCGAAAGCTGTAGCCTGTGTAGGTAGCGAACGTGATCGGCTGCCACCGCGATGATCGGGCGTGAATGGATGCTAGCTGAAGCCTGAAGCCTCGCATCCCTGTTGGCTTCTGCTGTGGGTTTTAGCCGGTTTTAATTCGATAGAAGCCAACTAAATATAACGAACGTAACCTGCTAAGGTAGTAAACAGATACGAGCCCTACGCCCTGTTCGTTTCATCGTTTTGGTGGCTAATAAGCCGGTTGATATCGTTTTTGACTATTTTTTAAACGCGCAGTTGAACTGATTATTTCACCGGGGAGTTCATCCGTGCGGATCTAACATACGCCCTAACGCCCGTGCGTTTCGTCTTTCCAATCTGATCATCGTGGATCTGAGCAGGCGACTATATGTCTATATCGCCGTCCGTCCGTACTCCGTAGTAGTCGTCGTCGTTCGCTAGGCTAGGCCACCGCCATGAAAATAACTCATACAGCACTACTATTTATATCAAGTTTCATACACTACTAAAGAATAGGTCTTTCGTCGATGTCTAAAATGAGCTTTACTCTTAATTTTTTTTTCGTCCGAGACTAATAGATATTTATTCCTGGTTGGTAACATCAACCGGGGCTAAAAAATCTTCTTTAGTCCCGGTTGATGTTACCAACCGAGACTAAAGTTTCAGAACATTTAGTTCCGGTTGATATTTTCAACCGGGACTAAAGATAGACCCTTTAGTCCCGGTTGGTGTTACGAACCGAGACTAAAGGTCCCTCGATGCGTGGGTTCAAAAGGGAAGAGTTCCATCTATTAACATATAAGTTGAGCACTACTACATAATTTATTTTGCATAGCACTTGAGTTTCATTAACCGTGACGGTTAAACACATAAACCGTCACGGTTAATAGGTGCCTAGAAAGCCCACCGGCTAGGGGTCACAACCGCCACGGTTAATACATTAACCGTGACGGTTGTTATAATCTAACCGCCATGGTTAACGACTATTAACCATGACGGTTACTGTTGCACAACCGCCACGGTTAATGCATTAACCGTGGCGGTTGTTATAATCTGACCGTCATGGTTAATAACCATGGCGGTTACTGTTGCACAACCGTCACGGTTAATGCATTTACGGAGGTGGTTGTCTTAATGCAACCGCCTCCAGAAATAAGGGCCCAACTACTAGCCCAACAAGCCCAAAGTATCGGGCTCATATATAAGAGAGCATGTTAGGGTTTTCTGATTCATTTCTCTTCCCCTCCCCTCCCTCACTTAACCGCCGCCTCTACTTCTCTCGACCCGAGCGTCGCGCCCCTCCGCACACCGGCGTGAGCGTCGCGACCCCTTCCCGACGCGCCTCCTTCCCCATCCCTTCGCGGCAACCCTCCCTCCCCTTCCCTGCGCCCCTCCCCCTCCCCTCCCTCCCCTTCCCGGCGTCCCATCCTCCGGACTCAGCGCGAGCGGCGCCCCTCCTCTGGACTCAGAGCTGGCAGCGGCGGGGCTGCGTGAGGCTGGCGTGGCTGCGCGCGGGCGGCCAGGCCGCGTAGGCGGCGGCGGGGCTGCGCGACGGCGACGTCAGGGCTGCGCAAGGCTGGCGTGGGCCCGCGCGAGGGCGGGCAGGTGCGGCGCAACGGCGCGGCCGCATGACGCGGACCAGGGGCGCGTCCGCGCGGGCCAGCAGCCCAGATCCAGCCCTAACCGGGTCTGGATGTGGGCTTTTTTGTTTTTTTATTTGATTAACCGTGGCGGTTGACCTAACATATCTGCCACGGTTAATGACATTAACCGTGGCGGTTGGCCGCCTCGATTAACCGTGACCATTGATCCGTGGTGGTTGGAATAACCGCCACGGTTAATCCATTTTAACCTCCACGGAAAATCATTTATGTAGTAGTGTGAGACAGTTGCAGGAGGTGCCAGGTTCAATTCTCATGGGACGTGGGTTAGTGAGAGACATTTATTTTTTTTACTGGAAGAGACCTTTAGCACCGGTTCCATCAACCGGGACTAAAGGAAACCTTCCCAACCGGTGTTAAAAGCCTTTTTTTTTAGTAGTGATAACTAATAGTGATAACTGTTCATAGTTCGCTAGAGCGGTATATACACAATCATCATCATCCTACACTTTATATGGGCAGTGGCAGATCCATCTTAAAAGTTCAAGGAGACTTAAGTTAAAATGTTTAGAAAGCACGAAGCTATGGTTTTAACAAAAATAAATGATTTTTTTGTCATCATCTTCAACTTCCAAGCCCTCTTAACCTTGCTCTCATAGATACAATTTCATGGGAGGGTAAGGAGCTCCTTAGGCCAGTCTTAAAGCGAGTTTTATTGGAGCAATTAATAGGTTGCCACATGTGCACTTATGTTGTTATGACAATGTTTGAATGAAGAGAAAGAGAGGAAATGAGTGTTATATGAAGATGAAACTCTCTTGACACGATTACCAACTCTATGGATTCAGGTTCAACAACCTTAATCCTATTATTAATTATATATTTATACATGTATTAAACATAAAACAAGCTTTTATTATTAAGGTTCTAAGATAAATTATCCGTATCCTCATTTAAGTTAATCAACATTTTAACACAACTCTGACTAGTAGGCTTTACCATGCCAAAAGTTCATTTTGAACTACTTCCTCCACCCCAAATTATAAGACGTTTGACTTTTTGGACACCTAGTTTGACAACTCATCTTATTCAAAAATTTGTACAAAATATCACTTATTTTATCGTGACTTGCTTTATTAATAAAATTTCTTCACGAATGACTTTAATTTGACAATTTTTACACATTTTTTTAATAAGATGAGTAGTTAAACTTGGGACAAAAAATCAAACGTCTTAAAAATTGGGATGAAGGAAGTAGTGTCCTCTAAAAGAAACATTGAGAGGGGTGGAATTAAGTGCATCTACCACTATTGTTTATGGATTAATGTGGAAGCATTTTGGATGACGATCCAGAATCATTTTGTGAGATCTTTTGGCTGTAGGCTAGATTCTTGTTAAAAAATATTTTCATAAATCAATCATAGAAATGAAAATAGTATTAGAAAGAATCAAAACCTTTTGTAGGCGAAACTTAAATACAACCTATTTTTCACTTGCTCACCCCACTTAAAAATATTAACAGAAAAAGACGGTTGCTAACAGAGGGGAGGCCGAAAATGGATCACGTAAAGGTACGAGTGATCGTTTTTTGTTGCTAAAAGAGGAAGGAACATAAAATGGAGAAACGATTATAGTACTCCACCGACCTGTCAACGTTTGCAGCGATGCTAACGTTCTAGCTACTCTCCCAAATGGCATTCAATACCTGGAAGAGCCCAACCACTAGTAGTTCCGCTCGTTCACATCCATTCACGTGCAGGAACGTCTCTCCCAAATGTAACGCGGCACATTCTCATCGGCCATTCACGTGTACTCTCTGCTCTCTCTAGTCCCTAAATAATTATCGCACTTGCTAAATAATTATCTTCGTTGATATATGTACCACAAGTTTGACATAATTTATAGAAAAATACGTATAACATTTACATCTTTAAATAAATACATTATAAAACTAAATTTGAAGATATTTCTAATAATATTAATTATATATCATAATTATTTATATTTTTATATATATTTAGTCAAAGATGTTTCTTGAAAGATGTAAACGATAGTAAATATTTAGACGGAGGGAACGGAAGTATACGCTCAAATCCCACAAAATATGCTGCTGCGGCAGCGGGTCAGTAGGTAGGGCCATTTTGGTAATTTTGCTAGTGGCACTGGAACCCGTGTCCATCCTACAATTGGAGGGAACCCGTGCCCATGCTACAATTGGAGGGAGTGAGTCGAGTGTGTGTACAGCTGTAGGATTACAGGTGGAAAAAGAATTGAATGCGCGGCCGCAGGAAACGGTGAACCGACATGATCGACAGCCATCCGCCGAACCTTTACTAATTCTGGCCATCGGTGGCGGGGCCGACGCGCCTGTTTTGGCAATGAGACCAACGTCGTCGTCCGACAAGGACAGACATCGGCCCCTCTTCATTTGTTAGCCCAGTCTCAAATAAAACTCGTATTAAACACTTACTCTCAATACAAAGTTTTATTTTATAGTTTTATAAATATTTAATTATATAACTTATAAAAAGTTGGTAATCGTGCCAAGTTTGTTTCATGGGGATGAAATTCATTTCATCTCTCTCTTGATTACAACAGTGACATGTCATCAGGAATACATATGTGACAGACTATTAAATGCAAATGAAACTCCTATTAAGACAGACTTAGCTTATATGCTGATTCATCCGCCGAATCCCTAGTGTTATTTTTTTTATCTCAAAACAAAACAACTTAAAACAGTACCAGTCGACTTATCAGTCATGATACAATATTTTTATCTCAAAACAAAATAACTAAAAACAAGACACAGAAACAATCAATATTGATTCAATGAATGAGTGTGTCGATGAAATAGGGTCATCGCCCACTGTAGCATTATTTTTTCAAAGATTCGATTTTTTTAAAAGTTTTGGAATTTTCAAGTGAAGTAAACAACCCTCATTTCCTATATATAAACCGCTACGCGGTGTTCTCTTGAGGGTGGTGAGAGAGTGGTCGATCTTGACGTACTAGCTAGCTAGCACTAGCCGGCCACTAGCAGAGCTAGCAGCTATAGCTACTCGTCGATCGTGAGCATGTGGAGGCTGAAGGTGGCGCAGGGCGACGACGGGCGGCCGTGGCTGCAGTCGACCAACGGCTTCGTGGGACGGGCGGTGTGGGGAGTTCGACTCGGACCTCGGCACGCCGGAGGAGCGCGCCGAGGTGGACAGGGTACGCCAGGAGTTCTCCGACCACCGCTTCCAGAAGAGGGAGTCCTCCGACCTCCTCATGCGCATGCAGGTACTGATGGTAGCATGTATTTTTATTTTCATTTTCATTTTTCATTCTTGCGCCATGTCAGTTTGGTGCAGCGCTACACACTTCTTTCCCGTGCGTCGCGGGAAGAGGAGTAGGGGGCGGTGGATGTCCAGCCGACACGACCCGAGATCGACACCGAGAAGACGGAGTAGAAATGCAATGAGGGAGTATATATATAATACATCCACGTTTGAAGACAGAAGAAACACACTTGGTTCTGAAACACTTAAAAAACACATAAACATGCACAATATGTATCTAGATAAAACACTTACAACATACGTGTAAAACGTATAAACCGTATAGATAAAAACACAGTTGCAACATACGTGTACAACTATTATAATATAACATATGCAACATTTTGATTTACTTCTAAAACATCCGTATAAAATAATCGCAACATACCTATAAAACACCGCAATATCTCCTTGCTGCTTGAGAAAATGGTGGCTCATCGACGTGTATGAAGTTTGTTGGAGATAACATCACGATGACACTTGTAGGCGATGGGCCGACGATAGTGGTGGGAGTTATCAGCCATGAGACGCGACAGGGAGGGAGAGGGCAGTCGTGGCTCAGAGGCAGCCGCCCGCCGCACCGGCAGGTAGGACTGCCTGTCCAGTGGCTGATAATCGTGCCTGGCAGCAGTGGCAAAGCTAGAGCACACTAGAGGGGGGGGGGGGGGTGCACTTGCCTTGTGGGTGCATATGTGGTAAAATTTTAACAAAACTATAGTGTAGCTTCCCCCAGGGCCGACAGTCTAGTGTCGTTGCTTGGAGGTATATTATACTTAATTAAATTTGAATTAAGTGTTTGACACTCTTAATGAATTTAAATGAAAAATCTGTTAACTACAAAGTTCTTTAATTTTTTAAGATCTATAACTTTTATTTAGTTCATTTTCTCATTTGATGTCGTCGTTTGCAGAACTTAAATTTCAAATGTACCAACTTTACACGTAATTATCCTTACCTAGATGCTTTCAAATGAAAAAAAATTGACAACTACAAAGTTGTTTAACTTTTTTAGTTCTACAACTTTTGTTTAGATTGTTTCTGCATTTGAGGTCATTTCAAAAATTCAAATTTCAAATATGACAAATTCAAACGTAGTTTTTCTCCACAAAATGATTTCGAATGAAAAAGTTGTCAACTATGAAGTTGTTTAACTTTTCGAGATTTACAACTTTTATTTTGGTCATTTCTTCATCCAAGAACGTTTGAAAAATTCAAATTTAGTATTTAATTTATTCTAGCCTTAACGGAAGCGCACATGCATTATAAGACAATGGACTTGCTGAATCGCATGTGAACCGAGGTGGTTGAGTTAGAATGAATGCCTCCATTAATTAATTTACCGAGGCGATTGCGTTAGGATGACCATCTCGGTTAAAAGATATTAACCAAGACAGTTACGTTATAAATGCCCACTTTGCTTAATGGATTTACCGATTAATAAAAAGTGACCGTCTCGGTTTATGATAGGTATTAACCGGTTAATGTTACTAACCGATAGGTATTAACCGGTTAATGTTGCTGCCCGTCTCGGAGGGACTTTTGAAAAGGTCACGGTTATTTTTTTTTTGTAGTAGCTACGTGTCCGGACGGGCAGGGATTGACGAACGTTCTCACCCTAACATATCGTTTCTATTTTAACCATCTGATTTCGGTCCTTGGATTGGATGGCCCATGTTTATTTTCAATTACTGTATTTGGTCTACTATGTCTAGAAAAGCTGAAAGCCAAAAGCTGTTTTTCTGGAAAAGTAGAAAGTCAAAAGACATTTTTCTAGAAGCGCAGGTGGTTTTTTGTCGCGAAAAAAGAAGGTGGTTTCATCTTTCTGTTTTTTCAAACGAGTGGACATGAATAAATGTTTTATAGTTATTTCAAGGAAGATAATAAAGAGAGATAATAGGTTTTATATCTATTTTAACTAAAAATTATAACTTTTTCATATAACACATAACACACAACTGCTTTTTCACATAACTCATAGTTCACAATAGTTTTTTCATAACTCATCACATCAGTTTTTTCACAGCTCATAGTTAAACTAAACGGACTCTAAAACTTGTAGAGGCTCCTCAGCCTTTCCCTAAAAAAACTTAAGTTCTTGGCGTATGTGCCCTAGTTATTTTAACATCAGTTAACATCATATTATTTAGATTCACTATTTGATAATAGTTATCTGATTTGGTTCAACTAGTGACATAATTGTTATCTAAAACTCAAACTAGCAATTAGTCTATTATCTATATTTGTTTGATCTAAAAGAGATAATTATTAGCGGATAACTACCCAAACATAACCTACGTAAGTATGTGGAAAGAATTGTTCAAGAATCTATAGCATCACCTCATGAGAATTAACCTGTAATCATATATTCTGACGGACTCAAAATTTTTTATTCTTCGATCATTTGCAGTGCACAAAGCAGAACAGGGACCGTCGACGTGATCTACCACCACACATGAAAATTGAAGACGACGTGGAAATCACTGAAGAAATCACACTCAACTCCTTGCGGCGAGCTCTGGATGCCTTCTCTTCTCTGCAAGCTAGCGACGGTCATTGGCCTGGCGATTTTAGCGGTGTCATGTTCATCATGCCTGGACTGGTACTCTGATTTTACTGTCCAACGTACATTTGACCGTTATTAATGTTTCCGATCTGCAAAAATCACAAAGTCATGCATGTTTGGACCTTCTAGGAAAAATAAGAATGGGTTGGGGGAAAAAAGAGAATAATTAATATCCAAGCAATTGGATTTTAGAATGAGATTCATGAACCCACTTAAATCTACTATTTATTTGAAGATTTCCGCTAGCTATATATTGCAAAGGCAACATTCACTATAAGAATGAGATACAAATTATTAAACACACTCTGCATCTACCACGTAGATGTTCTGAACGTTGGTGCTCGCAGATATTTGCTATGTATGTCACTGGATCACTCAATGTTGTTATATCACCGGAACATCGGCGTGAGATACTCCGCTACATCTACAACCACCAGGCATATATATATATATACATATTCTTTCTGCCTATATATATATATATATATATATATATATATCAAGAATTCATGAGAAATGTGTGTAAAACCAATAGAACGAAGACGGTGGATGGAGCAAGGATGTCCGGCGCTCCAGCACCATGTTTGGCACATGCACAAACTACATCACCTTGAGGCTGCTTGGTGAGGAACCAAGCGACAAGAATACGGCACTGGCAAAGGGCCGTTCTTGGATTCTATCCCATGGTGGTGCGACTTTAATACCTGAATGGGGAAAAATTTGGCTTTCGGTAAGAGAAAAACCGTATATATGAAATACTAATATACATATTGTAAATTTCTTCAATACGAGCACATGTATAACCAACAATGGTATTTAATTTATTAGTCGATATATTGAAGGTGCTTGGTGTATATGATTGGTCTGGAAATAACCCAATTTTCCCTGAGCTGTGGTTGGCTCCTCAGTTTCTTCCATTTCATCCGGGTATTAATTTCTTCCCGCCTGTGTATATATAACTAAATGCATGAACTATTATTATTGTTATTGTTATTGTTATTATTATTGTTATTGTTATTATTATTGTTATTATTATTATTATTGTTATTATTATTATTATTATTATTATTATTATTGTTATTATTATTATTATTGATTTTATTAATTTGCAGGGAAATTTTGGTGCTTATGCCGTATGCTCTATCTCCCAATAGCTTATCTTTACGGCAAGAGATTTGTTGGGCCACTTACACCGACTATACTAGCACTAAGAGAGGAGATCTATAACACTCCGTACAACAAGATTGACTGGAATGAGGCTCGCAGTGGCTGTGCAAAGGTTTGACGGACTCCTCGATCTGGTCTCATTTCCATGCTAAAAAACTTTGGAGATCCTGGTCGGTCTAGTTGCTGCATGCTGTAGGCCTTTCGGAGAGCTGAGGAATAATCTCGCAACTACTTGTGTTGAATAATAATGCCCATTTTGTATTTATTTCGTCCTTGCGGCCATTTCAGGAGGACGTCCTCTGTCCGCGCTCACTGCTTCAGAGTGCTATCTGGACTTCACTCTACAAGGGTGTGGAGCCAGTGTTAAGCCGCTGGCCTGTCAGCATGCTGAGGGAGAGAGCTTTGGCCAAGCTCATGGAGCATATTCATTACGAAGATGAAAACACGCAGTATGTCTCTGTGTGTGCTGTAAGCAAGGTATTGGTTATATATTACCAAAATGCAGGTTTAATAAGTACGTTGCAATGGATTCTTAATTACACTCTAATTCAAATGTGTCGTTAGCCTCTGAACATGGTCTGCTGCTGGGCGGAAGATCCAAATTCACACGTATTCAAGAAGCACCTTACAAGGATACCTGATTTCCTGTGGCTTTCAGAAGATGGCATGAAGTCACAGGTATAAACTTTCTCTTCTTATGCACTTGTATGTTTGCTTGCTAGCAGGCTAAGCTTTATCTATCTATCTATATCTATATCTATCCTTATCACAGAAAGAAACATTGATATTTTGTCATGATTTATATAGGTATATGATGGTTGTCAAAGCTGGGAGACTGCATTCATAATTCAAGCATTTTGCGCTACAGATCTTGTAAATGAGTATGGTCCAACTGTTCAAAGAGCCCATGAGTTCATGAAACATTCGCAGGTATATTGTTTACCTCTGAATCACCTAAAATATATAAAGTAGTAACCATTGAAAAGAAAAAAAAAAAGAAAAAAGAGAAAGGTCCAACACAGAGTGCATGTTTTTACTTGAAGGTTCAGAGAAATCATCCTGGTGACCTAAATTACTGGCATCGTCATATAACAAAGGGTTCATGGACTCTTTCATCTGCAGACAACGGATGGGGTGTATCTGATACTACAGCAGAAGGACTTGAGGTCACTATTTTCTTGTTCACATTTTTCATATCTTGATGTAGTAGATACAACTGAATCGAGTTCGTATCATATAAGTATCCGATAACTCACCCTTAGCTTGTGTATGTAGATCATAACATAAGAACCAAATGCCCAGCTTAATTTGTTGTTTATCCTCGAGGTTTGTAATCTATCTATTTTAAAAATCATATTTTACATAACTTTATTATTTCCAGGCTGTACTGTTACTATCAAAGATCTCAAGCAAGCTTGTTGGTGATCCAATACAAAAAGACAGAGTCTATGATGCGGTTGATTTCCTTCTATCTTTGGTGGTAAGAAATTAAGTCATCTGACATGATCTTTGTAATATCCTAGCTCTTCCGATCCACTCACAAGTCACAACCCTGAAAGTTTTAACAATGTCAAGCCATATGTTTACACAATTACGCTTGGCATATAATTGTAGATGTCACAATTTGAGATATTATAGATACAAATTTAATCCGTCCTGTCAAATTTAACAGGATAATGGACTTAAATTTATGTTAAGAGTTTTATTTGTAATAATAGTTTAGTGAGTATAAAACCAATAGAGATAAGGGTTTTGTTGTGGTACCCCAAATAACTGTGAGCCATCGATCTAGTTAACTTTTATCAAATTTACCTCCTAGAAAGTAATAGATCAAAGAAACAAATATATATTAGTAAATAGGTAAAATATCTTTCAACACTAGATGTAATTTTCATATTCTATTAGATCTAACTAGCATGTGTGATATAAATTGTAAGCAACATATGATGGACTTAATCATTGGTATCTTTGTGACAATTTGACCTGACATGCTAGTAGGTTCTTTTTAATTATTTTTTGTGACATTTTTTCACACACGTTTGTTTGCAAGTCGCTTGCTAATAAAATACTAAGTCAGATGTACACACAAAGTCAAACATATATAGTCATACATGTATATTCGTGATTATTTTTTTTTGTGATTACCCTTTTTATGATAAGCAACTTCCACGCATAACATGTAGAAAAAATAGTTTTTTTATAACAAGAAAAAAAGTTTGAAATATATTTCTTTTTTTATGATAAGCAACTTCCACGCATAACGGGCGGGCGGCTCACTAGTCAGCCTCTCCCGCAATTAAATTCTTTTTTCTATTTTAAAACGCGATTTCTGGATAAACATTTCTACATGTGGTTGCTTAAGAAAACCGTCTGTAGAAATTGATTTCTACGAGCGGTTCAAAAGCAACCGCCTATAGAAATGACCCATTTCCAGGCGGTTCGGAAAAAACGTCTGGTACCGCTCTACATGGAATTCCATTCTTAATTGTATGCGACTTCCTGGGAGGATTTATTTCTTTAACTGTTTGCTATGATTTTCATTTTTAGACATTTTAATTAATTACTTATATACATATTTTATGTCCATAATTTGTTGTAACTCTTACCTCTTATGGGGTAATGAGGGTACTGTAGCAAAGGCCTAGAGATAATTTGGTAACAAAAAAGTTTTTCAGAGATCACTCATGCATGACCCACTAAATTATTTCTTGTGTTGCCATGGTTCTAAGTTGCAAAAAAATAATTAATGGTTCATGGTTTTACAATGTAGAACAAAGACGGTTCCCTTTCTACATACGAGTGTAAAAGAACTTATTCTTGGATAGAGGTAAGTTTCTCCAAATTGTGGCACTAGATAACAACAAAAAAGATAGGAGCATGTTGCCCTATAACAATTGGACTTCTCTAGTTGAGTAGACATTCTGATTGAATCTCGCTTTTGTAGCCAAGATCCCTTTGATCATCAACTACTAGCATTTATAGAACTAGGCTTACCGATCTACTACTACTAGCATACTAACCAAACTCTGATACATCTATCTAGTCTCTAATATTTGCTAACTATATAGCTATGTTACTAATATGACTTTCAACCAACATGGTAGACGTACTCTTTGCTAATACAAGAGTCTTAATATGCTATTGCTCTTACATATTTTGCTTACATCCATAGTGTAGCCTCTGTATTTTTTCTTGGTAGAGCAGTTTTTAATGATCATGGTACTATTCAATTGATTAAGTAGCCAATTAGTTCCACAAAGTTAATTGTTTGAAGATATGCAAAAATTAAGGACTTTTATGTATTAAATGAATCTTCCTAGGTTGGCTATCACGTGGTGCCAGAATCAATGAAACTTGATGAAAGGCTAGATTTTTGGCGTGTACAGCTAGAGAGACAAAGGCAACTTGCTTGACATTCTCCTCCCAATTACAAAGACGAGTTTACTAACATTCTTGAACTGATTGCCATATCTCAATATTGAAAATTCCTTGGCTATATTTTTATCCTATAATTTAGATTACTAGTACAATTCCACTACATTCACATATTCTTTTGTGCTAATTACCTAGGTTCTCAGCCCTTGTGAGAATTTTCCAAACATGGTTGTTGATTACCCGTAAGTTATATATACGGCTGACATTGTTTAGCAATTTCTAACACAAGTTTTACTTGTGTTAAACCAAACTAATCCATGTTGTGTCTTGACTTTACAGGTACCCAGAATGCACTTCCTCAGTGCTTCAAGCTTTAGCAGTATTCAAAGAACTCTATCCTGATTACCGTACTTTAGAGGTAGAAAAATGTATTGCAAACGCAGCTGCATTTATTGAGAGCAAGCAACAAGAAAACGGATCATGGTTTGTTTACAATACCTACTGTCTTACACCTTGAAGAATTGTCTCTTAGCCCCTCTATTCCAAAATATAGGTGCCTTTGTTTTGTCCAAAGTCAAAATTTTCAAACTTTGACCAAATTAATAGAAAAAATATTGCACCTATACAATACCAATAAATGCACTATCAAGACATGTTTCTTGGTATATATGGTGCATTTTTCTATAAATTTGGTCAAATCGGAGAACTTAGACTTAGTACAAAACTAAAACAACGTGAAATTTGAAACAAAGAGAGTACATTTTTAACATTAATAACACACTTAGTTGTTTGACAGGTTAGGCACTTGGGGAGTATGTTTCACCTATGCAGCCTTCTTTTCGGTTAAAGGACTAGTTGTTGCTGGGAAAACATATGAGAATAGCCTTTCCATTAAGAATGCATGCAACTTCCTATTGTCAAAACAACTCGTTACTGGAGGATGGGGAGAAAGCCATGTCTCTAATAGAACTCAGGTACTCAATTTTCCCACTCATTCATTAGATCCTTCCTTTCTGATTATGTGGTTAGGGATAATCCGTAAGGGGTTACAGTTTAACCATTGGTACTTCTATTGAAATTAATACAAAGAAATTGGCACATATGACACTTTCCTAGTGATTCATGTTAGCCGGTATGGATTGGAATCAGAAGTCATCCATTGAATTTCATCTATATATACTTGGACCTATCTTATTCGGACCATGGTCTGTTTATAATTTCTTTTGTAATTTATATGCTCGATTTTTTTCAATACAATGCCAATTCTTTAGCATATCAAGATCTTTTTTGCATTTGTTATCTCTTGCCTTATGTTTTATGCATTGTCAAACTAAATAGGTTTATGAAAATATCAAAGGTGATCGTGCTCATGCAGTGAACACTGCTTGGGCAATGTTGGCATTACTCTATGCTGGACAGGTATGATTTCTTTAATTCCATACTTAGTTCTTAACCAGAAATAATCAGTTTACAATATATTTTTTATCTTTACTGGAATACCAGATGGAGAGGGATCCAACACCACTGCATCGTGCTGCAAAAGAACTGATCAATATGCAGTTGGAAACAGGAGAGTTTCCTCAACAAGTAGGTTTAATTTACATCTTGATTTTGTTGGTTGTAGCACTTGCTTCATGTAGAATCTTTATTTGTCATGCCAGAAACTTGAAGTAAGCTCTATATGTAGCACCCTACCCCTACAAAACTAATATTATAGCAAAACAATAAAATTGGGATATCTCATTTGTAAAATACAACAATAGAAAAACTATATGAGTCAAATATGATAAAACAAACACCATTACAAATAAATAAAATATACACTCGACAAGATACACCACATAACAATAACATCTCAACTAGCATTAACAAGATTAACTTCAAGAGTACTTTAACATAAACAAAATGCCACACTACTAAATTGAATTCTCAAGGCATGAACAAAATTACTATGGTGGTGGAGTGACGTCTGACGTGTGCATACATCTAAGTCTTGAGCCCATCATTCTTGAAAAAGTGATTAAATACATGTAAAAGAATTAAAGAGTTGAGATAAATTTAGCAAGCAGTGGCTGTTAATATAGGCACATCTCACACATGTTGAGTTATTAAACTTGAAAACTATATATGGGTGTCACATCCGGCCCGTAGTGGCCCATGTGTGTTAATAAGATATTGTGGAGGGTTTAGTCCCACCTTGGTTGTTTAAGGTGGGATAGACCAACATATAAGGCTTCTAGAGTCCATCCCACCATCTTCGGGTTAATCCTTTTAAGCGAAGCGAGGATGAAAGCTAAAGTGGGATGGTGGTGGGTGTGGTTCGCTCAGCATGCAGAGTGGATCTGAGCCGTTTGGACTCTGGGGCGTTACAAATGGTATCAGAGCCGACCCTCGCGGCAGCGGGCGCGTGCGGGCCAGGTGTACGGACATGGTAGGTTCATTGCGCGTGTAGGCTCTGCGGGGCGCACGGCATGGCACATGTGCCGACACTGGGCGCACGGCCGCGTGTGCTAAGAGGGAACGTTCCTGGTCATCGTTAGCTCGGTTGTGGGTATGTTGGGCTCGACGAGGACGTCGAGTTCTTTGAGGGGGGTGTATGGCACATCCGGCCCGTTTGGCTCATAGTGGCCCATGTGTGTTAATGAGATATTGTGGAGGGTTTAGTCCCACCTTGGTTGTTTAAGGTGGGATAGACCAACATATAAGGCTTCTAGAGTCCATCCCACCATCTCCGGGTTAATCCTTTTAAGTGAAGCGAGGACGAAAGCTTAAGTGAGATGGTGGTGGGTGTGGTTCGCTCAGCGTGCAGAGTGGATCTGAGCCGTTTGGACTCTGGGGCGTTACAATGGGCATCCACAATAATAAGAAAGATAAACAAAATAGAATACCCATCCTCATAATATAGCAACTTTAAATAATTTCACACATGACTAGTATGCTCATTCTTCGAATTTTCATAATCTATAAAACATTAAATAAATGATATGTGCATGCTATGTTGCAACTCTATTGAGAGTTTCATGTTGGATGATGTTAACTTCTCATGTAACTCCTTGTACCAGTATCTATAATAATGCAATGATTGTGACTAATGCATTTGTCCATATGAAATGCATATGAGTGATTCATGAATGCATAACTCCATATTACACAAATACTAATGCATATGAATGATTTAGAAATCATAACTCCATATTGCACAAATACTACATTAACTGACATCCATCATGTTAGAGAAACAAGGAGCATCGATTTTGATAAATAAAGGCATAAATAATTAAGCAAACACAATGACAATCTATATTATTACTCTTGACAATCTAGGGAAATATTTTTTAATGCAAATGAAGACACAAGATATGAATATAACTATAGAATTGTCCACAACCCTACTACTTGCCTTTTCACTAGAATAAATGACATGGACGATGCAAAAGGAGCATATCCCACAGTGAGGATATGATGAGATTGAAGCGGCGCCGACTCCTACTTCTCTCGAGCCGAGATGATCGGCCAACAAGAAACAATGTGGGGTTGTGTTAGTGTTTGTTTTTCTAACTCCTTGCCTTGTTTAAACGGACTTGAATTAGGCCTTTGTAGGCCAATAGGCCCAAAAACCACAATTAATTTTTTTAGGACGCCACTATAGCCAATACATAGACATTCGAGGGGGTTTTTGGAACCAATAACCTTGTATGCTATATATGCATGTGGTGTTGGCCTTTAATTATTCAAGGTTCATCTGATTTTTTTACTGTGTTTGCATTTTGATGTTATAGGAACATGTTGGAAGCTATAATTGTGCTGTTATCTTCAATTACCCTAACTACCGCAACATATTCCCCATTTGGGCTCTTGGAGAGTACCGTCGTCGTCTTTGTACAAAGAAGATAAATGGATACATGTGAGTATAGCATGGTGACAAGAAGACACATGACTCTACCCAAATGATGCTACAAACATTGCCCTAAACAAATCCAGACATTTGTATCTCCAAAAGCAAGCAAATTGACATTTGCTTTCATGTATCAATGATACAATAAATAACATGAGACTGTAATGTTAGCTTGACGTTGTATATTTTGAACCTACCTATCTAGTATACAGTAAACTCAAGTTTATTTACATAAAGAATGTTGTGACAGGAAAAAGAACCGAAGTAGTCAATATTACATCCCTATTACTTGCCATGCTTTGATTAATCATATTGTATCAGCTCAGTGCATAGTTCATCTATGTCTGTCCTCCATCATATGTATGTCCTCCCTCTCGGTTCAAAGTATACTTCCTCTATTCCAAAAAAAACCCATAGTTCTAGTATATGAATGTCATTTGGTGTCGAGAAGTGAACCGCTAGAAGGAAAGTGGCAGTAACGGGGCTTTCCTATTACTTTAGTGTCGGTGTTATGACCCGGGGTCAAGACCACCAACGAGTAAATTTGTATATCGCGTGCTCCCTCTCTCAGACGTGATGCAAGATGGACACAAGGTTTATCCTGGTTCGGGCAAAGAAGGCCCTACGTCCAGCGGGGGGGGGGGGGGGATGACTTGTATTATCTCGCACCCAAAGCGTGCTCGTACAGGGGGGGGTACAAGCTGTGTTACACGGAGTTGGCCACCCGAGGGGTCGATCGAGTGGCGGGGTGTGTGGAGCGTGGAGGTCAGAGCTGAAGTCCGATGAGCGATCCAATCGTCCGAATCTCCCGCCCCCCTCATTCTACCTCGGCGTCCCCTTTTATAGACCAAGGGGAGGTCCGAGGGTACAGGGCCCTAACTATGGAAGTATGGGCAGCGCGTCCGCGGCACAGTGTTGGCGGAGAGACGTTGAGTACTATGGCGGCATGACCTTCCCGTCCTTCTGGCGTCCCCGGTCGTGGCGGCAGCAGAAGTCGCCGCAGCACAGCATCCGCAGGGGGCACGAATCTCACGGCTGAAGCGGGACGGGGCGGATGGGACGGCCCCCATACTGGAGTTGTTGGAGGGAGGGGTCGAGCCCTGCGTGGCTCTGTCGCATTCCCGAAGTCGTCGTCGAGGGTCGCACTGTTCACTTTCCGAGGGGTACTGCTGGAGTATGTACTCGCGTAGTGGCGACAGTGGCGGCATAGTTGACAGGAATCGGGGAGTTGACGGGGAGTTGGCGGATTTGACAGCGGACGCGGGCGCCCATGTCGTTAGGTGGGTTCACTTTAACCCATGCCGGGAGCAGTTGGGTTAATCGAGCCCCTCGTCCGGGGGTCGTCCGTTCGACCCCTGGTCGAGGTAGAGGTCGGAGCGCCGACGGGGTCGGAGCAGAGACGGGGTCGGAGAGGTCGAGGTAGGGGTCGAGGGGTCGTTCGTTCGACCCCTCGTCCATCCTTCGTTCGTCTAGGTGGGAGCCGGGGGGTCGAACGCTCGCCCCCTCGGTCCGTCATTTATCGTCGAGGTGGAGCCGGGGGGTCGTTCGCTCGCCCCCTCGGTTCGTCATTCGGCGTCGAGGTGGAGCCGGGGGGTCGTTCGCTCGCCCCTCGGTCCGTCATTCGGCGTCGAGGTGGAGCCGGGGGGTCGTTCGCTCGCCCCCTCGGTCCGTCATTTTTCGTCGAAGTGGGCCGGCCCGCGACTTGTCGCCACAGCCGGTGTAGGGGGGCCTTCGAGTGATGGGCCGCGCCTTACCGAGTAGTGGGCTGGTCCCTGTCTTGAAACTGGTTGCTATGTTCAGCGTTAACTTATCGAAGGGTTTAGGGTACCCCATACCTTCATACCCGACAGTAGCCCCCGAGGCCCCAGAGGAGTGATTTAGAACTCCTCTGGGGGCTATGATACACGTTTTCTCGGAGGGAGTAAAGATTACTCGGGGGTTTTGTCCTTGGCCTGCAAGGTTAGTGGAGGTTCGATTCTCCGTGGGGTGCGCGCGAGCGCACCCCGCGGGGGTAGCCCTCGAGGACCTAGAGGAGTGATTTAGAACTCCTCTGGGGGCTATAATATGTTATATTGAGAGGTTTTTTAAGGATACCTGGAGGCATGGCACCCTGTCGAGGGGTCGATTCCATTTCCTTCCCTGAAAAGAGAAGCGTTCGAGGGCGGCTGTCGAACCCTGCCGAGGGCCAGCCTTCGCTCCCTCGAGCACAACTGGAGTCAGAGCGCCCCGCCCGAGAGGTCGACTCTGTCTGCCAGGTCATGAGTTTTTCGACCCTCTTTCGTCGAGGGGTGTCGTGCGTAGTCGGGTCCTCGAGCCCTCGAATGGCTAGGCCTTCACTACCTCATAGCGTCCTTCCTGCGGATCCTTTCGTTCGGATTGTGGGGTGAAGAGCATCGTGCTATCCTCGTTAGGACGAGCCCGAAGTCCTCGGTGAGCTATTCTCGAGCATGAGTCCATTAGAAATGGTGCCCTGTACGGGTAAAAATCCGAGTGAGAACTCGTGCCCCGTTCGATAGGGGTCGACTAGTGGCCTGGAGGCATTCTCATTGTTAAGCAAGCCGTACGGCTTACTAAGCACGACCATGTGGATCACCAAGGTGCCAACCCCATTCGATAGGAGTTGGTGGCTCGATGCCTCCCAGCGTAGGGATCCTTAGGTGTTCCTAGGTATGCCTCGGATATGTCCCAGGGAGCCTCGAGAGTTCGTTCTCGAGCTAAGGGCACGCGCCTGGCCTCCCCGGGACATCCCTGACTCGCGTACTTGAGGGCGGCTGTCGAACTCCGTTCGTGGAGCCAGCCTTCGCTCCCTCAAGATTTGGGGGTGGACCAGAGTCCGTTAACCATGGGTCCTTCCTGACCTCAGGTACTCGAGGGCGGCTGTCGAACCCTATGTAAGGGCCAGCCTTCGCTCCCTCAAGATTTGACGGATGGTTCGTCATCCGACGCTATCCTCATGAGGAGGAGTCCTGCCTTGTGGACCGCCGAGGGGAAAAGCAGGTGGTTGTTGTATTGAACTTGGGGACATACCTGTGCCGGAGCTCTCAAGGGAGGTTGTCGAACCCCGGACGGGCCAACCTTTACCCCTTCGAGGCCGTGGAACGAACTGCAGTTGACGACCCGAGGCCCCGTCAGGCCTCGGGTACTCGAGGGGGGCTATCGAGCCCGTTCATAGGCCGGCCTTTGTCCCCTCGAGATTTTGGGGGTGGACCGAGGTCCTAACCCGAGGTCATTTCTGGCCTCGGGTACTCGAGGGTAGCTGTCGAACCCACTTTCGAGGGCCAGCTCTCGCTGCCTCAAGATTCCTTACCCTCGAAGATGACGTTTCTGGCCGCGCGCCTTTTTAGGCGGTGTCCGTTCGGCGCAACAGTGGCGGTTGCAGGGCGGAGTGCGGCGCGGAGCCCGACGATGGGACGGAACGCCTTATCCTGGAGGAATACGAGGAAGGGGGTACAGGCAAATTAAATGCGGAGATTCTCTTGCCTGTCTGCCGGATCCGTCCGTTGGCCTCCCGCGTATAAGTAGCGAAGGTGAGGAGTCGGGTGTTCTTTCCGCACACTTGCCTTCCTCGCCTCCTTTCCTTCGTCTTCCTTGCCTCCTTCTCCCCACTACTGCCTTAGGCACCCCGCGAGCCGGAACTCTGCGCAAGCGAGAGAGAGAAAGAGAAGAATAGGGAACGTACCGTCCGCCCCTAAGTCCGAGCAAACCACAGTCCCCATGGCCAAGTTCGACCGCGTCGGCCCCGATGACTGGCCTGCCTCCTTGGTGACCGCCTCGCACCTGACGGGGTTGGTGGAGAGTGGTCTTCTCCAACCTGCTACCACGGCGGAGAGGCCGGAGTGGCTGCTTCCGCCGCCGGACCACGCCGAGCCTAACCCTCCGGAGGGGTATGTGGTGTCGTTCGAGATTTTCCACCGGGCGGGACTAGGCGCCCCACCCAGCCGCTTTCTGCGCGCGCTTCTCCACTATTACGGCGTGGAGCTCCATCACCTCACCCCCAATGGCGTTTGCCAGGCGGCGGTCTTCGCCGCGGTGTGCGAAGGCTACCTTGGGATCGAGCCCCACTGGGAGCTGTGGCTCCATATCCTCAAGGCCAGCATCTTCCACGCCTCGGTCGACAGGTGTACCCGCCGGATGGTCAGGGCCGGGTGCTGCAGCATCTTCGTCAAGCGGTCGGGGTGCTGGATCCCGAGGAAGTTGTCCTCGAGCCACTCCGAATGGTACTCTGGGTGGTTCTACCTGAGGAACAACAACGATCTGCTCCCGGCATACACCGGGAGGACACTCGACGCCCAGCCCGACTGCTGGGGATATGGCGTCCCGACGAACAAGCAGGACCGCCTCGAAGGCTTGTTGGACGCGCTCGAGCGCCTGAAGAAGGAGGGGCTCATGGCGGAGATCGTCGCGTCGGCGTTCCACCGGCGGCGGGTCATGCCACTGATGGCTCGACCCCTCCGCATCGACGAGATGGGTCCGGGGGTCGATCTCTCGGGTTGTCGCTTCGCCGAAGAAGAACTGGCCCCGAATAGGGTGGTCCGCCGCGTCCGCCACTTCTTCGCGGGGTCGTTCGACGCCAAGAACATCGCGAAGATCCCCATGAAGCCGGACGAGGGAATCTTTGAGCTGGTAAGGTCCTTTCCTCTGGTTAGAGTCCTCGCGCTCGCCCCTTCCGTCCTCTTTGCCCGTGTTTTGACTGCCTCGCGTTCCGCAGGGGAATGTGTCCTTCCGACCCTCGCCACCGCCGGTGAAGGAGGACCGGGCCGCGAAGCAGGCGAGGCGCCTCCATGCGGAGAAGCAGAAGGCCGACAAGGACAAAGCCAAGAAGGCCACGTCCAAGAGGGCCCGGGAGAGAGAGTTGAGAGAGCAGCGCCGGGCCTGTCAGAGGCGGGAAGGCCTTGACGAGGAGTTGTCGCCCTCGGAAGAGGAGGACGAGGAGGATGAGGACGAGGAGGAGGTGAACTGGAGCGATGTGGAGGGGGAGGAGACGGCGCCTGAACAGGCGGCCGTTGCAACCGGTGGAGGGGAGGGGTCGACCTCGAGGTCGGCCCCTACCGTTGAGGTTGGGCCACGGGGGGAGCGCCCCGCGGCTTTGCAGAAAGAAGTGTCGCGGCAGACGCGCGCGCGGGCGTCGCGATCCTCGTCGGGGGGTCGATCGGGCGAGCCCCCAACGCCTGCTGTGTCGAGCGCACGGGCGCCGGGCCCGTCGGCGCAGGTGGGGACCAGCAAGGGGACGACGGTGGCGCCGCCGGCCCCTGCCCGGGAGACGGTGCCGAGAGCCGCCTCGACCCCCGCCCCTCGGGCGGTGGTGCTCAAGGGTTCGACTAGCCCGACGGTCATCGGGCCGAAGCGCCGGGCTTCGAGGGGGTAAGTCGCTTTCATGGACGTTGTCTGTATTTTTCTTTTTGTCGATAATGACCCGTGCTTATCGTTGCACACGTGTTTCTTTTTCAGGTCGAAGCGCCCGCAGGGAGCCGTGCCCTTCGCCCCTGCCAAAAAGCTGAAGGCGGGGGCTGCAGTCGAAGCAGCTGCCGAGGCCGGTCCCGCTGCTCCGCCCCCTTCGACGCTGACCCCCAAGGCAGCACAGGCAGCCAAGGCCCGGGAGGCAGTGGAGCGGGGGACGGTGCCAGGCGCCTTGGCCGCTGCCCCACTGGCAGGGGGGACGGGCCCATCCGCTCCGCCCGCGAGGGCTACCGAGACGGCGGGGGTTGCCGGGGCGACGGTCGCGGCGCCTACGCGGCCATCGGAAGGAGCCGCACCCGGCGTCCCTGGGGGTGCAGGGCCTTCGTCAATGGTGGTTGCCGCCGAGGTGGTGGAGGTGGTCGGGCCCCAGGCCCCCGTGAACGAGGGGGAGGCTCCGGCTCACCCAACGCCGGGGCGTTGGCCTGAGGGCCTAGTTGCGCTGGAGGCTCGACTCCGGCTTGAGCGCGAGGGCACGCCTGCCGCCGTGCCCGAGCACCCCTTGACGACGCCGGAGCTCGAGGCGGGGGGTCCGGTCGAGCGGCTTGAGGGAACGCCCGCGCCGGCGCAGGGCGGGATGTTGACGGAGTCCACCCCCGCCGAAGTGGACGAGATGGTGGCCGAGCTGGTGGGCTCGGCGGAGACGACCGCCGTCGCGGCTCCTCGGGCGGAGCCGGAGGTGGCTCGGCCTCCCCTCGAGCTGGGGGGCCATGGTCTCGAGGTAAGCCATACTTCGACTCACTCGAGACGCAGTGGGTTTGCCTTGCTAGGTGTTAATTTTTTCGAGTCTTTCATCGCGCAGGGCTGTTCTACTGGCCGGGGTCTTCTTCTCCTAGTCGCGACGGCTTGGCGGGGCCGTCGACGTCCTCGCGGGTGGCCCAGAGGACGGGAGAGGACAAGCGGAGGAAATCTCACCCCTTTCCGCTTATCGAGGGGAGGGCGATCTGCGCGGGGGCGTCACGGGGACGGTCGAAGAGAGGATCGCCGCCCGCAGCGTGGCCTGGGGCCAGGAGGTTCTCGAGTTGGCGGACCCTCGAGACCCCGAGCGGCTTTTCCTCACGCTCGACGATCAGGCCGAGCTCCGACGGTGGGAGCACATCGAGGAGTATCGGGCTTGGTTTGAGCACTCGGTACATCGCGCTGCGGAGGTCGCCGCCATGGACATACGCCAAGGGATGGAGGTGGGTTTTGTTCTCCCTTAGATTGTACTTGAATTGTCTAGTTGCTGTTTGTTGACGGTCTTCGCTTTTATCCTCGTCAGTCGGTGCGGGTGAGGTCTTACGAGAAGTCCCAGTACATCCTCCGAGTACAGGGACAACTCTCGACCCTTCGCGCCTCGTTGGACAGGGCGGAGGATGGGGCCGCCTGTGCGAGGGCTGAGACGGCAGCCGTCCGGGAGGATGCCGAATCCAAGATCGCCCACGCAAGGGCCGGCTACGAGGCCATTCAGAAGGATGCCTGGGCGACCTTGCAGACGGCGCAGACGAAGCTCGACCTCGCCCTTCAGTCCTCCGTCACCGCCGGGCAGGAGCGGGACGCTGCCCTCGAGGCCAAGCGCAAGGCCGAGGAGGAGGCCGCCCGGCTGAAGGAGGAGCTCACCCGGGCGAGCGAGGGTATCCAAGGGCTCCGGGGAGACCTCGACGCCGTCTCCCACGAGCGCGACGCACTGGCCGCCTTGGAGGAGAAGGCTCGGACCCGCGCGACCTCCCTGGGCGTGGTGGCCATGAATCAGAAGAGGGCCCTCGATGATGCAGGCAAGACCATCGAGGGCCTCGAGGCCAAGGTCAGGGAGGTCGAGCAGGCCTATGCCACCCTGGACGCGCATGCCCAAGGTAAGTGTTTCGAGAGTGTTGCAGAGTCTGTCCTGCCTCGACCCTTTTTCTGTTCTTTTGAGTTTGATCATGTTGCGTGCTTGTTTTGGCAGAGCTCGCAGTGGATAAGGCCCGCGCCCACGAGGACCTGAACAGCCTCCAGGGCCTCCTCGGGACTGAGGCGAACCTCAACGCGAAGCTCGCGGACGCCATCAACACTTTCTGCAACGACCTCTCAGTCAAGCCGGAGCCGGAGGTCGAGGGCGATGCTCGGGGGACTCCCTGCTGCACCGCTTCTACTCCATGACGCGGGGCGGTGAAGGAGAACGTCCGTGCCACCCTGCATGTGGGCGTGAAGCGGGCCCTCGCGGTCGTCAACTCGCTCTACGACGTAGACCTCAACCTCGTTGTCGACGGGTTCGCCTCCGACCCGAGGCTGACCGAGGAGGAGAACGACGCGAAGTGCCAGGAGTTGATGGATCACGCAGAGGTGCCTGGAGGCCAGCTGGCGAAACTCTTCGAACCCGAGGTGATCCCCTCGGCGGACGAGTAGCCCTCGGAAGGTGTCGACGAGTAGTCCCAGGCCTGCGAGCCATATCTGGACAAGAAGGTCCATGTAATAGTTAGGCCCTTGTGTTGATACAATGTCAAGCCCCCGAGGGCTTTTTGTGAATAAAACATTTTGATCGAGATACACAGTTATTTTTGTTTTTTCGAGCTCTTTCTGCCTTTCTTTGCCTGAGTCGATGCCTGTGAACTAAGTGTTGGATGCACGCTCGTATCCCTGGAAGGGGGGTGGCGAGCGGGGATACCGTAGCCTTGGGGCGTAGGTGAGTCCCTGGCTCGACGACACCAGCGACCCTTAGGGAGTTCGAGGCTCCTTTGCTTAGTTATGAAGCGTACTCGAGGGAAAGAACGAGAGGGAGAGTCGAGTTTCGAAAAAACGTTCGAGTTTTTCGGGGACTTAGGAGGGGGGTGCCCCCCTGTTAGCCCCCGAGGGAGGCTCGACTTTGCTGGGGCAAAGTCGAGGCTACCTTAGTGCTGTAGACGGGTGCGTCTCATTATTTCTACTTCTCGAGCTCTTTCTGCTTTTCTTCGCCTGAGTCGACGCTTGTGAACTAATTGTTCGACGCACGCTCGTATCCCTGGAAGGGGGGTGGCGTGCGGGGATACTGTAGCCCTGGGGCGTAGGTGGGTTCCTGGCTCGACGACACCCTCGACCCTTAGGGAGTTCGAGGCACCTTTACTTAGTTATGAAACGTACTCGAGGCGAAGATCGAGAGGGGGAGTTGGGTTTTGAAAAAACGTTCGAGGTCTTCGAGGGCTTAGGAGGGGGGTTCCCTCCTATCAGCCCCCGAGGGGAGCTCGACTTTGTCGGGGCAAAGTCGAGGCTACCTTCGAGCTACGAACGAAAGTGAAATGTGTTTCGAGAACATTTTATTCATTCGAGGATTTGTACATAAATGCGAAAATGTACAAGGCCTTGGGGCCTCAGGGATAGAAGCGACGTAGCTGTTCGATGTTCCACGCGTTGGTGAAGATCTCGCCCTTCTCGTTCTTCACTTTGTAAGTGCCGAGCTTCAGCACCTCTGCCACGATGAAGGGTCCCTCCCAAGGTGGTGTCAACTTGTGACGCCCCTTGTTGCTTTGTCGACGGCGCAGAACGAGGTCGCTGACGTTTAGGTCCCTTTTGCGCACGTTTTTGTCGTGGTAGCGCCGCAGCGTCTGCTGGTACCGTGCCGACTTGAAGAGGGCCATGTCACGGGCTTCCTCGAGCTGGTCGAGGGAGTCCTCTCGGGCTACCGTGTTGACTTGCTCGCTGTAGGCTTTTAGTCGAGGGGACCCGTACTCGAGGTCAGTGGGGAGGACGGCCTCGGACCCATAGACCAAGAAGAATGGGGAGAACCCTATGGCTCGACTTGGTGTCGTTCGGAGACTCCATAGCACAGCGGGTAGCTCATCGACCCATCTCCTGCCATGCCTGTTCAGCCGATCGAAGATCCTTGGTTTGAGGCCCTACAAAACCATACCATTGGCACGCTCGACCTGACCGTTAGTTCGAGGGTGGGCAACTGCGGACCAATTCACCCTGATGTGGTGATGGTCACAGAAGTCCAGGAACTTTTGGCCGGTGAACTGCGTGCCATTGTCGGTGATGATGACGTTGGGGACCTCGAAGCGGTGGATGATGTCGGTGAAGAATAGCACGGCTTGTCGAGACTGGATGTTGGCGATGGGTCGAGCCTCGATCCACTTCGAGAACTTGTCGATAGCCCAAGAAGGTGAGTGTGGCCACCCTTGGTTCTTTTCAGGGGGCCGACCATGTCGAGCCCCCATACTGCGAATGGCCAAGTTATGGGTATCATCTGAAGAGCTTGGGCGGGTAGGTGGGTCTGCCTGGCGTAGAACTGGCATCCCTTGCAAGATCGAACGAGTTTGGTGGCGTCGTTGACGGCCGTCGGCCAGTAGAAGCCCTGTCGAAAGGCACTTCCTACCAGCGTTCTCGGCGCCGCATGGTGGCCACAAGCCCCGGAGTGTAGATCCTTCAGCAATGCCCTCCCCTCCTCGAGGGTGAGGCAGCGTTGAAGTACACCCGACGGGCTACGTCGGTATAGCTCGCGGTCGTCCCCGTACAAGACGTAGGTTTTGGCACACCGAGCTACGCGACGGGCTTCCGTGCGGTCTTCCGGGAGTTTGCCCCGTGTCAGGTACTCGAGGTAAGGCGCGCGCCAATCCGTCGGAGGGGTTGGCGCTGCGACGGCCTCATCGATCTCCATGACCTCTCCCCCGCTCGAGGGGGGATCGGTCGAGGGGGGTGGGTCGACCCCTTGCTCGAGGGTGGGAGCCCCCGAGTCCAGGTCAACGGACGGCGTGTGCAGATCCCTCTAGAATATGTTGGGAGGGACCGTGCCTCGAGTAGACGCGATTTTGGCCAGCTCGTCGGCAGCTTCGTTGTACCGACGGGCTACGTGGTTGAGCTCGAGGCCGTAGAACTTGTCCTCGAGCCTTCGGACCTCCTTGCAGTAGGCTTCCATCTTAGGGTCATGGCAGCTTGAGTCTTTCATCACTTGGTCGATCACCAACTGAGAGTCCCCTCGCACGTCGAGGCGTCGAACCCCGAGCTCGATGGCGATGCGCAGGCCGCTGACGAGGGCCTCGTATTCGGCGACGTTGTTGGAGGCGGGGAAGTGGAGGCGGATGACATAGCGCATATGGACCCCTGAGGGTGATATGAACAGCAATCCGGCGCCTGCTCCCGTCTTCATCAACGATCCGTCGAAGTACATGGTCCAGAGCTCGCTCTGGACCTGCGCTGGGGGTAGTTGGGTGTCGGTCCATTCTGCAACGAAATCTGCCAGCACCTGAGACTTGATAGCCTTCCGAGGGGCGTAGGAGAGGGTCTCCCCATGAGCTCGGCGGGCACTTGGCGATCCTTCCCGATGCCTCCCGGTTCTGGATTATCTCCCCGAGGGGGAAAGATGAAACCACAGTGACCGGGTGGCCCAGGAAATAGTGTTTGAGCTTACGCCGAGTGAGGATGACCGCGTACAGCAGCTTCTGGATGTGGGGGTACCTTGTCTTGGTCTTGGAAAGGACCTCGCTCACGAAGTAGAAAGGCCTCTGAACCGGCAGGGTGTGTCCTTCCTCCTCCCTCTCGACTACTATGACCGCGCTGACTACCTGGGTAGTTGCTGCGACATAGAGCAAGAGGGGCTCGGCCGGGCTCGGGGGGACCAAGACCGGGGGTGAGGTGAGCAAGGCCTTGAGCCTCGAGAGCGATTCCTCGGCTTCGGCGGTCCACGCGAAGTGTTCCGTCTTCTTCAGGAGGCGGTAAAGGGGTAGGGCCTTCTCTTCGAGCCTCGAGATGAAGCGACTGAGGGCGGCGAGGCACCCAGTAACCCTTTGCACGCTCTTGAGGTCGTTGATCGGGCCCATCCTCGTGATGGCGGTTACCTTCTCGGGATTGGCCTCGATGCCGCGCTGGGAAACTATGCACCCTAAGAGCATGCCTCGAGGGACCCCGAAGACACACTTCTCAGGATTTAGTTTTATGCGATTAGCCCTGAGGCACCCAAATACGATCTCGAGGTCTCCGACCAGGTTTCCGACTGTTTTGGACTTGACCACGATGTCATCGACGTAGGCCTCGACGGTCGGCCCTATGTATTTTCCGAAGACGTGGAGCATGCATCGCTGGTAGGTGGCCCCGGCGTTTCGCAAGCCGAAGGGCATGGTGAGGTAGCAAAACATGCCGAAGGGAGTGATGAAGGAGGTCGCGAGCTGATCGGACTCCTTCATCTTTATTTGGTGGTAGCCGGAATACGCATCAAGGAAGCAAAGGGTTTCGCATCCCGAAGTGGAATCTACTATTTGATCGATATGTGGTAAAGGAAAAGGAACTTTGGGACACGCTTTATTTAGACTAGTGTAGTCTACACACATCCTATCCTTCCCATTCTTTTTCTTTACAAGCACGGGATTAGCTAACCACTCGGGATGATGCACCTCCTTGATGAATCCAGCCTTCAAAAGCTTGTCGACCTCCTCCCCGATGATCCTGCGCTTCTCCTCGTCGAAGCGGCGCAGGCGTTGCTTCACCGGTTTGGACCCGGCTCGGATGTCCAAGGAGTGCTCGGCGACCTCCCTCGGAATGCCCGACATATCCGAGGGACTCCATGCGAACACGTCGGCATTCGCACGGAGAAAGTCGACGAGCACTGCTTCCTATTTGGGCTCGAGGGCGGCGCTGATCGTCAGCGCCTTCCCATCCGCGAGGCTGGGGTCGAGCGGGACGGTCTTCGTGTCTTCTGCCGGCTTGAAGTTGCTAGCGTGTCGCTTGGGGTCGGAATCTCTTCAGACAAATCGTCGAGGGCTGCGAGGATTGCCGAATTTTCGCGGGCCTCGGCTTTTTCCACGCACTCGACGTCGCAGTCGTATGCGTGCTCGTAGGAGGTGTCGACGGTGATGACCCCCGAGGGCCCCGACATCTTGAGCTTGAGGTACGTGTAGTTCGGGACCGCCATGAACTTGGCGTATCCCGGTCTACCGATGATGGCATGGTAGGTGCCTCACCACGCGACCACCTCGAAGGTCAGCTCTTCCTTTCGGAAGTTCGAGGGGACGCCGAAACAGACCGGTAGCTTGATGCGGCCGATCGGGAGCGCCTTCTTCCCCGGGACGATCCCGTGGAACCCCCCCCCCCCGCGCTGGGTAGGAGCATGGTCCTCGGGATCTCCAGGAGGTCGAGGGTCTCGGCGTAGATGATGTTGAGGCTGCTCCCCCATCCATGAGCACCTTGGTGAGGCGGGTGTTGAGGATGATCGGGGCGACGACGAGCGGGTAAGCCCCTGCATTGGGGATGTGCTCGGGTGTGGTCGTCCTGATCGAAGGTGATTGGCGTATGGGACCAGTTGAGGTACCGCGGAGCCTAGGCTCGAACGGAAAAGACTTCTCGACGCTCCCTCTTGCGTTGGCGTGCGGTGAGGCGAGTCGAGGGTCCCCCGTAAATCATGTAGCAGTCGTGGATTTCGGGGAAGCCTCCTTTCTTGACATCGCCCCTGACGTGGGCGTCACAGGGCGGGTCTTCTTTGCCGTCATCTCTCCTGAAGCCAGGAGGGACGAAGTTCTTTCGGAGCATGCGGCAGTCCTCGAGGCGGTGGTTGGCCGGCCCCATATGATAGGGGCAAGGCTCCTTCAGCATCTTATCGAAGACGCCCCCGTCGGGAGGGGGCCCTCGAGGCTTCTTCTTGTCCACCGCAGCGACAAGCTCGTCGGGCTCGTTGTCGTGCTCGACGTTGGGCTCGACGTTGCGTCGGCCCGGTTGGTTCTTCTTCTTCTTCTTTTTCCGGCCGCCGTTGCCGTCGTTGTTCGTTCTGGGCCCATTGTTCTTCTTGGGCCCATCGTCCGAGCCCCCAGGCTCATCCGCCTTGCCTTTCCCCTTCCCTGGGGGTATCTGGAAGAACGCGCCAACGGCCTCTTCGCCAGCTGCGTAGTTGGCGATGACGTCCATGAGCTCGTTGGCGGTCTTGGGGGTGTTTCGCCCCAGCTCCCGCACCAACTCCTTGCAGGTTGTCCCGGCGATGAACGCCGTGATGACCTCGTGGTCGGAGATGTGGGTCAGTGCGGTGCGCTGCTTCGAGAATCGGCGGGTGAAGGCGTGGAGGGTCTCCCCTGGCTTCTGCTTGCAGCTGCGAAGGTCCGAGGGGTTGCCCGACCGCTCGTAGGTGCCCTTGAAGTTGCCCTCGAAGATCCAGACCAGGTCGGACCAGTCCTGGATCAAGTCCGGGGGTAGCTCCTCAAGCCACCTTCGAGCGGTGTCGGAGAGGAACAGTGGGAGTTGCCGAATGATGACGTGGTCATTGTCGGCTCCACCCAGCTGGCATGCCAGCCTGAAGTCGGCTAGACAGAGCTCTGACTTGGTTTCGCCGTTGTACTTGACCATGCTGGTGGGTGGACGGAAACGGATCGGCAGGGAGGCCCGCCGGATGGTTCTACCGAAGACTCGGGGCCCCGGCGGCTCCGGAGACCGACATCGGTCTTCGTCGCTGTCATAGCGCCCACCTCGGTGAGCGTTGTAGCCTCGAGCCTCGGCGTCGCCGTACCGACATTGATTGTTCACCCGAGGGGGGAGGTCGTGGACGAGGCGTTCCTGAACCGGTCGTCGCTCGACCAGGCCCTGGGGCGCCTTGTTCTGGTGGACGGAGACCTCCCAATTTTGTCGAGGCGGCGCTGCTTGTCGCTCAGAGGCAGCCCCTCGATGCCTCGAGGCTGAGCTCTCCGCCTGCTGCACGGCCGCAGTTTGGAGAAGCCCCTGGATTTCATCCCTGATACGCCGTGCCTGGGGGGTCGATGGCGCCGGCATGTCGCGGAGCAGCATCGCGGCCGCTACGACATTCTGGCTGGCGCGGTTGAAGACTCGGGGTTCGACGTTCCCCTCCTCGACGATCTGCCGGTGGACTTCCCGGGCCCGCTCGCGAGCTCCTCCACCCTGAGGACGCCCTCGATCCCGCTCGAGGGCGTGCTCGAGCTGCTGAAGACGCAGGCGCTCCTCCTCGAGCTTGCTGAGAAGCTCTCGGACTTGCGCAATCTGGACATCTGGGGGTGGATCGGCCCTATCAGGACTCGGGGGGTTGGCATCTCGTGCTGGTGTAGCGTTGGCCCCTCCCCCTTCTTCGGTGGCCGCGGTATCGTCGATGTCGTCCTGGGGGTCGGCTTGCTCGTCGAGGTGGAAGCACTCCCGGGTGGAGTCGTAACTCTCGTCGGGAGAGTCCGAGTCGGGGTCGGCGTGGTAGAAGTGGGGGAAGGACCCCCTGCGCTCCTCCGCCAGGCGACGCCGCAACGTGCCCCATGTACGGGGTAGTCCCGGGTCTCTCGGTGAAGAGGTGGTGACGGGAACGGCCGTCGCACGCGGCGGAGTCCCTGGAGACCCGCTACGTGTCTGTATCTGCAGTCCCGCGAGAGCAGAATAGAGTCCTGCACTGTTGTGGAGCCCGTACGGGAACGGGTCACGCGGTGGTGATGGGGTCGAGTGTGTCGGAGAGGCCGTGGGGACCCCCGGGGACGACGGCGTGGAAGAGCCAAAGTCCCGTTCGGAGGGGCGCCCGCCCTCGGCCCACGAGCATGGGTCGAACGGACCCCTGGGAGAGGGGACTGTATCACCAGCTGGGGCCGGGGAAACAACATCCGGCACCTCGGAATCTGCGCGACGACAAGCGCGTCGGTGCCGCTCACGCCTCCTCCTAATCGTAGGCTAGAGGCGCAAGCGGAGGGGCCGTCGCCTGACCCTTGCTGGCCCCGGCGAAGTGGTGCCACCGGCGTCCAGGCCGCGGGTGGAGGGAAAGACTATGAAGTCGCCCTGGTCCGTGGATACGAACCCTAGGCTACCGAACCAGACGACGGCGGTGAATGGGAACGGTGGGGTGGTGGAATCCATCTGAGAGAGTAGTTCAGAGTTAATCGACACGCGAATCCCCCTACCTGGCGCGTCAACTGTCAGTGTTATGACCCGGGGGTCAAGACCACCAACGAGTAAATTTGTATATCGCGTGCTCCCTCTCTCAGACGTGATGCAAGATGGACACAAGGTTTATCCTAGTTCGGACAAAGAAGGCCCTACGTCCAGCGGGGGGGGATGACTTGTATTATCTCGCACCCAAAGCGTGCTCGTACAGGGGGGTACAAGCTGTGTTACACGGAGTTGGCCACCCGAGGGGTCAATCGAGTGGCGGGGTGTGTGGAGCATGGAGGTCAGAGCTGAAGTCCGATGAGCGATCCAATCGTCCAAATCTCCCGCCCCACTCATTCTACCTCGGCGTCCCCTTTTATAGACCAAGGGGAGGTCCGAGGGTACATGGCCCTAACTGTGGAAGTATGGGCAGCGCGTCCGCGGCATAGTGTTGGCGGAGAGACGTTGAGTACTGTGGCGGCATGGCCTTCCCGTCCTTCTGGCGTCCCCAGTCGTGGCGGCAGCAGAAGTCGCCGCAGCACAGCGTCCGCAGGCGGGCACGAATCTCACGGCTGAAGCGGGACGGGGCGGATGGGACGGCCCCCATACTGGAGTTGTTGGAGGGAGGGGTCGAGCCCTGCGTGGCTCTGTCGCATTCCCGAAGTCGTCGTCGAGGGTCGCACTGTTCACTTTCCGAGGGGTACTGCTGGAGTCTGTACTCGCGTAGTGGCGACAGTGGCGGCATAGTTGACAGGAATCGGGGACTTGACGGGGAGTTGGCGGATTTGACAGCGGACGCGGGCGCCCATGTCGTTAGGTGGGTTCACTTTAACCCATGCCGGGAGCAGTTGGGTTAATCGAGCCCCTCGTCCAGGGGTTGTCCATTCGACCCCTGGTCGAGGTAGAGGTCGGAGCGCCGACGGGGTCGGAACAGAGACGGGGTCGGAGAGGTCGAGGTAGGGGTCGAGGGGTCGTTCGTTCGACCCCTCGTCCATCCTTCGTTCGTTGAGGTGGGAGCCGGGGGGTCGAACGCTCGCCCCCTCGGTCCGTCATTTATCGTCGAGGTGGAGCCGGGGGGTCGTTCGCTCGCCCCCTCGGTCCGTCATTCGGCGTCGAGGTGGAGCCGGGGGGTCGTTCGCTCGCCCCCTCGGTCCGTCATTTTTCATCGAAGTGGGCCGGCCCGCGACTTGTCGCCACAGCCGGTGTAGGGGGGCCTTCGAGTGATGGGTCGCGCCTTACCGAGTAGTGGGCTAGTCCCTGTCTTGAAACTGGTTGCTATGTTCAGCGTTAACTTATCGAAGGGTTTATGGTACCCCATACCTTCGTACCCGACATTTAGGTTCAACAAAACTGGCAGTGATATCTGACATCAGTGTCGGTTCATATCCTGAACCGGTAGTGATATCCTCAAGATCACTGTCGGGTAAGGGTATCAACTAACAATGTTGATTTGAGCAACACCGCAGACTTTCTTTGAAACCAACAACGATATTCATATGATCACTGTTGGCTTTTGTTAGTAGCCAACATTATTAATTTATTTAATTATTTTTGTGTAATACTTTTATTTCATATTGTTATTGGACTGGATATTTAAAACATCACATATACCACAAATCAATCAAAAAATTTAATTCAAATGTTACGGTAGTGTATATGTTACAATGAAAATGTATATACTAGGTCGGTAGGCGTGCTTTGCCGCACCCAAATTTTTAGAACGCCTAAGGGAGTGATTCTGATTGCTTATATATATATATATATATATATATATATATATATATATATATATATATATATATATATATATATATATTAGCAACATGGTTGCTGAATATTATTTAGCACCCTACTACAATATTTTATTCATGTGAGCCAAGTAGTAATAATTTATTAGCACATCACTGTAGTATTTATTCCGGTGAGAACAACAGTAATAAAAATCCATATATGAGTAATAAATTATTACTGCTGGACTCACCGAAATAAAATACTACAGTGAGATGTTAAATAGTATTTAACAGCAAGACTACTAAATAGTAGTTATATATATATATATATATATATATATATATATATATATATATATATATATATATATATATATATGACATGACTACGCTAATTAGAACCAGTTACTGAATAACTATTCAGTACCCGAGTCCTTCTCTCCGTCCCGCGTGCACCTGAAGTCCCGAGCGGCCACACCCACGCGCAATGGGCCTTGCGGTGGTGTCCAGCAGACCGGTTTGGAACCAATTTTTTTTCTATATTTTCTATTTTTTCCTGCTGCCGATTTTTTTTCATTTTTTTGTGGCTGATTTTTTTTTTCATTTTTCTGGTAGATGATCTTTTTTTATTTTTCAGTCGCATGGGGGTTTTCTTTTGGTCTGATGGCCTTTTCGGATGGGAAGGCTCGGCAGATTTTTTTTTCTTTGGTTTTCTTTTAGCCTGCTGGTTTTTAAGACGAGTGAACATACAAGAAACATAGCTTGAACATGTATTATTTACATATTTTTGGAAGGTAGATTTTATATTGAGATAGGTGAGGCAACAAAGCAAATAATAAATGAATCATACAAAGCATATTTCAAACCATAAACCTTATTTTCGTCAAAACATAATTTTTCCAAGTAAATGAATCATGAAAGATTTCATTGCACTTTGCAGTTTGAATACACACATTTGAAGCTCAGTCTAAGTTGTTCCACAAAATCACAGTATAATTTACGGTAGCTAAATAATCTTTATTGGGACCATAAATAATATGGCTTCACCAAATTATATTACTCTTTTATCTGAAAGAGAAAAACTAATGCATCCCTCTCTCTTTTCTCACCCTCTCTAGCGTGACCTCCAATTTCTTCACCTATCAAAAGAAGCGGAACAAAAGATAAAGGAAACATCAAAAAGGAACTTTAATGATTAATAACGAAGTATGTCATGCATACGGATTCCAATAGTTTAGAGGTAGGCCATGGGAATACCTATGTTTGTGGTAATCAATTGAAAGCATCCATCCACACAAGCGTTCTTGCCTGTAAAAAAGAAAAACATAAAATTGGCTTGAAAAGAAATTAGAATGCTAGATGCAGATAATCAAACTGAATAAGCAAGAAAAATTGATCTTGAGACTCAACATCAAGTTCTGCAATAGTCCATAGTGGACAAAAAAGAGACGTTTGCCTACCAACTCAGGTACTGATTTGTGCTTTCTTAAATAAAAAGATAAACATCAATGAATCAACATTTTTGAATGCGAAAAAAGCAATTATGAAATCTAGCAAAGAAAGTAACTAAAGCTAAATAACTAAAATGTAGCTATTTCTGACAGAATCTATTGGAAAAAGGCTCTCTCAAAACTTTAATTATATGCGAACTAGAATAGAGTTAGGTTCCTTAGTGCAAATAATGATTCACTAGTGACAATCTGAATTTCACCAAAAACCACTTGCAATAACAACTCCAAATTAGGGAAGAAGTACATTCCATAACATGCAGGCCAACCAAAGTTTTAATTTTGGAGGCACAATCTATCTGATCTCCCGAGCGTTGCTATGGCTGAACTCCAATTTTCCATGGGTCAGATAGAAGGAAGCATACATGTATCATGATATACATAAATTGATGTGGATGTAAAAGAAATGCAACTGGACAGGCTAAGGGAAAATAAATCTGCACATTTCATACCAGTGCAACAGATCCTATATGCAAAAAACGCCAAAAACTCAAATAGTATTACAAAGTAGAGGTTTTAAATTGGCAGGATTTTTTTCCATCTAGGTAATATTAATCTCCAAGCTACCTGGAATCAAGAATATATTCAGACTATAGTGGACTTTTAGAATGGCATGGTAAACTGTGGCATCAGACCAAGCATCATTTCCTAACCAAAAAATAGAATCATGGACATTTGTTGAAATAGGAAGACATCTAGCAAACATAATCATTCACAACAAAATTAAATGCACAGATACAATATAATGTATAAATGTGGTGTCATAAAACTAAATAATTATCCAAATTATCTTAATAAATCTATAGATACAATTTATCCTGCTGGAAAATTAATAGACCACATAGTTGGAGTACTCAATAATCCACATACAGAAAATAGGAAAAAAAAAAGATAGGAGCTAGGGTGAGAAAGACCCAGGTCTCATTGTCTTTTTTTCGAGAATGAGCTTAGCACGTGTTTGATTGAGGAGTTAAGAAGTGTACAACGCCCTTAATCACGCCACGACGAGCTGCCGTTAGTGAGAGGGTAAGACCCAAAAAAACAAACAGCCTAGCAGTGGACAACACTGAGGAGCTAATTATACAGGAAACCTGAGTCTCATTGTCAATAATATGACCACAAATTCTTGTTCAGCTTATGTTGGCAAGAAGCGAGCATGATGGGTCAGTGCCGCAGCTCAGTTCATTACGTGCTCTGGATACTATTACTAAATGAATTCTGAATTCATACATGTTCTCATGAGTTAAAGAATTATTGATTTGTATTATGTTATCCTTAGATTTTGAAGAATCAAATTATTTTTGGAAACAATATCTCAAGTTTACTAATAAGATAATCTTTTGAAGCATCAAATACAAATTAATTAGAACTGGAGAGATGGACATCTGACATAGGGACTGTGGCATAACAATTGAAAAATTATCTAGTTCCCAGAATAAAATTAAAAATTAGATTCCTGAATCATCTTGTGTTGTGTGTGTTGGCAATGGAACAGTGCAAAGGTGAGGGTTTTGGTGCTGCAGGAATGCAGTCTTGGTGGGCTAGTCCCTTTCTATTATAGCAAAAGCAAACTTGGTTTACAAGAAGCTCACTAGAGCATATTCCTAAGGTATCTTACAAAAGGGATAAAGGGGGTAAAGTAGAACAGGAAAAGATGCTATCTAATGACTAAGTTAAGCTACCGTTATGCTAATGCAGCAGGGATTATCCAACAGTGTGAGCCTAGAAATTGTTAGTGTCATCGATCATCACAATGGTTCTCATCTACTTTGGTATCATTAAGAGTGTCACCACAAACACAAGAACATGCATGCATCAACAGTGTAGGCAAGAAACAATGGTGCACTCCGACACACACACACACACACACAATTCTGTACCGCCTCTACATAATAACAACAGTGCATACAAGAAAAAAATTGGTGCAGTCCACCTGACAGCGGCCTCTAAATCCAGCCATGGCTCACCTTACATTTCTTCCAACACCGCCTGCAAAATTGATGAATTGTCTAGGTTCTGGTCGAACCTGCCCCTTGAACATCCGACCGACTGCACGTCAATGTTCCAAATCTGAAAAAGAAAGCAGGAATCAAATTGGAAAGTGCAATGCAGATGAATTGTTGGAGCATAAAAACTCAATCTCGCAACGTATACAAAATTTTGAAGTAGATGAGATTTTGTGGCCACTGTTGTTATAATCTAGCATCGCGTGGGCACACCAGCCAGCTCTAATTAGGCCAGCAGGGGGCAAAGCCATGGGGGGTGGGCGGTCGGCGGCGACCTAGGCAGCGCCCAGCACCAGCAGGAAGCAGGGGCGGCTGAGCGGGCTGCGGGCAGATTTACCGGCATTCGCTAGCCCAGTTCGCTGATGGATGCCTCGATGGAGAGGCTGTGACCATGCCCAGGAGCCGCCACGCCGCTCACAGAAAGCTAGAAAACAGAGGATCTGCTCGAGGGAAGGGGAGGAGAGTGAAGTCGACGAAGTGGCGCCGGAGCTGGGCCGAGGTGGGGACAAATATCTCGCCAGGAAGAGGGTTGTTTCGGTGATGGAGCCAGCGCTGAGGCCGGGGATGGGACCAAAGCTTGTTCAGAGATGCAAACTAACCGACTACGGAGCTTTGTCGGAGATGCGGCGGAGCGCTACCTTGCCGAGAAGCTTGGCGCGCCGCGACGAGTGGTTTGAGAAGCCGGCGACGCGACGGAGAGCACCGGAACTGCAAAGGACGTGGGAAGGGTGGGGGGTTGGGGGCTCCTAGTTCGGGGAGGGGTTTAGGGTGTGGTTGCCGCTCGGTTGGACTGGCTGGCTGGGCCTGGGCTGAGCGGAATTAGTGGGCCGTGTAGCCTGACTGACAGGGTGTTTATGAACTTTCTAAATATGAACTACAAAATCATCTACAGATTAGCATCGAATTAATTTCCTGAACTTTATATATAGGATTAGTTTCTCAGCAAATAAATCTGGACAAGGATGAGTTTTCTAAACTACAGGCGATCTCAGAGTGTATATATAAAACCTGCACATTGTAGCTCTAAAGACTTACAGACTGCCGAGTCAAAAACATGGCTCAAATTGTTGAAGTAAGATTCATTGGGCCTCAATTTAATATGTGCCACTCCCGCAAGATACTGATTGTCTACCACAGCTTGGGGGACTCCAACTGACTATTGCACGATCAAAATATGGATGTATTCAGTAAACAAAGGTTTTAATTGCTGTGATTAAATAGCTGACCTTACACTGAACTGAAGAAGTGATATAGAAATACAAGAACATAGTGAAGAGAATGTTTACACTTGCTTGACTAAAATAAATTATTCAAGATATACCAGTTACTAGATGACAAGAAATGAAATCAGTAGCGAATATCTTGGCTGCACAAATAAGCTCCCAATGACTTCTAAATTTGATTTTAGGTTTAAATAGTTACGTACTCAAACTAAATATCTTTGTACAAAATGAGTATGTGACCTTTTATTATGATTTCCTCATATGTATACTGATTCTGAAATCGACTACATAAGTACTCTTCACATGCAATTAGCACATCAAACTCAAACACGCCTAGATTAGTGAACTCGTTGAGAAAATAAGAAGCAAATCACTATTGTGAGTATGAACAACTCTTTGTCTGTAGGCACCAAAAACAAAATAGCGAACAATCAGGACTGAGTATTCCAATTAAAACATATTTTATATTTGTACTAAAGCATTTTCAAGTGTGCAATAGGCAGAAGATAAAACAACAATATGAGTAGCAATCCATTAGATTAAACAAGCAAAAAACAGATTAGAAAAACAGGACAGGAGATTAGGTCCCACAAATGTAAATTGGAAAAAAAGGTAATAAGATGCACACCTAAACTGAAACAAAAAGCAGAAAAAGGATCCGGCTCCTCGTAAATCCTCACTCAACCAAACTAACACGATCCAACAACAAGAGCACTTGAAATCACGCCCTTTTGATGAATCGATAACAAATAACAAGTTTCCCACAACAAGCAATAATTATGCATCTCAATGTCCAAACTTGTCCTCAACCAAAGAATAGAACTCGTGGAGGAGCACAATAGCAATAGGACAGGAGGCATAGCAGATAATACTCATGGTCACCTCATCACAACAATTGAAATGAGACAAAAAAATGGAGGAACATAGGAAATTTTGGAGGAACAAAGAAACTGAAAATAGATGCAGAAAACAACTAGTGATCATTATGGCTAAAGACAAATTATTCATAATGATTTGGGGAAGGGACATAGGAAATATGAACTATGATTTGAACAATGAGATCTGAACATCTGATGGTTAAAATTCATCATGACTACAAATATTAGTGTAAAAATATATTTCACCGGCGAGCAGGGGTGACGGCGAGCTGGGCTCGTGCGGCTAGGGTGACGGCTAGCTGGGCTCATGCAGCTAGTGTGACCGGAGATCTGTTCTTGCGACGGCAGCGGATACAAGAAACTGGTGTCTCTCAGACCCCCACGATCTAAGAATATTAGAACGAAAAAAAACAGGAGGTGGCTGTGGGAGGAGACAGTGGTGGTGCGGGGGGGCAGCGGCGTAGCGCCCACCGATTGATTGATTTGGGGACCAGGTGCTTGGATTGACAGCACAGTCATCTCATAATGCAAGTCCTCCAGCACTCATTCAATATTTATATGTAGGGATAAATGGATGCATGATAAAGAAACATTTTTTGGTTTGAAAAATAGAACTTTATTTTTTATAACATATTTGATCATAAAGACTCTTGAAAGGTTGATCTTTGTCATGAGCCTCACGGCAGTCCCATTAGCTCCTTGTGTCCCTAGACCGTACAAGTGAACAAAATTATTATACCGAATGAACTTGGCATCAAATTTTATGGTTCAAAATAATATTCTTTGTGCATGGAGATTCACACTGTATGAAAAGGAAAAAACAAAAAGCGAAAGGACTTCCCAAATGCACTTAAGTGCTAATTGCAGTTGCAGGTGCAACAAAATTGGACAGGGTAAGAATTCTTTACCCAAGACATATGGACAAGGAGAACTAGATCAACGAATCCACCGTGCGACATTGTTTGAATGACTCAAACAGCTCCACCTACAGCACACAATTATTCATTAGTATATATATACCATCAATTTCTATAAGATAGCAAAAATTGCACTACTATAATAGAGCACCAAGTTATCAGGTAGAAGAGAAATGATGAATTTCCAAATATTCCAGGGACAAATAAATATCACACCCAATGAGCTCAATAGACAAGAAAAATATATATCAAACCCACTAAGACTTGTACACACTGCATACACTTCTTTTGGGAATTTAACCTTCTGTGCCAAAAAAGATTTGTAAGATGAAATCAGTTCAATTTTCTAAACATAAGAAGGTTTGGCAATAGAATAGGTAACTATGAATAGAAGTTGATATTATAATTCTAATTAGTCAACAGGTAACAGATGTCCAGAATAATCATCTCTACAGAGAAATGGATCTCGTTCAACAGGAAATTACAAAATTTCTTAGAAACAATCATTTTGGCACTTCTGAGATAAAAATAAAAGTCTGATATTTTTCATAAGCTAAGAAAATTATAGATATAGAACACGAATTCACAAGGGCATTCAAGAGGCAGAGGATGGCAATATGCTTTCTGTTTTGGGCTTTTCTAGCGATGAGGGAACAAGATCAGTTTGCATGTCTCCATGCTACCTTCCTGTATACCCACTCATAAGCACAAAATTAACTACAGGAAAATAAGGTCATGTCCAAGGATCTTTGATCCACATGCAAGAGGGAATACAGAACAGGAAATAGGTTTGATGGGCACCTGTTGATGATTGATTGGGTTCGGTCTGGAGGTACAAAAGGATTAGCCTGCACAGATGGAGAGCTCGGTTACGGACAAATTCCATTCTTTCAACTTAGATTTGATGGGGGAGATCCAATTCCATTTGATACACATCAGAATCTTCCAATGCCGCAACCAGAGGAACTGTACACATGCATAGGCAATCAAATGAGGCAGGGGATAGAGGGTCGCCTTGATTTGCATAAGAGTAAATCACCAATGGATTTAGAATATCCTGCCTTTAGGGAAACACAGACACGTTGATTCCAGAGAAGGATATGTAAAACTGAACTTGTAAAACAAGAACAAATCTATCTTCTTTCTGCTCTAAATTAGCTATCAAATTGAATAAACTCAATCCAATCTAGCATAATCAAGACATTAATAAAACTTTCAGTTGAGCTTTAAAAAGATTCCTTCTCAGACACTCACACACGCATATAAAGTTCATCCATCAAGAACATGAGTACACAACCCCGAGAAAATGCAAGAAACAATCACAAACCTTGCGGTACTGATGTCAAGCTATCGCCACCAGATGAAGCTCGGAGGGAGCTGCAGTTGGCGTCGACCTCGCCTTGGCACTATAGCAGCACTGCAACGCTGTCAAAGAGACAACTTTGAACTGCATCACCGAACCAGGGAGCTGTGAACCTGCCCTCACGGGATCCGTAGTGTGGGAACCAGCAGTGAACTTGCCCTCATTGGATTGGAGATGTCAGAACTCACGCGGATGAAGCCCTCGTGATCCACGTGCTTTGCCCCTATCGCACCAGCACCACCCGCTTCCACTCCCGTGGCGGCGGGAGTGACACGCCTGAGTGGGGGCTCGGAAACCTCTCCAGCTCGTGCACGATCGAGCAGTGGATGCATGTAGAGGCGACAAAGCAGACAAAGTGCGGGTCATCGATAGTGTCGGATGAACTGAGCTCACCATCGGTGCCAACGCTCGACTGGATCTTCTTGGCCAGGGCCCGTGTGGTGGTGGCAAACTGATGAGGTGTAAGGAGGGACGGCGTGCAGGGTTGGCGACGAGGTGCATCGGTTGGATGGGAGGGCGGCGTCGGCGGTTGCTGGTGGCGCCTCGCCGGAGGGGTGGGGAGCGGTGCTGGAGAGGATAGAGGCGGCGCACGTGGGTACGGGGCGGCGGCGGCAGGATTACGGACGGGAGCAGGCACGGGCGAACGAGATGACCTGGTTGTGGAACCGTCGAGAACGTGGGCTGGGAAGTGATTCCAAATACGGTTGCCAGGGGCATCAGCGAGAAAAAAGGATGGGCTGGGCGGGGCCTTCGTGTCTGAGCCGGAGGGGTACGCGTTCGCTGCGAGAGGGAGCCGGTGCCTAGTTGGCTGCGTCGGAAGGACGCAGGGATGGACTCGGGTACTGATTATTATTCGGTACACAGGGTATAATATAGTAATACTATATATATATATATATATATAATGAATTATACATAATTTAGATCAGATGCTAAGACACTATTGTAAAAGAATGATTAGTGACCTAGATGGTGAATAAAGAATATAACCTTGAGAATTTTCATGCACTACATTAGAGTGCCTATATATACTAAATAGTAACAAACATGAAAATGCCGGAGGGAACAATTAGCGGCAGCTGATGATACAAACGCAGAAGTAAACAATTAGTAGCAACTCTGAACTGCTATTTTGGCAAGCAATATGTAGTAAAATATCATAATTATTGTTTACACAAATGTGCTCATCATGATAATACATTATTTAAGGAAAAAATATATGGCCCTTTGCTCTATGGAAGAATGAGAGGACATCAGGTAAGATTCATTTATGCAGACACATAAATGGATGAAGTATAACCAAACTTTGTGGCTCTACCCCACTATACCAAGCTCGACCCTGACAGTGTAAGTTTACGGATGACGTGTAGATTGGTCAACACAAAAGTGTTTGTCATGATCATCAGCTTGCTGAAAACAGGATACATGAAACAAAAAAGATCATTGTAGTCTTTCTAAGGCAACAAAGTCTTGCAACTTATGTACAGGAAAAAAAAATAAAGGGAACAAAATTAAAAAAATCATTTTCATTTATCTAACCATCTATAGTTGTTGAAGTTTAGCAAACCAGGAGGCTAATCATGGAACTCATAAGTTACAACAATCATCGAACCATGAAATTAACAATGTTTAGATTATTACCTTGTTGTAGACAGCCTTGAAGATGAGGATTGTTTTGTTTTTTCGCCAAGCACCCTCTGATCATGCACCTGATAATAAATAGCGTGTACATGAACATTAGGTATCTATGGTTCATGAAGTGGCATAGTTTCTCAATGGATCGAACTATAGACTAAAACTTATAATCAGAGTGCCTAAAATTCATGTCAATGAGATTAGTTACATATCAAAACAACAGATATTAGGCTGGTGGAGGAGCTGCCGGAATGACGAGACTGCCAAGTTGTTGCGTGCCACACCATCTCCGTTATCTAAGGTCAAGTGGGGATCCGATAAGATTGAAGAATTGCAGCGACTTCCATTCAGGTTCAGGGTCCAGGATAAAGATGAAGGAAATACAGCAAGCTACCGTGGCTTGCGTGCTCAAGAAAACACCATACAGAGTGAGGGGGAGCCAAGAGGGGGTAGTCAGGGGCGGAGACAAGGGGGACGGGCAGGGGCCTGGCCCCCCTAACATTGTACGGTTTTCACTAATAATTTTTATTATTTCTCTCTAATCACTAGGTATTATAAATAAACAAGACTTACTAATTAATTTTAGATTGCTTTTCTCAAACATATCTCTTGATTATCTAATGTTAAGTGGCTAAATAAAATAAAATATGTGATATGCATTGTTGATCTATGACAAATGACCCTTAAATATTCGGTAGATATTTACTTCCTTGATTATAGTGCATTAAAAAATTAAGAAAACTTAAGAGAATTCTTAAATTGTGTAAACTCATATATTTAAATTAATAAAGATCCCAAATTAAGATATATCTTCTCAAGTTATGGTACCATTTTTTAACAAATTTTGTTAAATCTAAACGCTAACACCATGCAAAATGCATTATATTTCAGTACAAATTTTGAAATGTATAATAGATGGAGTCTCATTTTTCTAAGGCGAAGGGATCAAAGATGATTTATTATAGATTTTTAAATCAACATCAAATTCCCCAATTTTTAAGCCAACATCAAGGTTAGTAAAGGCGACACTATATATTTTTTGTTGACAGTTAGTAAACGTCCGGCCCCCCTATATCTGAATCCTTGGTTCCGCCCCTAGGGGCAGTTGTGTGGGCTGTGCTGCTGGTGCAAATGGGTCAGGCCTAGGTGTAGGTGGGCGTCTTACTGTTGGGCCGGAAATGGGTCAAAGCCTATGCAGAGGAACGAAGTTGGGTTTGTGGGCTAGTGCCTTTTGGCCCGAAGAAAAGAATGACCGGGCTGAATAGAGGGGGGGGGGGGGGGGGGGGGGGGGGGGGGGGGGGGGAGGAAGAAAAAAGAATATTTGGGCTGGGTTTTCAAAGAGGATTTGACCATGCGCCATGACATGATTTAACCTTTTAAAATTTTTGAAAAGTATATATCAAATATGTTTTAAACACTTGAGAGTTGAACCTTTCAAATCAAACTCTATTATATTTGGAACCAAACAAATATATACTTTAAACTCTGTTAACCCGACCTCCCTTTTTATGCCCATTTAAAATGTGTTTTGAAAATACTTTTAAAACAATTTTAAAGGTGAAAATAATAACTTTTAGAGACCTTTTTGAAACTTATAACTTTTAAACAAAAAAATTGATTGGTTAATCATCAGGCAACTAACCCATAACCTCTTTGAAGACCAAATATTTAATATATCTAGGAAGGCTACAAAAGAAATCGGATTATTTTAGAAATATAGGCTGCATGCAATGTATGCATAAAATTAACTTGGTGTCATTATTCTATTTGATTAACCAAGCCCATCTGGACTTATTACGATCTACTGTATCTCTGGCAAGCCTATCCCATCCCTCTAGCTTTGACTTTTTTGCCCAACTGCGCGCATCTCGATCTCTGGCAATTAATCTTGTATTCTGCCAGTAGATAGATACTCCTACATATTAACATTTTTTTAACGCAGTTGAACTTATTATTTCACGGGAGAGAGCTTTTTTTTATATAAACATACAGATGTAGATCTGGATGGACACAACGTGCGACTATGGTGCTATTCGTATTATTGAAATTTAGCTTATACTGAATATCTATGCTGATTTATTGAGAAATAAAAAATTATTGGTTCACTAAAAGGTACTCCCTCCATTCTAAACTGTAAGTTATTCTAAGAATCTTAGAGAGTCAAAGCATATTAAATTTGACCAAGAATTATAGACAAAACTATAAAGATTTATAACATCAAATAGGTATATTATGAAAATATAATTGATAACGAATCTAATGATACTTATTTGACATCATAAATATTATTTTATTGTTATATAAGTTTGGTCAAACTTAAGAAACTTTGACTCTCCAAGATTCTTGAAATGATTTACAATTTGGGATGGAGGGAGTACTTACTTAGTACCGATAACACAACCTATTGTCGTCCATAGTCATCGTTCGCCAGGCCCGCCATAAAAATGACTCATACCAAGCTGATGGACAACAGACCGGCGACGGCGCAAGCGAACCTGGCTTGTCGTCGTCGTCGTCAGCGCAACCATCACCGTGTGTGTGACTTGTGAGCTTGAAGAACGTACGTCGACCAAGTACAACACACATCTGGCCAGAATAACTTTTGTTGGTCCAAAGAACAACACCGTACTACTCACGGCTGGTTAGAGCGTTCGTAATGGTTAGCTATTTGACTAGCTAGATATGACATGACAAGCAAAAAGTAGGAGAGAGAGTAGTCACTAACTACAATTAAATAGTTTATCTATTTTATGTAGCCCAAGACCATGTGAGAGGAACATGTGGGTTCACTAGTATATATTAGTTTCTTTTATTGTCTCTTAACTTCACATCAACTCACCAAATAGCTAGTACTAACTGTTACTATTACGGATGCCCTTAGGAACATAGAAGACCCTTTGATGACGTGAGCATGCTTGCATGCTTTTAAACCCTTCGATTACAGGTAAGCGCATATGCTTTTCTATTTTTTTATGTACCACTATTACCAATGTTTTTCTTAATGCTTTTGTTATTCACTGACGATGTGTAATTATATGCAGTGGCATAGGACAGATTAAACTTAAGGTGTGGCGGATTAAAACATGCTACGATTTCAGCTGTTAATAACCGTGGTTAGAGGTACTAGAGAGACACTTTATGTTGTGTGCACTATTATCTTTTTTAGATAAAAAGGATAGAAACTATCCGGTTTCATCTACTCGTGGATAGAATCAGGCCAAATTATTACAACATGAAAAATTAAAAAGAAAGAAATTGATGGAAAAAAAATACATCCCCAACAAGCAGTGACGGAACCAGCGGAACGGGACAAGGGGATCGGTGTGGTCATACAAAATATAATTATCAGTGAAATATATATATATATATATATATATATATATATATATATATATATATTATATGGAACGTATGCTATGGAAATCAGATTCTCATGGAAACTATGGAAACTCGCACGTGGATCGTTGGATCTAAATCCGATGGTGGGAGAGATTAGCAATTAACTCCTCCCACATAGCATACGTTCCCTATATATATACAATATAAATATCTATATTTCTAATTTTGGTTGTGACAATACATAAAAATGATCATTTTTTTTTGAAAGAAAAGGATTTAAAAATACAAAAACTAGTTAAATACATATACTTTGGAGAAGGTACTTAAATTTTTTTTGTGCCATAGGTGGGGCCGGGGTCCCTGCTGCCCCCCTAGTTCCGTCTCTGCCAACAAGGAGCTCGAGTAGTCCTACGCGACAAACAGACCTGCTCTGTGATGTCAACTCCACTAGAAGAAGATCACCAACATGATGACCACTCCACTAGAATAAGATCATCATCGTCAAGACAAAGCCGCTAAAAATACGTTTGTCAGACCTAAAAAGGTACTGAAAACGTTGAACACCGACCACCATTGAAGAGTGGATGTTTTTTCTAAGGCAACAACACAAAGCACTTGGTGCAGATGCAAGTCTGCCCATCAAAAGCCAAGCTGTTACACCATCTAGCGCCACCTCCGTTTTGATATGTGCAGCAAGGTAACATGCAGTAGGAAATCCTGGCCCTGACGAACAACAACTTCGACGACACGCCAAATGCACCACTGCTGCCGGCCCGGAGAAACCGTGGCTAGGTTTTCACCCAGTTATTGATCGCCCACGGGCGCAACAGCTTCAGCGACGACTTCAACAAGATGCGAGGCACAGTGAGTACCACCGCCGCCGGCCCGACTTAAGATGCCAAGCAGGGTTTTCACCCAAACTGTCGCCCGTGAACCGGTCACCGGGCGTTGGAACAGGTCACCGTCCAGATCATCCGCCGCAAGGGAGGAAGGTGTTGGCGGCCAGATCCATATCCAGCCGCCGTCACCCAAGAAGCCCCGACCGCAGGCGCTGCCCACGCGGCTGCCCCAGGCCCGGATCCACCTGAACCGCTTGCTGGAGAGTCGGATCCACCCACGGGCCGACCGCCATAGCCGCCAATGGAGATGGACGAGGAGAGGGGGTGGCTGTGAGAGAGCCGGAGGAGGACGAGAAGGGGGAAAGGATGGGGCTGAGGAAGGGAAGCGGGCCTCCATTGCCGCAAACCAGGGAGGAGCGGCGATGGCGGCCGGGGTGACCCTCGCAGAAGCCCCGAGGGGTGGCGGCGGTGGGATCCCCTGTGTCGCCTGGGAGAGACAACCCGGGGGTTGGGGGAGAGAAGACAAGATGCAGAGGTGTGGGAGCAGAGGTGTGTGCACTATTATCTAGGTCTATTATATATTGTCTTGTCTTAATAATCTATGTAGTTTTTCTATAAGTAGAAAAATAAAAATTATATGAAAAATAAGTAGCAAAAGGTATACGTGGAAGACACAAGGTATGGCCTGAGCCATATGAAAGGTCAAAATCTCAAGAGGGGTAAATTAGGTTTTTTCTAAATTTCTAAGCAAGAATTAAATTCTAGTCTAAAAGACAATCACCCCAAGTGCCTATTATGTGTGAAACAAGTCTATTGACACAAGAACAAACACCCTAAAGCAATTCTAGTCAAGCAATGCAACTTATGATGGAAGTAAATGCAAGAATAGTAATGGTCGAAAGTAATTGCAAGAGAATGACTAGTAGAGTTAACATGACAATGTTTTGCCGAGGTATGGAGGAGGAGTCGACACTCCCCCTATCTATGACGAGTAGAGTTAACACGGCAATGTTTTGCCGAGGTATGGAGGAGGAGTCGGTCGACACTCCCCAAAGGCTAGTTCATGTGCATCAGCACGGAGCACTGGACGCTCTGGTGCATATTGACCAGACACGTTCGTTCACTCTGTGACCTCTCTAGAACCTCACTGTGTAGTGACCAGACGCGTCCGGTCACATTTTGACCTCTCTAGACCCTTACTGGAAACAACCAAACGCCACAAATATGGGCATACGGTGCAGAGTCTGGTGTTGTTCCAAGAGTGAGCTGAGTTCATCATCGCGTTTAGTGACTCGAGGAGGTGCGTCCAGTGGCTTAACCTATCCACCTTACATTGACCGGACACGTCCGGTGCCAGGTGTACCAACATCCGATGTATGTAAAATCCCTCAAACAACTCCGAATCAAATTTCATCAAAAACAGAAGTTGTTCCAACTGATTTTAGGGTCAACCTAGAGCTACTTATGTTTGACAAGTGTGCACTACACCTAAAACATTGACTCGTCTAAATCAAGCTGCTCATTCAAGCCCCCCTTAATAGTACGATCAAAGGAAAAAATTAAAGATCCTAATATACTCTAATTATCTCTCAACTCCAATGACACTTAGACCTAGATCATTCTATGTCTTGTCACCAACCTTTGAAAACCAAAACAATAATCATCGCTAAGAGGCATGAAAATCATTGGTTGCCCAATCGATCACTATTATTATGACCTAACTCAATTTGTCTCTATAAAACACACATTAGTCATAATAATCTTACATTGTCGCTAATCATCGAAACTTCTAGAGCCTAGATGCTTTCACCATATATAGCTTGCCATGTTGGTCCTCCGCCACTAATTATATGTGTGTAATTGATCCTAGTGCACATATAATTGACTTTTTTTGCCCGCAAACGTTAGCGTGCATGACCAGCTTGATTAGGGGTCTTGGTTGATTGTTTTTGTTTCTCTCCTCAAACTTTTTCATTTGAAATCATATGAGGTCCCAAAAGCATGGTTGAAGTTCTGACAATTTAAATAAATTTTAGTTGACGACTTTTTCATTATTTTTTTTTCTCTCCTCAAACTTTTTCATTTGAAATCATATGAGGTCCCAAAAGCATGGTTGAAGTTCTGACAATTTAAATAAATTTTAGTTGACGACTTTTTCATTTGAAGTTGTTTAGGGTCCTAAATTTTTATTTTAAATTCTAAAAAAGTAAATACTATGAGAATGGATATGTCATCTATACATAAGTGACTTGAGGATAGAGTGGTTAGAGGAGCTGCCTGTGAGGTGTCACATATGTTCAAATACCAACATCAAAGCTTAGGCCAATTTTGAAAATCGGACTGTGCCAGTTTTGTTAGCATGAATCCAAATTGTATTTTTTTGTTGGAAACTTCTCTAGCCTCATGGAAAGCTTATAGATGGAAAACTTCTTTTAGCATGAATCCAAAAAGTTTTCTATTTGGATAAGACCACTCCTCTATTTATATGAGAGGATCACAGACGATTCAGGGATTCATCTATCCCATCGTCAAAAAACACATGTCTATATCTTACATTTTACCTCTAAACCCTTTACAACCCCTTGTTGTCCAGTACGTCTCTCTCGAGATCTCATTCTAGGGTAGCTTTACTAGGACACTCCTATTGCGTGTCTCCTCATCAGGTCTTTTCCGAAGGTATTTGTAGGCTTTCTAGACGAAGAACTAGCGTTAAATCAGCCTCGGCAGATTCAACGTCAACAACCTTAATCCTATTATTGATTATATATTTATACATGGATTTAACATTAAACAAGCCGTTATTATTAAGGTTCTAGATAAAAATATCCATATCCTCATTTATATTAATGAACACAACTCTCGCTACTAGGCTTTACCATGCCAAAAGTTTATTCTGAACTAGTGTCCTTCTAAAAGAAACGTGGAGACGGGTGGAATTAAGTGCATCTATCATTGTTGTTTATTTCGAGTACACTTTAATAGATATCTATAATCGTGTAGAAGCATTTTGAATGGCGATTCAGAATCACTTTGTGAGAATGTTTGGTTGATGGTACTCCCTCGCTCCGTCCCAAAAAAATACAATTCTAGCTATGAACCTTGTGAGAATGTTTAGTTGATGGTACTCCTTCCTTCCAAAAAAATGCAATTCTAGCTATGAACCTGGACAAACGCATGTCCAGGTTCATAGCTAGAATTGTGGACAAACGTGTCCAGGTTCATAGCTAGAATTGCGTTTTTTTTGGGACTGAGGGAGTATGTTAGATTCTTTTTTATTATTATTATTTTCATAGAAAAATCATATGAATAGAAATATTATTAGAAAAAAAAACTTTTGTGGGGGAAACTTAAGTACAATCTGATTTTTACTTGTTCCGGTATCAACCGAAAAATACTGTTGCTAACATATAGGGGAGTCCATAAATGGATCATGTGAAGTGAAGCTACGGGTGACCATTTTTTTGTTGCTATAGGAAGGAACAGAAAATGGAGTAGTTCTGAAGCGAAACATTTCTCCATCGACCTGTCAACATTTGCAGCGATGCTAACGTTCTAACCACTTCATGCTACTCTGCCAAATGGCATTCAAAACCTGGAAGAGCCCACTTCATGCTACTCTGCCAAATGGCATTCAAAACATGGAAGAGTCCAACCATTTATCTTCTAAGAAATCAATTTAGGTTGTATTTTTTAGTTAATTTAATCTTAGCTACACTTAAGAAAAGCATCTTTACCCCTAACAAACCACATGGATAGTCTACGTGCCTACAACCCACACTTGCAGACAGCAAGGTGAGCCGTGGCCACCTCTGCCAATACAAATTTTCACTATAGTTAAACAATAAATTTGGTACTATTTATATCGTTGTTTAACTCGCAAACTACTGGCTTGTTTAGTTTGTATGTTTTTTTTGTTAAGTCTAATTAATCCATCATTAGCACATGTGTCGGGTACAAAGGTAAGGGGTACCCTAAACCTGCGATAAACTAACGCTCAATATATCAACCATTTTTAAGACAGGATCCGATCAGCCGTTCAAGTCAATGGAGAAAGACCCATCACACAAAGGCCTCCCTCACCGACGACAACAACCAATCGTGGGCCGGCCTATTACTGGAAAAACAGACGAACAGGGGTCTAACGAACGACCCCCGCCTCTACCTCGACGGACGGACAAGGGTCGAACGAACGACCCCTCCGCATCCGCCTTAACCCCCCGAATGACGGAAGAGTGGTCGATCGAATATCCCTCAACCTCAACGCCTCGACCCGATTGACGGACAGGGGGTCGATCGAACGACCCGCGCGCAGGAGGCTCGGTCAGCTCACCTGCTCCCGGTATGGGTTAAAGGGGATCCAATGCGCCTACCTGCCCCCGCCTAACGCCATGGGCGCCCACTACCGCAGTCAAATCCATCAACTCACCGCCCATGCCCTGGACCTCCGTTGACCGTGCGGCCGCTGTAGCCACGTTGCAGGTACGGAATCCAGAGGCACCCCCTCGAGCCATGAACAGGGCAGCCCTCGACCGTGTCTTCAGGGATACGACAAGGTCACGCTGGCCTCGACCCCCCCTCGAACGGGGGGCTCGACCACCGTCCCTAACCACTCCGGCATGGTCTCCGTCCAATCCGTCCCGCGTCAACTGTGGGACTCATACCTGTCCACAGAAGGCCAACCGCACCGCGCCATGACATTCGGCAGCGTCCAGTCTGCCATCACCATGCCCTGGAGCACCAGAAGGACGGGAAGGCCACGCCGCTACAGTGATCGACGTCTCTTCGCTAGCATGGCGCCACGGACACGCCTCCCATGCTGCTACAGTTTAGGACTCTGTACTCTCAGGCCTCCCCTTGGTCTATAAAAGAGGACGCTGGGATAGAGGAGAGAAGGACAGAGTGCGCAAGCGAATGCGAATACGAAGTTTTATTCGTATCGAACATCAGCTCTGACCCGCATACACCACACACCTGATTGCTTGATCGACCTTTCAAGCAATCAACCAACCACCTAGGATAGTCCTGCTAGCCCTAGGCCGTAGCTCATCCTGAGCACCCCCGTGTAAACCTGCTTGTACCCCTGTTGACACAAAAAGCTTCAGGATCTGTGAACACCTCGGGCTATTACCCAAAGCTCGGTATTCCGGAGGCGTGCCAGTCGATTTGACCAATCAATCGACAATGATGATAACTAGAACAAAACTGAACGAGACGACAGCGATGCGCCCGGACGTCAAGGCTCAGATTGATCAAGGATAACTAGAGCAGAGCTGAACGAGGCAAACAGCGATGCGCCCGGATTGCCAAAGCTCAGAGGTACTCCCACACGGAACTAGCAAGGATTTGACGGAGATCAAGGTGATGCAGCCCGTCGAAGCTTGAAAGAACTCGTTGATAACTACAGCTAATGCAGTAAAGGATAAATTGCTGGAAAGGTAAATAAGATAAAAAGTAATTGACTTGGTTGATATGCTTAGATATGGTTGTTTACATCACCCCTAGGTACCTATTTATACTCCGGCAGAGGGAGTTGTAGATAGATACGACTCGTACCTTTCCTAAACAAAAACTCCTAATTTTAAGGAAATAACTGACTCACGCAGGAGTCGGACCCAAATAGAAACAATCTTTTCCTAAACAGATTCTACTATTATTAAGGGAATAAAATGACCCATGCAAGAGTCGGACTCAAACTACTATAATAATACTGGCATAAAATCACCAGTTTCCTTACACTTTTCCTTCGATGGAAACTTTCCATCGGCAGATCCCTCCAATCCGCGACTTCCTTCTTTGGCCACCGGTAATCTTCTGCTGACACCAAGTGCTAAGTCAACCTGTACTCATCGGCATCGGCATCGGCAATACTCCCCGATCGGCAATCGGCAACATCTCTTCATCGGTAATCGGCAACAACAACTTTGCAACCCAGGCGACTTGACTTCACCAATCAACCTTATCGGCAATTGGCATCGGCAGCATCCGAAACCTCCAGCTCCCATCGGCAACAGACTTAGTCTTCTCACAACACTCTCATCGGCAACACTTCCTCATCGGCAATTGCCAACCACATCATTCTGCTTCCATCGGCAGCATCTACCATTCATCGGCAACAGCCCTCAGCTTTCATTGGTAGAGTTCTCATCGGCAAGCTAACTTTTGTCTTCATCAAGTCTTCCCGCCTCCACCGGCAACAAGTCTGTCTTCATCAGCAACATTCTCGCCCCTATCGGCAGTCTGACCGATAATATACCGATGTTGATAAGGAACATCAACCAGCCTCTTGCCGATTAGCACCATCCTTAGATTATATTGACACGCGCCAAAAAACGGTGTCAACACATGCCCCTGTACGAGCACTTCGGTGCAAGATAATACAATCCATCCTCCCCCGCTGGACGTAGGGTGTTCTGTGCCCGAACCAGGATAAATCTTGTGTTCTTCTTGCATCACGTCTGGGAGAGGGAGCACGCAATATACAAATTTACTAGCCGGTGGTCCTGACCCCTAGGTCATAACACCGACAGTTGGCGCGCCAGGTAGGGGGCTTTGCGTGTCGATCAACTCCGAACTACTCTCCCAGATGGATTCCACGATCTCATCGCTTCCATTCGCCACCGTCATCTGGTTCGGGAGCCTAGAGTTCATGTCCACGGGCCACGGCCACGACATGGTTCTACTCTCAGCTAGTGGCATGGATAGCAGCAGCTCCGGTACTCCGGGGCCAAGGAGGACCAAACGACGGCCCCACCGCTCATGCCTGTCGCCTGCGACCAGGAGGAGGCGCGAACGACGTCGCCACACTCTTCACTGCGCGGATCCAGAGACGTCGGATGCCGTCTCCTCGACCTCAGCTGGTGACACAGTTCCTCCCGTCGGGAGCCTGTTTGACCCATGCTTGCGGGTTGGGGGCGGGTACGTCGTTGAGCCTGACTTTGGCTCTGCCATACCGTCATCTCAGGGGGTCCCCGTGGCTTCTCCGACGCACTCGGCCGCACCACCGCACAACCTGTTTCCACATGCGCTCTACAACAGCGCCAGACTCTGTTCTGCTTTTGTAGGCTCGCAGATGCAGGCACGTTACGGCTCCCTAGGGAACCCGCTACGTACGATGATCAACCTCGTCACCACCCCTCCACTGGACGAGCGTCCGAAGTCACGACAAGCCCCGGCCCTAGGGTGTCAGACCTGGGGGACGGTACGGCAATGGCTGGACGAGGAATGCTGGGGATCATTCCCCACCTTCTACCACGGCTACCCCGACTCGGACTCCCCCGACGAGGGTTACGATCCCACGTGGGAGTGCTTCCAACTCGTCGATCCGGTCGACTCCCAGGACGACATCAATGACGCCGTGGCCACGGATGAAGGGGAGGGGACAACGCTACCTCGGTGCGAGACGTCGCCCCCGCCCCTCGGTTCCAGTCGAAGCGGATCCACCACAGGACGCTCAGATCGCGCAAGTCCGAGAGCTGCTCGCCAAGCTCGAGGAGGAGCGTCTATGACTCCAGCAGCTCGAGCACGCCCTCGAGCGAGATCGCGGGCGGCCACAGGGTGGAGGAGCCCGCGAGCGGGCCCGGGAAGTCCATCGACAGATCGTTGAGGAGGGGGCAAACGAACGCCACGTCTACAACCGTGCCAGCCAAAATGTCGTGGCGGCCGCAATGCTGCTTCGTGACATGCCGGCACCATCGACACCCCAGGCGCGACGCATCAGGAATGAAATCCAGGGGCTTCTCCAAACCGCGGTTGTACAACAAGCGGAGAGCTCGGCCTCAAGATGAAGAGGAGCTGCTTCCGAGCGGCGGGACGTGCCCCCTCGACAAGATCGAGAGGTATCTGTCCACCAAGACAAGGCGCCCCAGGGCAGAGCGGAGCGGCAACCAGTTCGAGACCGCATCCTCGACGATCGACAACCGCGAGACGCGCGATACGACATCAACTACAACAAACGACGCTGACACGATGACGCTGAGGCTCGAGGTTATAGTGCTCATGGAGGTAGGCGCTAAGACAGCGACGAGGATCAACGTCGATCCCCGGAACCACCAGGACCACGAGTCTTTAGCAAGACAATCCGGCAAACCGCCTTGCTTGTTCGTTTCCATCCACCCACCAGCCTGGTCAACTACAACGGCGAAACCAAGCCGGAGCTCTAGCTTGCTGATTTCAGGCTGGCATGTCAGCTAGGAGGAGCCGACGACGACCACGTCATCATTCGGCAACTCCCGCTCTTCCTCTCCGACACCGCTCAAAGGTGGCTCGAGAAGCTCCCCCCGGACTTGATCCATGGCTGGCCCGACCTGGTCAGGATCTTCGAGGGGAACTTCAAGGGAACCTACGTGCAGCCAGGAAACTCCTGGGATCTCCGTAGCTGCAACCAGAAGCCAGGGGAAACCCTCCACACTTCACATGGCGGTTCTCCAAGCAACGTACTGAGCTCACCCACATCTCCGACCACGATGTCATCACAGCGTTCGTCGCCGGGACAACCTGCAAGGAGCTGGTGCGGGAACTGGGACGGAACACCCCCAAGACCGCCAACGAGCTTATGGACATCGTTGCCAACTATGCGGCCGGCGAGGAAGCCGTTGGCGCGTTCTTTATGCATCCCCGAACAAGGGGAAGGTCAAGGCGGACGAGCCCGGGGGCTCGAATAATGGGCCCAAGAAGAACAATAACAACAACAAGAAGAAGAACCAGCCGGGTCGACGCGACGGCGAGACCTACGATCTTGTCGCTGCGACGGACAAGAAGAAGCCTCGAGGTCCCCCTCTCGAGGGGGTGTCTTCGACAAAATGCTGAAAGAGCCCTGCCCCTATCACAATGGACCGGCCAACCACAGCCTCGAGGACTGTCGCATGCTCAAGAAGCACTTCTGCTCCCTCGGCCTCAAGAAAGATGACAAGGAGGACCCACAGGACGAGGGCGATGGCAAGAACGGGGGCTTCCCCGAGATCCTCGATTGTTTCATGATCTTCGGGGGACCCTCGACCCGACTCAGCACGTGTCAGCGCAAGAGTGAGCATCGGGAGGTCTTCTCCGTTTAAGCTCAAGCTCCTCGATACCTCGACTGGTCACACGTGTCGATCACCTTCGATCAGGACGACCATCCCAAGCACGTCCCCAACGCAGGGGTCTACCCACTCGTCGTCGACCCGATCATACTCAACACCCGCCTTTCCAAGGTACTCATGGATGGGGGAAGCAGCCTCAACATCATCTACGCCGAGACCCTCGACCTCCTGGGGATCCCAAGGGCCATGCTCCAGCCCAGCGCAGGGGGATTCCACAGGATCGTCCCAGGAAAGAAGGCACTCCTGATCGGCCGCGTCAAGCTACCCGTCTGCTTCGGTACCCCCTCGAACTTCCGGAAGGAAGATCTGACCTTCGAGGTGGTCGCATTCCACGGTACCTACCACGCCATCATCGGTCGACCGGGATACGCCAAGTTCATGGCGGTCCCGAACTACACCTACCTCAAGCTAAAGATGTCAGGGCCCAAGGGAGCCATCACTGTTGACACCTCCTACGAGCACGCTTACGACTGCGACGTCGAGTGCGTGGAAAACGCTGAGGCGGTCGAGGAGTCAGCCATCCTCGCGGCCCTCGACGACTTCTCCAAGGAGATCCCCGACCCCATGCGGCACGTCGGCAACTTCAAGCCTGCGGAGGACACCAAGACCATCCCGCTCGACCTCGGCCACGCGGATGGGAAGGCGCTGACGATCAGCGCCATCCTCGAGCCCAAATAGGAAGTCGTGCTCGATGACTTTCTCCGCGCGAACGCTGATGTATTTGCGTGGAGTCCCTCGGATATGCCGGGCATTCCGAGGGATGTCGTCGAGCACTCCTTGGACATCCGGGCCGGATCCAAACTAGTGAAGCAACGACTGCGCCGCTTCGATGAGGAGGTCGACAATCTTTTGAAGGCCGGATTCATCAGGAGGTACATCATCCCGAGTGGTTAGCAAATCCCGTACTTGTCAAGAAAAAGAATGGAAAGGATAGGATGTGCGTAGACTACACTAGTTTAAATAAAGCATGCCCCATGGTTCCTTTTGCATTACCACGTATTGATCAAATAGTAGATTCCACTGGGGGATGCGAAACTCTCTGCTTCCTTGATGCGTATTCTGGCTATCACCAAATAAAGATGAAGGAATCCAATCAGCTCGCGACTTCCTTCATCACCCCCTTTGGCATGTTTTGCTACCTCACTATGCCCTTCGGTTTGCGGAACGCCGGGGCCACATATCAACGATGCATGCTCCATGTTTTTGGAAAACACATAGGGCCGACCGTCGAGGCCTACATCGATGACATCGTGGTCAAATCCAAGAGAGTCGAGAACCTAGTCGGGACCTTGAGATCGCGTTTGGGTGCCTCAGGGCAAATCACATAAAGCTGAACCCAGAGAAGTGTGTCTTCGGGGTCCCTCGAGGCATGCTCCTAGGGTACATAGTTTCCCAACGTGGGATCGAGGCCAACCCAGAAAAGGTAACCGCAATCACCAGGATGGGCCCGATCAAGGATCTTAAGGGCGTGCAAAGGGTCACAGGGTGCCTCGCTGCCCTCAGCCGGTTCATCTCACGGCTCGGGGAAAAAGCCCTCCCCCTTTATCGCCTCCTTAAGAAAACAGAACACTTCACATGGACCATCGAGGCCGAGGAGTCGCTCTCCAAACTCAAAGCCTTGCTCACCTCGCCACCTATCTTGGTGCCCCCAGGCCCAGCCGAGCCCCTCTTGCTCTATGTCGCAGCAACTACCCAGGTAGTCAGTGCTGCCATAGTAGTCGAGAGGGCGGAAGAGGGACATGCCCTGGCGGTTCAAAGGCCTGTCTACTTCGTGAGCGAGGTACTTTCCAAGACTAAGACGAGATACCCCCCACATCCAGAAGTTGTTGTATGCCGTCGTCCTCACTCGACGCAAGCTCCAGCACTATTTCCTGGGCCACCCGGTTACTGTGGTCTCATCTTTCCCCTCGGGGAGATAATCTAGAACCGGGAGGCGTCTGGAAGAATCGCCAAGTGGCCAGTCGAGCTCATGGGGGAAACTCTCTCCTACGCCCCTCGGAAGGCCATCAAGTCTCAGGTATTGGCAGATTTCATTGCAGAATGGACCGACACCCAACTACCCCCGGCGCAAGTTCAGACCGAGCTCTGGACCATGTACTTCGATGGATCGTTCATGAAGACGGGGGCAGGCGCTGGATTGCTGTTCATATCACCCTCAGGGGTCCACATGCGCTACGTCATCCGCCTCCACTTCCCCGCCTCCAACAACGTAGCCGAGTACGAGGCCCTCGTCAACGGTCTGCGTATCGCCATCGAGCTCGGGGTCCGACGCCTCGACGTTCGGGGGGACTCGCAGTTGGTAATCGACCAAGTGATGAAAGATTCGAGCTGCCATGACCCCAAGATGGAAGCCTACTGCAAGGAGGTCCGAAGGCTCGAGGACAAATTCTACGGCCTCGAGCTCAACCACATCGCCCGCCGGTACATCGAAGCTGCTGACGAGCTGGCCAAAATCGTGTCCACCTGAGGCACGATTCCTTCCGACGTCTTCTCGAGGGACCTTCACAAGCCGTCCGTCGACCTAGGCTCGGGGGCTCCTGCCCTCGAGCAAGGGGTCGATCCACCCCCCTCGACCAATCCCCCCTCGAACGGGGAAGAAGTCATGGAGGTCGACGGAACGGCCGCAACACCAACCCCCTCGATAGACTGGCGCACACCCTACCTCGAGTATCTAATATGGGGCGAGCTCCCAGAAGACCGCACCGAAGCCCGACGCATAGCCCGACGCGCCAAAACCTACGTCTTGTATGGGGATGGCCGCGAGCTGTATCGACGCAGCCCTACCGGTATACTTCAGCGTTGCCTCACCCTCGAGGAAGGGAGGGCAATAATGAAGGACCTACACTCGGGGGCTTGCGGCCACCACGCGGCGCCAAGAACGCTGGTAGGAAGCGCCTTTCGACAAGGCTTCTACTGGCCGACAGCCATTACCGACGCTACCAAACTTGTTCGATCTTGCAAGGGATGCCAATTCTACGCTAGGCAGACTCACCGGCCTGCGCAAGCTCTTCAGATGATACCCATAACTTGGCCATTCACAGTATGGGGGCTCGACATGGTCGGCCCCCTGAAGAAAACAAAAGGTGGCCACACCCACCTCCTCGTGGCCGTAGACAAGTTCTCGAAATGGATCGAGGCTCGACCCATCGCCAACATTCAATCTCGACAAGCCGTGCTATTCTTCACCGACATCATCCACCCCTTCGGGGTCCCCAACGTCATCATCACCGACAACGGCACGCAGTTCACCGGCCAAAAGTTCCTGGACTTCTGTGACCACCACCACATCAGGGTGAACTGGTCTGCAGTCGCCCACCCTCGAACTAACGGCCAGGTCGAGCGCGCTAATGGTATGGTTTTGCAGGGCCTCAAGCCAAGGATCTTCGATCGGCTAAACAAACACGGCAAGAGATGGGTCGATGAGCTGCCCTCTGTCCTATGGAGCCTCAGAACGACGTCAAGTCGAGCCACAGGGTTCTCCCTGTTCTTCTTGGTCTATGGGTCCGAGGCCGTCCTCCCCACTGACCTCGAGTATGGGTCCCCTCGACTAAAGGCCTACAACAAGCAAGCCAACGCAGCAACCCGAGAGGACTCCCTCGACCAGCTCGAGGAAGCCCAGGACGTGGCCCTCTTCAAGTCGGCAAAGTACCAGCAAACGCTGCGGCGCTACCACGACAAACACGTACACAAAAGGGACCTCGAAGTTGGCGACCTCGTGTTGCGCCGTCGACAAAGCAACAAGGGGCGTCACAAGCTGACGCCACCTTAGGAAGGACCCTTCATCGTGGTAGAGGTGCTAAAGCCAGGGACTTACAGGCTGAAGAACGACAAGGGCGAGATCCTCACCAACGCGTGGAACATCGAACAGCTACGTCGCTTCTACCCCTAAGGCCTCGAGGTCTCGTACATTTTCCGCATTATGTACATTTATCGCATTATGAATGAACAAAATGTTCTCGAAATACATTTCACATTCGTTCATAACTCTAAGGTAGCCTTGACTCTGCTCCGGCAAAGTCAAGCCTCCCTCGGGGGCTGACAAGGGGGGACCCCCCTCCTAAGTCCTCTAAAAACTCGAATGTTTTTTCGAAACTCGGCTTTCTCTTTCCACCTTCGCCCCGAGTACGCTTCATGGCTAAGTAAAAAACGCCTCAAACTCCCTAAGGGTCGAGGGCCGCCGAGTCGGGGACTCTCCTACGCCTCAGGGCTATGGTACCCCCACTCGCTCCCCCGTCCAGGGATACAAGCGTGCGTTGAGTACTTAGTCCACAAGCAACGACTCAGGCAAAGAGAAATAGAGGCAGCTCGAGAGATAAAAACGTCCAGATGCATCTCGAATAAAATACATTAAAGATAAGAAGCCCCCGGGGGCTCGACATCATATTATCACAAAAACTAATCTATTACATGGACCTTCTTGTCCAGATTTGGCTCACAGGCCTCGACTACTCGTCGCCGTCGTCGTCCGGCGGGGGAAGCACCTCAGCCTCGAACAGCTTCGCCAGCTCACCGCCGGGCACCTCTGCGGCGTCGATCAGCTCATGGCATCTTGCCACGTTCACTTCATCAGTCAGCCTCGGGTCGACGACGAAGCCGCTGGCGACAACGTCAAGGTCATAGACGTAGCCCGAGCGGACCACCGCGAGCGCCCACTTCACACCTATGTGAAGGGCGGCACGGACCTGCTCCGTCACTTCACGCGTCGCGGCGAAGAGCCGGCATAGGAGGGAATCCGCACACACGTCTCCCGCAACCGACAGCTCCGGCTCGACACCCACGTCGTCGCAGAAGGAGATGGCGCCCTCGAGCCTCTCGTTTAGGCTTGTCTTCGCCCCGAGGAGGCTCTGAAGGCTGGTCAGATCCTCATGGGCTCGGGCCTTGTCCTCTTCGAGTTCTGCCAGAACGAACACAGGACTCAATCAAAACCAAAAAACAGGGGAAGGGTCAAGACCAAGCAAGCTCAATAATACTTCTAAAAAACTCACCTTTGGCATGTGCCTCTAGGGTGACGTAGCCCTGCTCAACCCTCTGAAGTTGACGGCGGACGTCGACAAGCTCCGCAGCTTGGTCGCCATTTTTAGCCCGGAGGTCCTCGATGATCTGGCCAGTACCATCGAGGGCCCTCTTCTGGTTAGCCGCCACATCCCCCACAGCGGTGATCTGGGCTCGGGCCTTCTCCTCCACGACACCCAGCGCGTCGCGTTCGCGGGAGACGGCGTCAATGTCCCCCTAGAGTTCCCGGACACATTCCGCCGCCAGAGTGAGCTCCTCCCTCAGCTGGGTGGACTCCTCCTCAGCCTTGCGCCGGGCCTCCTGGGCAGCGTCCCGCTGCTGCCCGACCTCGGCGACCTCCTTGAGGGCGGCCTCCACCCTCGACTGCGCCCGGGAGGCCTCCTCCTGGGCGGCCTTGGCCTCCTCCAGCGCGGCCGCCACCTTGACTTTCGCCTGGGCGGCCTCGGCCTCCGCCTTCTCCAGCGAAGCACGGAGGGTAGGAAGCTGCTCCTGTGCCTGGAGGATGAATTGGGACTTATCGTACGACCTCGCCCTCAACACCTGACATGGATGAAAAGGAAGGTCATCAGAAAAGAGCAGCCAAGTGACCCAAGCAAGATCAAAGGAAGAACGAGGCTTACCTCCATCCCTCGGTGCAGATCCGCGGAAGCAACCTCCGCCGACAGGCGCACCACATGGGCAAGCCACGCCTGGAACTCCTCAAGGTGCTCCCACTCCCCGAGCTCAGCTTGATCGTCAAACTTGAAGAGGGTGCACCCTGGGTCTTGGGGGTCGGCCAGCTCGAGGGGCTCCTGCCCCCAGAACCTGTTGCGGCGTTCGATCCTCTCCTGGACCTCCCGCATGATGCCCTGGCGTATCTCGAGGTCACCCCCGTGGAGCACCACCCGCTCCACCAAATTAGGGAAGGGAGCCGCCCCCTCGAGCTGGGCACTCTTGGCCTCGGGGTCATCTTGCAGAGCCACCGCCGGCCCCTCCGAGCCATCGCCTCTAGGTGGAAGAGGTCCCCGCCGTGAGAACAACCCTGCGCGGTGAAGAAAGCAAATGATCAGCACCCAATGCCGCAGGCTCACTGCGGGTCGACTAAGTTAGAGGACGGATCACCTCGAGACGACGATTGCTCGACCTCGAGACGAGGCCAAGCTGACGCCTCGGACATTATCACGTCCGCCGCGCCGCTTCCCTACAGCGCCGCAACGGCCCCCTCCGGTTCCGACGAAGGGGCCATCGCCGCGGCCATCTCCATCGGGCCCACCAGCTCCGCCACCGTCTCAGCCACCTCTTCATCGGTGGCCTCCACCGTCGTCCCCGCCAGCTTCGCCGTTGTCACCGCCCCCACTGCGGGTAATCCCGAGGCCCCCTCGACGAGGGTCTCCACCGGCGGTGGCACCTCTGGCGCGGCGACGGCCGCTCCCTCCTCTCGCCGTGCCCCCTCGTGCTCGCGCCGCTGACGCGCCTCCCACGACGCGAGGTTCTCCGGCCACTGCCTCGGTGCCAGGCGCTCTAGCGCCTCTTCCTCGCCGGTGGAGGCCAAGCCGACTACCTCCGCCTCTACGGCGGCTTGGGGCTCGACCCCCTCCGTCACGGCCGTCGTCGACACCGGCTCCACGCCTCCCGAGGCTATTGGTGTACCCCCCTTTGACGGGGTGGTGAGCGCAGCCTCGACCGTCACTCCGGCGAACCTCGCCGATGCGACGATCTACCCGCCTCCTCCGCTCGAGCTCGCTCGGCGGCAGATTGCGCCTGCCCACGCCCCATCGCCTCCCGCGCCTTCGCCACCCATGCCTCAACCGGGGCGAGGGTCGAGGGAGACGGGGCAACAGGGTTGGCCCCGACGGCCATTTGGCCACGGCCCCCGCCTTTAGCCTCTTGGCCGGAGTGAGGGACGCGTCCTCCGACAAGCGCTTCGCCCGGAAAAAGAAGCTCATACGCGACGGTAAGCACAAGTCGTAACCGACAAAAAAATACTCGGAATCGACAAGGAAGCAACTTACCCCAGCGGAATCGCGGGGGTCCGACCAGTGGACCTCGAGCCGCTCGGGGGCTTCTGCGAGGCACGCTGGGAGCCACTTCTCCCGGCACTCGACCGGGTGGGCGCCGGAGGCGTGCTCGACCGACCCCTCGACGGAGACCACGACGAGCGGCTACGCGTCTGCCGCAACACCTCGCGTTGAGGAGCCGTGGGACGATCACCCCGCGACTCGGTTCCAGTAGTTGGGGCCGACCTCGACGTCGACCCCCCTCCTCCTCTGCTACCGGCGGTCGCCCTCTGCTGCTTGGGCACCGCTCTTTCCTCCTCAAGCCCACGCCATGGCTCGACCTCCTGCTCTGACTCCTCCTACTGCATAAGGACGATACCCATCAGGTCAAAAGCGAAGGGCCTAACCCGGCACCATCATGACATGGCATTATCTTTAACAACCTCGTCGCCGCTCGACCCCTCATCCTCGTCCTCCTCTGAGGGGGACTCCTCCTCAGGGAGGTTGGCCTGCCTCTGCCGGGCCCGGCATCGTTCACGCTCCTCCCTCTCTCGGGCCTTTTTGCCCTTGTCCTTCTTGGCCTTGTCCTTGGCCTTCTTGTCCTACTCGGCCTAAAGACGTCTCACCTGGGAGTCGCCCCGCTCCTCCTTCACCGGTGGCAGCGACTTCCGAAAGACGACGTTCCCCTAAGGGAACACTAGGCAGTTAGGACGCGGGCAAAGGAGACAAACAAGACAGACAAGAAGACATTGACAGAGAAAAAGGAGTCGTACCAGCTGGACGTGGCCCTGGCCTGGCATCATGGGGACGTCGGCGACGCCCCCCATCTCGAACGCGCCGGCGAAGGAGGCGCGTACTCGGCGGACCACCCTCTCGAGGGGCAGCTCGTCCTCCACGAGGCGACACCCCTGAGATCCGCCCCCAAGCGCATCTCGTCGAGGCGTCGCGGGCGAGCCATCAGCGGCACGACTCCCCGCTGGTGGAACGCCGGTGCCACGATGGTCGCCGTAAGTCTCGCCGTCTTCAGATGGGAGATCGCGCTGAGCAGGTGGTCGAGGCGCTTCTGCTTCTTCTGCTCGACGACGTACCTCCAGTGGTCGGGCCTCAAGTCGATCATCCTCCCGGTGTAGGCGGGGAACAGACCGTCGTCGTTCCTCAGGTAGAACCACCCGAAGTGCCATCCGGAGTGTCTCGACGTGAGCTTCGCCAGGATCCAGCAGTCCGCCCTCTTGAGGGAGATGCTGCAGTAGCCTGCCCGGACCATCCTGCGGCTACCGCTCTCGACCGAGGCATGGAACAGGCTTGCCTCGAACAGGTGGAGCCACAACTCCCAATGCGGCTCCATCCCCAGGTATCCTTCGCACACGGCGGTGAAGACTGCCGCGTGACAGATACCGTTGGGGGAGAGGTGTTGGAGCTCCACGCCATAGTAGTGGAGGATCCTGCGCAGAAGACGGTTAGGGGGGGACCCCAGCCCCGCCCGATGGAAAGCTTCGAAGATGACCACATACCCCTCCGGCGGGTTGGGCTCAGCGTCCTCCCTCAGCGGCACTATCCACTCTGGCCAATCCACGGAGGTGATAGCTCGGAGAAGGCTGCTCTCCACCAGGTCTCCCAAGCGCGCCACGGTCGCCGACGACGGGAGCCAGGCGTCAGGGCCGCGCAAGCTGTAGGTGGCCATAGGAGCAGGGAAGCGGATGCGCTCGGATGCGGGGGTGGAAGGTATGTTTCCGATCTATCCTCTCCCTCTCTCGCGCACGCAGAGATCCAGCTCGGTGGGCGACGAAGGCAACGGCGAGAGGAAGGAGACAGGGAAGGCAATGACAAACGTGCGGAAGCCAGAACCCCACCCCCATTATTTATAACCGGAAGCCCAACGGGCAGATCCGACAAAAAGGCAAGTAAGTTTCCACATTTAATGCGCTCAACTACCGCCTCTTCGTATTCCGTAAGATAAGCTGCACCTGTCGCGTCATCGGGCTCCGCGCCGCACGCCTCGCTGCACCCTATGCCTGCCACGGCCAAAGTCGAACGGAAATCTCCTAAAAAGACACGCCTACGGCGGACAACGTGCAACAGTGGGCATTATCTTCGGAGGTAAGCAATGGACGTCGACCCGTCCGACGAAAACCTCGAGGGGACGGGGGCTGGCCCTCGAACGGGGTTCGACAGCCACCCCCGAGTACCTGAGGTCAGAGAAGACCCAGGGTTATGGACTCCGATCCACCCCCCAAATCTCGAGGGAACGAAGGCTTGCCCTCGAACGAGGTTCGACATCCACCCTCGAGTACCTGAGGTCAGAGAAGACCCAGGGTTATGGACTCCGGTCCACCCTCAAATCTCGAGGGGGCGAAGGCTGGCCCCACAAACGGGGTTCGATAGCCACCCTCGAGTACCTGAGATCAGAGAAGACCCAGGGTTATGGACTCCTGTCCACCCTCAAATCTCGAGGGGGAGAAGGCTGGCCCCACAAACAGGAGTCGACAGCCACCCTCGAGTACTCGAATCAGGAATGATCCGGGAGGGGCCGGCGCGACGCCACGAAGCGGACCCAACAAAAAGACAGGTATGTCCCCGCATTTAATATACCTACCTACCTACCCCCTTGTATTCCACAGGATAGGACGTCACCTTCGGAGGTAAGCAACGGACGTCGACCCGTCCGTCAAAATCTTGAGGGAGTGAAGGCTGGCCCTTGCACAGGGTTCAACAGCCGCTCTCGAGTACCTAAGGTCAGGGAGGACCCAGGGTTACGGACTCCGGTCCACCCCCAAATCTCGAGGGGGCGAAGGCTGGCCCCACGAACGAGGTTCACAGCCGCCTTCAAGAACGCGAGTCAGGGATGACCCAGGGGGGGGGGCCGGCGCGTGCCCCTAGCTCGAGAACGAACTCTCGAGACCCCCCGGGACATATCCAAGGCATAACCACGGAATACCCAATGATCCCTTCGACGGGAGGCATTAGGCCACCGACTCTCATCGAACAGAGTTGGCACCTAGGTAATCCACGCGGTATTGCTTAAATGAGAACGCCTTAGGCCTTGTATCGACCCCCGTCGAAGGGGGCACGAGTTCTCACTTGGATTTCAGATGAATTTATACCCGTTACCAGCTCGCATAGGACTTCGAGGCTCGTCCTTACGAAGGCCCACAGAGGACGTCGAGGCTCGTCCTAACGAGGATAGCACGATGCTCTTCGCCCCACAATCCGAGCGCAAGGATCCGTGGGAAGGACGCTAGGAGGTAGTGAAAGCCCAGCCACACGAAGCTCGAGGGCTAGACCACGCACGGCACCCCTCGACGAAAGAGGGTCGAAAACACTCGTAGCCTGGAAGACAGAGTTGACCCTTTGATAGGGCACTATGACTCCAGTTTAACCCTCGAGGGAGCGAAGGCTGGCCCTCGGAAGGGTTTCGACAGCCGCCCTCGAGCACCCCTTTCCCAAGGAGCTGAAACTCTCGTAGCCTGGCGAACATAATCGACCGCTCAATAGGGCACTATGACTCCAGGTAATCCTAACTCCCCTCGATAAAACATACATCAAAGCCCCTAGAGGAATTCTTAATCACTCCTCTGGGGCCTCGGGGCTACCCCCGAGGGGTGCGCTCGCGCGCACCCCGCGGAGAATCAGACCTCGTACTAACCCTGCAGATCATCAGCAAAAACCTCTATGTGGATTTTCCTATCCACATAGAGGCTCGGGGGCTACTGTCAGGTACAAAGGTAAGGGGTACCCTAAACCTGCGATAAACTAACGCTCAATATAGCAACCATTTTTAAAACAGGATCCGGTCAGCCGTTCAAGTCAATGGAGAAAGGCTCATCACACAAAGGCCTCCCTCATCGGCGACAACAACCAATCATGGGCCGACCCATTACTGGAAAAACAGACGGACAGGGGTCGAACGAACGACCCCCCGCCTCTACCTCGACGGACGGACAAGGGTCGAACGAACGACCCCTCCGCCTCCGCCTCGACCTCGAATGACGGACAGGGGGTCGATCGAACGACTCGCACGCAGGAGGCTCGGTCAGCTCACCTGCTCCTGGTATGGGTTAAAGGGGATCCAACGCGCCTACCTGCCCCCGCCTAACGCCATGGGCGCCCACTACCGCAGTCAAATCCATCAACTCACCGCCCATGCCCTGGACCTCCGTTGACCGTGCGGCCGCTGTAGCCACGTTGCAGGTACGGAATCCAGAGGCACCCCCTCGAGCCATGAACAGGGCAGCCTTCGACCGTGTCTTCAGGGATACGATAAGGTCACGCTGGCCTCGACCCCCCCTCGACCGGGGGGCTCGACCACCGTCCCCAACGACTCCGGCATGGCTCCCGTCCAATCTGTCCCGCGTCAACTGTGGGACTCGTACCCGTCCACAAAAGGCCGACCGCACTGCGCCATGACGTTCGACAGCGTCCAGTCTGCCATCACCATGCCCTGGAGCACCAGAAGGACGGGAAGGCCACGCCGCGACAGCGATCGATGTCCCTTCACCAGCATGGCGCCACGGACACGCCTCCCATGCTGCTACAGTTTAGGACTCTGTACTCTCAGGCCTCCCCTTGGTCTATAAAAGAGGACGCTGGGATAGAGGAGAGAAGGACAGAGATGCGCAAGCGAATGCGAATACAAAGGCGCATTCGTATCGGACATCAGCTCTGACCCGCATACACCATACACCCGATTGCTTGATCGACCTTTCAAGCAATCAACCAACCACCTAGGATAGTTCTGCTAGCCCTAGGCCATAGCTCATCCTGAGCACCCCCGTGTAAACCTGCTTGTACCCCCTGTACGAGCACTTCGGTGCAAGATAATACAATCCATCCTCCCCCGCTGGACGTAGGGTCTTCTGTGCCCGAACCAGGATAAATCTTATGTTCTTCTTGCATCACGTCTGGGAGAGGGAGCACGCAATATACAAATTTACTAGCCGGTGGTCCTGACCCCCTGGGTCATAACACCGACAACATATGTTTCTATAGCAATTAATATTTAATTATAGACTAATTATATTTAAAAGGTTTGTCTCGCAAAATTACATACATATAATGCTCTCTCTGTATAAAGGGGCGGACCCACAGGGTATGCAGGGTGGGCCGCCGCATACCCTGTGGTCCACCTGTCATTGATATAGGATAGAAAGTTTTTAAGTAAAAAAAAAGAGAACTGCATGTGATCGGTTGGCCTTCCTTGCATGTCGCCTCCGCTGAGCGCTGATCGGGCGAGCGCCTATCGCGATCGATTGGCCTTTCGCGCCTGTGATTGGCAGAACGGAGCCGCGCCGCTGAATAATTGCGCTCGTGACGAGGCGGCTTCGCGTCCGATCCGGAGTACAGCTTCCATGCTTTGAGTCTTCGACGGCAGTACGATGAGGACTGAGTACGATGTCGATCGAAGGGTCGGCCGCCGGCACACGCCTACACACACGGATCACGGCTAGCCGTCCGGATCGCCAGCACATGGATTCATAGATCGCCTGCATCGATCCGCTATGAGTCTCCTACGATCCGCTCCGACGATCTTGCGCTTGGTCCAGCAAGCAGTCCACCAGTCCCCTGATTGTAAGTTCTAAACTTATTCATAATCTATATTCTATTATCAGATGTGAGTTTTAGTAATCGATAAAACATTTTTTTCAGAATTGTTAAATTATGAAGATGATATAATTGAGACATTCGTGTCGTTGACAAAGCGACAGATCAACAAGTAATATTGTAAGTCTCTTCTATGGCTACATTTTGAAGTATTTTGTATTTTATTTGAATAATTTATATGGTTTTAGAATATGGTTTTTGTCAAATTAGCATATGGTTTTACGGGATTATAAATGGTTTACCGAATTACATGAGAATTTTTTTGGCGACGCATACCCTGAGGTAAAATCCTAGGTACGCCACTGTCTGTATATATGTCTAAATATTCATAACGTATAAAGTTTTTGCATGGGAACTACGAGCCCTATGAGTAGTATCAAGCTCCACCTCTTGCAGGTTGCAGGCTTTGCAGCGACAACGCTGGACCCTTGTGTTGGTATTGGTAGGGCATGTACAACCAGACAATCTGTGTCTGCAAGTTTTTAAAATTTACAATATAGACAACTAAATAGACAACTAACTAAATAGACAACTAGTATAGTCTACAGACACTCTCTATTTAGCTATCTATTAGTTATTTAATGCTTGTATCTATTATGAATATCATTCTTGTATATTATTATGTTACTAGTTGATACAAAATAGATTATTCATGATAAAATAGACTAAACAAAAGATAAAATGACTATTATTATAGTATTTTTTAAAAACCGTCAAATATGTATATCTTTATATCTGTAAAAGGTGTGTATGTATTGCCCCTAGAAAGAGAACCAGACTGAAAGAAATTAACAAACAAAATATATGATTTTTGTAATATGTATCCAAGTTGAGAGAGAGGGAATCTGAGAGTACTTCTACGACATGTCCAACTGCAGCAAAAGATTCAACGCTGCGCTGGATGGCCAGCCCAAGCATGCCCGATCGAGCAGGGCTGCCGGCGGCGCTCGGGCGTGGTGGCCTGATGACAACGCCAGCGGCTGCCCGACGGGCGACGGCGACTCGCCGCCCGCACGTTGTGGCCTGACAACGTCCATGGAGATGGGAAGGATTATTTTGGCGCGAAATGCTCATCGTGAGCACGAGCAGCACTTTCTCCCGCCCGCCGTAGTGGATCCCGCATCACGTAAGTATGTTTGGATTTTGTTCAAAGGTATGATCATTACTCTATTGAGTAGTACATATCCCGTGAGCGCATTGATTCTTACACGTAGATTCTCATAAACATCGATGCAATTCTAGCTATGAACCTTGTGAGAATGTTTGGTTGATGGTACTCCTTCCGTTCCAAAAAAATACAATCCTAGCTATGAACCTGAACAAACGCGTGTCCAGGTTCATAGCTAGAATTGTGGACAAACGTGTGTCCAGGTTTCTGGCTAGAATTGCGTTTTTTTTTTGAACGGAGGGAGTATGTTAGATTCTTTTTTATTATTATTATTTTCATAGAAAAATCATATGAATAGAAATATTATTAGAAAAAAAACTTTTGTGGGGGAAACTTAAGTACAATCTGATTTTTACTTGTTCCGGTGTCAACCGAAAAATACTGTTGCTAACATATAGGGGAGTCCATAAATGGATCATGTGAAGTGAAGCTACGGGTGACCATTTTTTTGTTGCTATAGGAAGGAACAGAAAATGGAGTAGTTCTGAAGCGAAACATTTCTCCATCGACCTGTCAACATTTGCAGCGATGCTAACGTTCTAACCACTTCATGCTACTCTGCCAAATGGCATTCAAAACCTGGAAGAGCCCACTTCATGCTACTCTTGCCAAATGGCATTCAAAACCTGGAAGAGTCCAACCATTTATCTTCTAAGAAATCAATTTAGGTTGTATTTTTTAGTTAATTTAATCTTAGCTACACTTAAGAAAAGCATCTTTACCCCTAACAAACCACATGGATAGTCTACGTGCCTACAACCCACACTTGCAGACAGCAAGGTGAGCCGTGGCCACCTCTGCCAATACAAATTTTCACTATAGTTAAACAATAAATTTGGTACTATTTATATCGTTGTTTAACTCGCAAACTACTGGCTTGTTTAGTTTGTACGTTTTTTTTGTTAAGTCTAATTAATCCATCATTAGCACATGTATTTCTATAGTAATTAATATTTAATTATAGACTAATTATGTTTAAAAGGTTTGTCTCGCAAAATTACATACATATAATGCTCTCTCTATATATGTCTAAATATTCATAACGTATAAAGTTTTTGCATGGGAACTACGAGCCCTATGAGTAGTATCAAGCTCCACCTCCTCTTGCAGGTTGCAGGCTTTGCAGCAACGACGCGTCCAGCAGCGGGGACGTCCGGCGGCGGAGCCTCCGGATGGCTGCGGCGGTGTCGCCGTGGTCCGGCGGTGCCGAGCGGGACAGTTCGTGGCGGCGGAGCCTCCCTCGGGCTGCGTCGTCCAGGCTGTAGCGCGTACGGAGCGTCGAGTGGTGGCGTCAAGGCGACGTACGACACGTCCAGCAGCAAGGGCGTCCGGCGGCGGAGCCTCCGGATGGCTGCGGCGGCGGTGCCGAGCGGGGCAGTTCGTGGCGGCGGAGCCTCCCTCGGGCTGCGTCATCCAGGCGGCAGCGTGTACGGAACGTCGAGTGGCGGCGTCAAAACGACGTACGACGCGTCCAGCGGCGGAGCCTCCGGATGGCTGCGGCGGTGTTATTACCGGCTGCATGGTGTTTTATTTTTTAGTTTTTTATTTATTAATTTATTTAGTAAATTATTAAGTTTAGAAAAATCAACGGTCCAGATTTGATTTAAGATATTACCTCCTGAGAGGTAACCGGAGTACCTGAGCATTGGCCAATTAGCAAACTAATGATATTATTAATATATGATTAGCATAGATTAAATGATATTAACATATTTCAATTAATAATAGTTGACCATAATAAATGTAATTATGATGGATTATTTATATATTTCTATCTCATGCAACATGTGTTCGTGCGAGCAACCAAACAGGTTCTCGGAATAGTCTGGTTTGTGCAAACAGTCAACCAAACACTACGTCCTTGCATATATTGAGCCTGGCTGCTAAGAGTCAGGCTCCTTCCATACGAACCAGGCTAAGTTTATACGCGAACCAAACACTAGCCGCGAGCCGCGAATCTGAAGCTATCTTGGAACAATCAGGAGTAACAAACGATTGTGTGGCCTTAATTATATTCACCTCCATGATAGTTCCTCCCCTAGATACTCCCATGTGGTAACTGCTGAAAAAATCTCAATAGAAACACAAATACCTCAGGAGACGACGACCTCGCCTTGGGAGCTAAGCGTGCGCGGATTTCTATAAAAATTGCATGATAGATACAGACGACGCAAACCGACGGGTTGTACATGACCTAAAAGTATCAGTCTCAAACTCTCAATACTTCCTCCATCCATTTATCGGAAAATAAAACTTCAAGAATCGGAGTCGTCTAAACTACTCCCTCCGTCCATTTATCGGAAAATAAAATCTTCAAGAATCGGAGTCGTCTAAACTAGGACCACGGTTTTCACGTTGCGTACAGGGGCATGCAACTCCTCTGCCTAATTAATTTAATTGTCTACATACGGCTCCTCTCACTAGATGAATTAATTCAATCATCTATATACGTCACTCCATCTTAGTCACTACGCACAACCCTAAAATGACTCTGATTTTTAGATGGAGGGAGTAGTTTGCATGGGTCGCCATCGAAACAATAATTAATCATACGACTGTAGACTGCTAGTAGGAGTGCTCCTCCACTGTACAGGTGGAAGAAGAATTGAATGAGCGGGCGGCAGGGAACGGTGAACCGACAGGGCCGGCAGCCAGCCTCACTAATTCTGGTACAGTGGAAGAAGAATTGAATGAGCGGGCGGCAGGGAACGGTGAACCGATAGGGCCAGCAGCCAGCCTCACTAATTCCGGTGGGCCGACGACGCTACTAGCACTGCCTGTTTTTTTTTAACCGGGTGCTTTCATTACTCATCTGCTGAAGCATCAGCAGTAACAATAGACTGAATGTTACATGGGACAGAGCTAGAGATCACCTCTTCTCCTACCACACACTCATAACCTAGCTCTGCTAGCGCATGAGCAACACAGTTACAGACTCTACTTTTAAAACTGCATTCAAATTGTAAGAAGTTTGAGTGAACTAAGGACTTCAGTTCACAAATCAGACCACCTTCAGGCATAGCATCAAACTCAGACGAGATAGAGGGCTTGTTTTACCATTAGAGCATCTGTCTCCAAAATTAATCTCCCAACACCTAGACTCAGCAGCGCTGTTTGGACACCTTGTAGACATGAAACAAGTTCAGTTTGGAAGGCACTCATTGCATGATCCAATTTCCCTCTGCCTACCAATATCACATCTGCATCATGATCACGAATACTGAACCCCCAGCTGCCTGTCATGGTCTCAGCTTTGAAGGATCCATCACAATTTTAGTTTAAGAACACCAGCCGGTGTAGGGGGGCCTTCGAGTGATGGGCCGCGCCTTACCAAGTAGTGGGCTGACCCCTGCCTTAAAAATGGTTGCTATGTTTAGCGTTAATTTATCAAAGGGTTTAGGGTACCCCTTACCTTCGTACCCGACAATACTCTTCAACCGCAAATAAAATGTTGGCCGGCCACGCTGCCCACGCGTCACCAGCTACATTTTTAGCACTGTTTACCCTTTAGCTTCTGCGCCAATTAATTAGGAGCCAGCAGCCCTTCCACTCGGCACTCCCTAAGCCTATCGCCACGCACCGTGTATGCGTAACTGCTTATCCTATACCGTAGACCATAACACAAACCTAACCCAAACCGGCGCGGCATCAGCGCGCCTACCAGTCTATAGTATCTTTAAATAGAGGGTGAGGGTGAGGGTGTGGTCCATCTTGACTAGCTAGCACGACGTATATTCTGCACTAGCCACTAGCTATAGCTGCAGCAGCAGCAGCAGCCGCAGCAGCAGCTAGCCGTCAGCATGTGGAGGCTGAAGGTGGCGCAGGGCGACGACGGCCCGTGGCTCCGGTCGACCAACGGCTTTGTCGGACGGGCGGTGTGGGAGTTCGACCCCGACCACGGCACGCCGGAGGAGCTCGCCGAGGTGGACAGGGTACGGCAGCACTTCTCCGACCACCGCTTCCAGAGGAGGGAGTCCGCCGACCTCCTCATGCGCATGCAGGTATAGTATATATTTCAAGTAAAGTATTGTACATGTTACAGTGCAGGTTAGATTAGATATACTAACCCGGCCAAGATTACAGATCGAAGTATAAATATTGATCATATTATAGAAGAAATAAACGAGAACGATATGAAGTGTTTCAGTGAGGCTCGGCGACGCGTTTCGTAAACAACAGTTATATTTCTTGTTGTTGTCTGTGTTGTGGATTTTGTTGGTAATAATTCTTGGAATAGGGGATATATGTTTAATACAATACGAGATATATGTCTGGTCTTAAAAAAACAAACAGTTACACCGAACATTTGTTTTCTATGCCGCATCAAGTCATCTTATGGTTACAACCTGTGTTGTCACATGTTTGTGGCCCTCAAATATATATAGAGTTCGACTCTAATTCTATTCTAACCTTAATATATCTCAATTTCAATTATAACTAAATACTCCCTCTGTTCCACAAATAAACGTAATTCTTTGACTTCTACAAAAAAATTTCTGACCATTCGTCTTATTTAAATTTTTTTGTGTAAATAATAAAATAAATAGATCATTATGAAAATATATCTAGCGATAAAATAAATCATAATGAAATAAATAGTACTTATCAAAATATTTTGAATAAGACGAACGGTCAAACAGGAATTGTCAAAGTCAAAGAAATACGTTTATTTGCAGAACAGAGGGAGTAGTACACATATTTGATTATAATATTCGATATATAGCTAACAAACTCCATCTTGATGATAAACATGATGCACGCCGCCTTCATGTGCCCGACTAGAATTATTGTCGTTATCGCTCCACGAAGCTGCTCGACGAGTTTGATACAGACCGACCACAAACTAGACACTTCGCTATTTATGTAACTTCATTCATACTCCATGGCTCCACTTGCATCCGTTCATCCTTCTTTTTTTTCACCACAATCTCTAGTGAGTGAAATTAGATTCCTCCCTCTCCTAACATGCATGACTCCTTAGAGCACGTATGCTCTCCACTAGGCACTGCCCCTTCGTCCCAAAAAGACCATCGTTTTTTATTTTTCTTATCACAAGTTTGACTTGATTTATAGAAATACGTGTAATATTTGTATCTTAAAATAAATTTATTAAAAAACTAAATTAATTTTCCCAAGAATACTAATTATTCACTATAAATATTATTTTTTATCAATATATATTTAGTCAAAGTTTTTTTAAAAAACAAAATGATCGTCTTTCTGGAATAGGGGGAGTATGAGTACATCACAAACTGAATTCAATGCCATACTCAAAATTGACTATACGTGATACTGAAAACCTCGTAGCACCTATATTTATTATACTTAATTAAATTTAAAGTTTGTAAAATATAACAAATATATTTAGTAGTTTGATTCTATCTGTACAAATAATTTCAAGATAGGCAAGAGTATGATTTTTTTATAAAAAAAACACTTTCTGAACTTTTAACTAAGGGTCCATTAGCTGCTAATAATTAACTAGTTAATGTATTACAGTTAATATTAGCTGCTATTAGCTAGTTTCGTTCAAATAGTAAAATAGTTTTTTTAGTATTGGGCTAACAATTAGAAAAAGTATTGGCTACACATGTTTAATTTGGATCCTATAAGCTAATTGACTCAGATCCAAACAGAGTAAGTCTAATTTACTCCTCCGACGTTGCACCTAATGCGAAAACAAATAGGTTTCTTCCAAAAGTTGAGGGTTCAAAACTGTTTTTATAGTTTATATAAGGGAGCAAAATTAGACGACAATGTTAGGCTATTCGCTTCCGTGGATTGTCCAAGGCCCAAGGTCCACCAGATAGTTGTCGATCGAAGTTGCTGGATCAATGGGCATACGGAATAGCTGCAATGGAAATGGGCTGCGGTCAGCGGCGGCAGACGGCGGTGGCACCGCGGCGGAGGATGCATCGCCGGGGTGAGAGGCTGAGGCGAAGGTCTAGGTAGCCACCCTCGCTGCGTCGGAGGAGACAGCGCTGGCGAGGGCGTTCGCCGCGGCGGGAGCTTCCTGGAGGTGGATGAGAGTGTGACTGTGTGCGTCGCCAGGAAGTTGAAGCGCCGAGGTTTTCATCCCAACCCTTGCGGTTTTTTTTTGTTTATTTCGTCTAGGAGAGCAGCTCACCCTCATCGACGTTCCTCACCAATGATCTGGTCGTACTCATTTTTTTTAAAAAAGAATCAATTTCTGCTCAAATTACGTCATAAAAAGTTTTAGCAGCTAGCTAATCAAATAAAAATCTTTCGTTGCAGTGCGCAAAGCAAAGCAGTTATCTATGTGATCTGCCACGCATCAAGCTTGAGGAGGATGAGCACGTCACTGAAGAAATTGTACTGAGCTCCTTGAGGCGGGCCATGGATCAGTTCTCTTCACTGCAAGCGAGTGATGGGCACTGGCCTGGTGATTTCAGCGGGATCATGTTCATCATGCCTGGTTTGGTGCGCGTTACTTCTGCACAAAATGCAATTACCTCTTTTTCCCTCTTGCTTAGCTGAGTATTTTGATTCCTTCCTGTGCACTTATATGGATACAACATACCTGCTTCTTCATCTGCAGATATTTGCTTTGTATGTCACTAGATCACTCAATGTTGTCATATCACCAGAACATCGGCGTGAGATATGCCGCTACATCTACAACCACCAGGTATGTCATAGTTCTCTTGGACTATCTCTGTCATTAAGGCCTTGTTGGGGACAAGGTGTCATTAGTTAAGACTTTTCTTACTCGTCAAATAAATAATGTCTAGAACGAAGATGGTGGATGGGGCACACTTATCCTAGGTTCGAGCACCATGTTTGGCACATGCTCAAACTACATCACCCTGAGGCTTCTTGGCGAGGAGCCATACGGCAACAATGGTGCATTGGCTAAAGGGCGTGCTTGGATTCTATCCCATGGTGGTGCAACCTTGATTCCCCAATGGGGAAAGATATGGCTTTCGGTATTCTTAGTGATCAATACATATGTCCTAGTTTTGCATACATGCATATTCGGACTTATTTGGAAAAAATAAAAATGCAACACATTTCTCATTTATAAGATCTGGTTCTCGATTGCAGATTCATTGACACTCCCTTTGCTTTTGTATTGATTGAAGGTACTTGGATTGTTTGATTGGTCAGGAAATAATCCAATTTTCCCTGAACTATGGCTCACTCCTCAGTTTGTTCCATTTCATCCAGGTATATATTCCTTCTATGAAATTGTGTCGTTCCAACTTCCAGTACATTATACATTGAATACATGGATCTGTTGAAATAAGTTTGCTATATCTGCCAATGGCTCTGTCCTTTTCAGGGAAATTCTGGTGCTTAACTCGTATGGTATATCTGCCAATGGCTTATCTTTATGGCAAGAAATTCGTTGGACCGATTACACCAACTATATTGGCACTAAGAGAGGAGATATATGACACTCCATATGCCAAGATTGACTGGAGCGATGCTCGTAATAAATGTGCAAAGGTTTGTCACATCCCTTCTGGTTCTACAGTTCATTATCATGATATATGTCATTCTATGGTGGGAATGTATCTGATGACTGATGGTGATAGGGCTTTCACAAAATTCCCAAGTGCGGAGTTACAAAGTGCAGTATCCTCAAAACTTGGTTTGATGGTCTAATTATTTGCTTTATTGAATAAGTAAAATAATTGGGAGTGGGAAGTATTCTATTAGGAGTTTGGTTATGTGATCCTTTTGTGTCCTTTGTTGGATTAGCCTAGCTCAGCCAACTCCGCATCGCTAGTCATGATACTATTAGGCGGGTTACACTTTTGGATAGTTGTCCAGTGTAATTAGGTTCATTCCAGGAGAGAGGTGTTCTGCAATAGACGACTACTATAGTGTGGGTGGTGTGCAGGCCTAACTTCCAAACACTCATATCCTCCCTCCCTCTGCAGTCTGCACCAAACTCAAAATAATGAACAGTTCTAGCTAATCAATAGAGCCACTTGCAGGTTTGTTTTGTGTTTATATATTTGTCGAATTATCTGATTGTAAGAGAACCTTAGATTGCTCTACTGTCAATAATGGGCTAACTAGTAACTACTAGGTATATCTCTTTTCTTTAGCTTGTTTTTAATTTCTTTTATTTTCTTTTTGGCGTTTCAGGAGGACCTCGTCTGTCCGCGTACACTGTTGCAGAATGTTGTTTGGACTTCACTTTACAAGTGTGTCGAACCAGCATTGACCACTTGGCCTGTCAACAAGCTGAGAGAGAGAGCTCTGGGAAACCTCATGGAGCATATCCATTATGAAGATGAGAACACACAGTACCTATGCATATGTTCTGTGAACAAGGTAAATGTCTGCAGAAGTTTGACGTCTCATTACCAGCACTTTAGTTGGCCATGCTTCTGTTTTTTGTTCTCATACTTCATGATTTTGTATATGCTCTGTTTCATGTTTCTTTTTAATTATCTTGTGGATCATGAACTTCTGATTTAGGCTCTAAACATTGGTCACTTTGTGATTTAGGCTCTAAACATGGTCTGCTGCTGGGTAGAAGATCCAAATTCAGATGCATTCAAGCGTCACCTTGCAAGGATACCAGATTTCTTGTGGCTTTCAGAAGATGGCATGAAGGCACAGGTACGATTTTTCTCCTTTTTACGCACTTCTGGTATTGGCTAGCATTTATGTCATTCTGGTAGTCTGTTGAAATATAATAATAAGTTAAGCTAGTAAAGTAGTAATTCCTTTAGCTGATTACTTTCATCATTATTGCATCTTTACTGAGGAATAAACTAACATCCCAGTTAGAGCATTGGTATGGTATGTAATTGTTTTTTCATGTAGCATGTACTCCCTCTGTTTTTATTTACATGTCATATTACTTTTGTCCTAAGTCAAACATTTGTAACTTTGACTATCGATTTGAAAAATATTACATAGGTTCATGACAAAAGTTTTATGTTTTTAGATTCACTATAAGAAATACATTCATAATATATAATTCATATGTTGTGAAACTATAGTAATGTTTTTCTTAGGACAAAACTAATGTGACATGTAAAAAAATGGAGGGAGTAATCATTTAATATTGCAGTAGAGGTGTCTTGGTACAATTGCAAGTATATTGGACATGTTAAATATGCATCAAGAAAATTTCCTCCGCATAGGATATAACTCTGCATGGCTAGTGTGTTTCTGTGTTACCATGATAGGTGTATGATGGCTGCCAGAGCTGGGAGACATCATTCATAATTCAAGCATTTTGCGCTACAGATCTTGTCAACGAGTATGCTCCAACTATTCAGAGAGCCTATGAGTTCATGAAAAATTCACAGGTTTCTGTCTTTTATCTTCAAATCATGGCAATTTATATGCTCACCGCATGGGCAATAATGAAACACAACATGCATTTGTGTACTTGAAGGTTCTGAGGAACCATCCTGGTGACCAAAGTTATTGGCATCGCCATAGATCGAAGGGTTCATGGACACTTTCATCTGCAGACAATGGATGGGCTGTGTCTGACACTACAGGAGAAGCACTTAAGGTTATTCCATCTTTGTCAGTTTTTATTTCGCCCTCAATGTAGATGAGTAAAGCTACCTTTTTTCACAAACTGGAAGGTGAGCTACACATCATTATTTTTCTCAAATTTGCAGGAGAGATGCATATCATTATATTAAGAAAACCACTCATCATTATATTGAGAAGAAATGAAACTAAGGTCTCTAAGTATCATATTATGTTATTGTTAATGTAGAGCATGCAACCAGTAATTTAATAAAGTGCTCTGCTTCATTCGAGAAAAAAAATGCTCTGCTTGATATGTTGTCCATCTCGATGCCTTTACATTTTCTGATTTTTGCCAATAAATGATGAGCTACAAAAGGATTCCGGTGACTTAATCGGTTGTGAAGGAGGGATAGTGCAGGGATGAGGATACCGGGACATGTGATGAAAGCAAGCTGTGTACCCATTTTGGGGCTTTACTCTTTCATGATAGATCCACCTTCACTTGTTTCCTCTGGCTTCGATTCTTTTATTTGGCTGAGTGGTTGATAGCTCTGGTCTTGAAAACCGGCTTTTCAAGTCCACCATCAAATCCCAGGGCGCTTTCCCATCTTCTTAACCCGAAATGAAATGGCTGAGGAGAAGAAGGTTCCTTTCTATTCAATAGCAGCTTAATGTGACTCTATTTCCAGGCTGTACTGTTGCTGTCAAGAATCTCATCAAACAGAAACAACCTTGTTGGGGATCCAATAGAAAGACAAAGGCTGCATGATGCTATTGATTGCCTTCTATCTTTTGTGGTACGCATTCTCTAAAGTTCATTCATCTGAAGTGATGTTGTCATTTGTTTCGTACCTTAGAAAAATTTGCTACACAAAACTTGCTAACAGGCATGCTTATGTAACCCATGGAAATAAAAAATGTTGCACTTTGCTGGTTGATACAAAATAAATCTGTTACACTAAGTTTGTGGGGATGTTATGATGAAGTGAAGTGTCTAGATAAAAAAATCTCTTAAGGAACCAAGTTTCTGAATTTTGAATTTGGCACAAATTTATTTTCACCTTTCAAATTTCTACAAAATATAAATGCTTGCTTTGCCTCGATCATTTTTTAAATATGTCTGCTAGAATTGTTCTAAGCTATGAATATAATTGCTTAATGGCTAATCATTTGGTGTTGTAGAACAAAGATGGTACCTTTTCTACATATGAGTGCAAAAGAACTTCTTCTTGGATAGAGGTAAGTTTCTGTCGGCTGGAACTTTGCATTAGCAAGATGCAGTTCATATTCAGTAATCTAAAACTTTTTATTTCAATACATCTTACTATTTCCAGCTCCACTGTATTGACACTTCTTTCTGTTAATTAACTAGATTCTAAATCCTTGTGAGAGTTTTCCAAACATGGTTGTCGATTACCCGTAAGTGATGGATGCAAATGGCATATATATTGTTTAGCAGATGATCCTGCTGACAAAATTTTCACTTCAGATAAAGAAATAATCATGTTACATTATTAATTGACAGTTACCCAGAATGCACCTCATCAGTGCTCCAAGCTCTGGTACTGTTCAAAGAATTATATCCTGGTTACCGCACCAAAGAGATAGAAACATCGGTTAGAAATGCAGCAACATTTATTGAGAGCAAACAACAAGAAGATGGTTCATGGTTTGTCCTAATGCATCATTTAATCAGAGAATTTCTACACCAGCAGTTGATAACACAAATTGTTGTTTTGCAGGTTAGGTACTTGGGGTGTATGTTTCACCTACGGGGCCTTCTTTTCAATTAAAGGTTTAGTTGCTTCTGGAAGAACGTACAAGAACAGCCCTTCCATACGGAAAGCATGCCACTTTATATTGTCAAAGCAGCTCAGTACTGGTGGATGGGGAGAAAGTCATGTCTCTAGTGAAACCCAGGTAATCATATTTTGTTTCCTTCTACTTCTCTAGATCCTTTCAGTCTAACTTTGCCTACTAGTGATAACTGATAAGGGCACACAATTTTGTTTGTTGAATCCTTGTTGAAGATACTAGTAACAAATTGACACATGATATTTTATGGTGAATCTGGCTTCTTAGCATGGCTTCCAAATCATTAGGGATTTCTTGATTTATTGTGTATGTTGAATCTTTCTGTTCTAACTATGCTCATTTAATTTCCTCTCAATATGAGTCAACAACAACAACAACAACAATGCCTTTAGTCTCAAGTCCCTAGCAAGTCATGCCAAGCACAATATTAATGCAATGGAAAAAATATGTCTGTGTATCATAAGTATGTGCATTCATAACTTATCTTTTTTCCCATGTAATCCTAAATAGGTTTATGTAAATATCAAAGGTGACTCTGCTCACGCTGTGAATACTGCTTGGGCAATGCTCGCTTTAATTTATGCTGGACAGGTACACAGATCATTTGTTATTTTATTTTACATGCTAACAATAACATAAAATTTATCAATCTATTCACATACCTCTTTTCTAATACTAGATTGAACGAGATCCAACACCATTACATCGTGCTGCAAAAGAATTGATCAATATGCAGTCGGATACAGGAGAGTTTCCACAGCAAGTAAGTTTCCATTTTATTTTTGTTGATAGTAATACATTATATTGACAAGGGAACTTGTTCTGTTTCTCTTAATTTGTCCTGAAAATTGATGGAACAATGTTGAGGAACACAGAAGAGCCCTATCATATGGCATGGCATATATATTTGCAATAATGAGGCACCAATTTTTATCACTTAGGCATATGTGAACAAACAATCTACTGGGTGGCTAGACTATGTAACTGTACGGTATTATACATTTTACATTTTCCAAAAGAACATCCCTGTGTGTCAGACATAATTGATAAATCTCAGAACTGCAATTGAATTAGCACAAAAAGAATAGAGCAAGCTTTTTTTTCTTTTGAAGTGTCAGCTTATAAAATTAATCGTAAACAAACCAGAAACATGACACTCAAGGGATTATTATGTCTAAAATCAAGTTCATGAATCTAATTTGCTTTATTTGGTTCGACGTGGAATTTTGACAGCCTATTTGGATATTTAGCAGATGCATAATTGCACATGCATTCTTGTAGGGATTTTGAACTTTGAACTACCATATTCAGCATTATTTATGTGTGGGGTGTAAGGGTGTTTGATTATCAGAGGTCAATCTGGTTTTGCTGACCGCACTTGTGTTTTTGATGATAGGAGCACGTAGGATGCTTCAACTGCTCCCTTTTCTTCAATTACCCAAACTACCGCAACTTGTTCCCCATCTGGGCTCTTGGTGAGTATCATCGTGGCCTTAGGGCAAATAAGAGAAATGAGTCCATATGAGTATATATAGTATAGCATTGTGAGAAATAGAACAGGTTGCAACTCTGAGTGAAGCAAAAACAAGATGTGCTCTCATGTAGGTGTATGACAGTATACAGTGTTGGGTGTTGTTATACTGTAAATCTAGCATCACGTTGTATTTTTATTGTAATATACCTATCCATCTTGTATAATAATATACGAATGAAGTTTATTTCTTCTTTTACGCACATATTCTACGTTTTTGTTACCAAGTTTCCTTATCACTTTCCCCATGGTTTCCTAAAAAAGAAGCTCAATATTATAGGTAATTAAAACTGGACATTGGTGAATTTTTTTTTGACGGTCAACGGCGGGGAGGCGATCCCCACCTGATCAAATTATATTAGCCCAAAACGGCTCGTTGGTTACAGGGTTGGAACACAAAAGACTTGTGTTTCAGTACATTTAGAAATACAGAGAAAGGATGGGTGGTGTTTAGTTAGCCCTGCCCCTGTCTAGCCATTGCAAGGGCCGAACACCATGAGTCAGCAGTGTGTCTTCTTTGACGGGGCAGTCTGTAACGCCATAGTTCAGCCGTTGCTTTGCAAGAGGCGAGCACCTGATCCGGTGATTGGTGTTCCTGTCTGAAGATCTTTGCGTTCCTTGCCTTCTAGATTTGCCAACAGACGAGCGTGATGAACGTAGAGAAGTCTTTGGCCGGCATCCCGTGGGGAGAGGTTATGGAGTGAAGGATTTGCATGTCCACAGAGACAGTGGCTAGCAGGTCAAGCTGTTGCCACACTGCCTTACCCGTACTGCATCCTCAGATTATATGTTCCGGAGTCTCATCACCCACATGACATATTTCACAAGTTGCGTCTTCATTCTTCAACAATGCGCTTCTTGATGAGTACGGTCCGGCACTGGATTCTTCGCTGTGAGAGGAGCCACATGAAAAGCTTGGCCCTTGGAGGTGCCGAGCTGTTCCAAATGAAGCTTGCTCTTGGATCGTTTGGTTCTCCTCTTGCTTTCAGCATTCTGTAAATTGCCCTGGAGTGTAGCGTTTCTTTAGATTTGAGGAAGATGGATTGTCTCTTGTCATTAGCATCGGTGAGTGTTACTGAATCCAATCTTTGCTGCAGCAAGTGGAGTTGATCCGTTGCTTGGCTGGACAATCTGGGTACCATTGGTGAATATTCTAGGCAGGTATATCATATTTGGGTGGAGAAACTAATAAGCAAGCAGTATCCTTTTCCCAAAGATGTTGATGAGCATATCAAACTCAGAGCACGTGGCAACGCTAAATGGCAATCATATATTCATATGCCAGTTCTCATCATCTTCTTGTTGATATGTTCCATATTACAGTAGAAATAGCTCCCTTTGTCTACTCTTGTTTTGACACGTTCGTTACATCTCCCTGAAAATAACATCTCTCTACCGCCGAGTTCATTACATAATTCAAAGCTGTGTTTAGTCGGGGACCAAGACGGAGGGGCAAAGTGGGATATCCCAATTCGTGGTCTGGGACATAGGGGATGCGACCTATTCCAGTAGAGAATATATATATACCTTTCAGATATGGGATGAAGCCATGCATACTTCCAAATCGGTGAGATGCGGTAATGTCTTGCTCATGCTGTTTCCTCCCGTCAGTTTATTCCATATTGGACGGGCTAGCCATGGCCCATGGGTGAGCTAGTATGACCACAGCAGGCAGTAGGGGCCGGGAGGAGCCGATCGAGTAGTGTTGTGGAGGGACATGGCCTACACGAAGAGTACTGCTGTGCCAATACATATGTAGGAGTATGAAGAAACTGTCCAGGACTGCATTGCTGCCTTGGGATGCAGAAGAGAAGGATTCCCTCAGACATATCTCGGCTTACCACTATCCAAGTATCCAACACTTAGCTTTTGCTCCAAGGTGTGATAGATATCTTGCAGGCTGGCAAACCTCCCTGTTGAACCAGATGGTGTGGGTAACACTAGTTAAGTCAGTCTTAGACTAACACAGCCAATTGGTTTATGCCATGGCTGCACTTGAGATCCCACCGGGTGTCATTGCTCAAATTGACCGGACGCGGCGATCCTTCCTCTGGTCTGGGTCAGAAACTGCTTCTGGAAACAAGTGCATGGTTGTGTGGACTCATGTATTATGTCATACAAAAGACATGTGTGGCTTAGGATTGAAGGACCTGGGAATTCAGAACACATGTCTGTCTGCTACTCAAAATGATCCACAGGCTGCATTCCAGCAATGACTCATCATGGGCGTCATGGGTTCAATGAAATGCATGCACTGCGTCCCTCACTGGAAACTTGCATGGTCAGCACTGGGAAACATTGAGAGCACTACTGCCTATCACCACACTCACGATTGCAGATGGGACTACAACATCCTTCTGGCAGAATGATCAGTCACCGCCAGAGATGTTTGGGACGGCCATGATACACTCTCTCTGAGAGACTCCCAGAGCTGTTCAGTCACTGCCAAAACCAAGACATCAGTCAGGCAGGCAATCGATGGGCAGCTTCAGAGATCACTGACTGTGCGTCGGTCAACTGAGGCAATCACAAATTCACAACACAGCTGCTCCTGGTAACAGGCATCTTGACACGACACAGCTAGCCTCAGAGAAGGAGAAGACAAAAGAAATGGCCCGATGATCAGACCAAATCGAGACTTAAACACAGGGATGCTATACAGAGCACTGAAAAGTGAGCAATCGGCACCTGATGCCTGGGCTCAGTTCGTTTAGAAGAACAAGGCGCTGCCGAGGGTCAAGTTCTTCGCATGGCTGATATCACAGGAGAAGATCAAATGCTAAACAACTTATGCTTATCAGATTATGGTTTTGCATATTAACTTTGTAATAATGTGAGACCGTAAAGTTATACATTGATGCTGTATGTTGCTGACCTAACTACCTCCTAGAACACGCGTGCGCATGTATAATCAAATCACGTTAAAAATGTAGTGGGAAAAAGAAATTGGACCAAAGGAATCAAATAGCATATGTTGTGGTGCCTTTCTAGTTTCTACATTGGTTCTTTAAATCTGCAGATATTTGATAAGATGCATATGTTCATGCCACTTATTTTTTATTTTACAAACTCCAAAACCTACATAGATCGGTAGGTCGCGAACAGAGGAATTAACATACACTACTATTGCATTAAAAGAATTTATCTAAATTTAACTTGATCAGAGGAGCACTGAGAGGAAGAAACGGCCTTCACTGAGCTCTATGCCATTCCATTTCTATTTGCCTGTTTGGTGATAAACAACAAGGACCACCTCTCGTTCAAATCATACATCATAGTCCTGTTGAAAATGGTACTAAGAAAGCAGCACATGATTAAGATGATACCCATATTTTGCGGTGATGTTGCTTACTTGTCTAGAAGAGTTTCTTGTACCAGGGATGAGTCTCCAAGTGATTAGCAAAATGAGATCTGCTTTCAAATTCTAAATTGTATTATTACTCACAACTCCCTCTGTCCCACTTTAATTTTCGTTGTGGCAATGCATTGAATCGTCTACATTCACAGAATAGTACTTCCTTCATTCCAAATTATAAGACGTTTGACTTTTTACCTCAAGTTTGACCGCTCGTCTTATTCAAAAAATTTATGCAAAAATAGTCAAATTTAAGTCATCCTTAAAAAACTTTTATTAATAAAGCAATCCACGGTAAAAGAAGTGATATTTTGTAAAAAGGTTTGAATAAGACGAGTGATCAAACTTGATGTCAAAAAGTTAAACATCTTATAATTTGGGATGGAAAAATTAGAGTGTATATGACACACACACACACTTGGTAACAAGGGAAAACGACCATTAAAGCGGGACAGAGGTAGTATACTGCGAATCTACGATATATTGTCATATCTATCCTTGCCTTGTACTAGAATAAAGTCATAATAAGTACAAGATGAATATATATTGTTATAAACTATGGTGTGACAGAAACATGGATGGAAAATTTGAAAATAATCAAACCTATTGCAAGGCTTTAATTGGCGACGTATTACAGTTTGACTTGAGTGCCAAGTGTCAATAATTCCCAGGAAATGACAGGTAGCGTAGGTCGAATCAGAAGTTTCTGCGCAATTAAAAGCCGTCGAATCAGAAGTTTCTCTGCAATTATAAAAGCCTTTCGGGACAGTTAGTAGCTCTGATCCACTGACCAAAAAAACTCAGGTTCAGCTCCAATGGCGTTCTGTCCTGCAGGATGCAGCTGGTGGCTTAGCTTAATTTGACTTGCTGATGCCCATGTCTGTTTCTCCATGGATCTAGGCGTCCCACACACATGTTGCCAATTTAGCCTTTGTCCACTATTTTTGTTTCAAAAGAAAAAGGGGAAGAAAAAAAAGCAAAGGAACAGAAAAGGCCTGGGCCCAATGTTCGCCTACCATGACACGGGTGATGGGCCAGATTTAATTAAGCATCCACATGGATTAATATTTATTTGTATTTGCTTGAGAACCCAATTATTGTTGGGTCTGATTAACCATTGCTTCCTGTCATATGTCTATACTACACTAGTAGTATGATGCGGAAATAGAGAATTCGATTTCTCAGAAAATAAAACACTAGAAGGTACTAGCTAGTAAGCATAACAACCAACAACAAACACACACGCCATACAGACGACAGCCAGCTCTGTTTTGGTAGGTCTTATAAATAACAAAATGCTTAGCTTGTAACAAGACACACACCAGCAAGCAGCAGGAGATCTGATGAAGTGATGGTGAGTCTCCAAGTGGTTAGCGGCGAAAAGAATCTGCTGCTGTCAATTTTTATGGCATATCAATAATGTGTCGATTCACAAATATCTACTGGTATCTATCTATATACTCAGTATATACAATGTGGTAGCTATCAATCCCCTTCTAGTCTTAATAAAAGTCGTCGTTACTGCAAGTTGAATGTTAATACCAGGCAATCCAATTCATGCTGTGACAGAAACATGCATGGACCGAGAGAATGGGTCACAATTATCCCAGTAGCTGCTCGACAACGGAAACAAGCTATTCAATACAAGGCTCCGACTCCTCTAGGACAACGAAAAGGAGATGTGTCAACTTCAGCTGAGTCAACACTGTTAGTGACTTGGAGTTGGACTGTTGACTAGCTATCCAACACTCACTCAATTGAACTAATTAAACATATTAGTGTCTACCTAGCGGACAACGGAAACGGATGATATATCGGACTCTAAGTTTTAAGTAATATCAGAATATTAAAACAAGTCAACATTTTTTCCTAGATCACGCAAAAGTTTTTACGTCTTTGTATTAAGATACAAAAAAATGTTCGACACAACACGTCATGCCATGACGGCACACTCTAGGGGCCAACAAGAATTTACATGAAACCTTAGACCCTTTAGTGTAGTGTATTGTATATGTTAGGATATTATGTTGGACAATGATCAATCCAAGTTCGCGACACTAACAAAGAGGCTTATGCCCTAGTTACCCAGCTAGACCTAAGCCAAATTGGACAATATTAATAACATGTTTACTTATATAGTTAAAAAGAGTTAATTATTATATTTTAACTACAAATTCAACTCCCTAAACTTGTTTCGGGTTTTCTTAATTCTGGTCCCATACTACTTGCAAATTGCACATTCGGTTCTCTAAACTTGTCCACAGTTATCGTTCAGTTACCAGTACATGCAAATTGCATACTCAGGTGGCAACAAGGTGGGTTATGATCTGGTGAAACATCTGCAGACTCGCCCCTTGTTGGGGATATTACCTCGGTATACCCCTGTTAACACCATATTTTGGCACGGCCAGACGTGCGCTTATGGGCCCCTAGCAGGCCTTTGGAGGAAGTATCTAAGGTGAGCTCGAAAGATCGACTAAGGAAATAAAGGATCATGGGAAGATCTTTCGGCTGATTCCAACAGCACGCACGCGAAGATTCCCGCAGTGGAATGGATTGAGGCCCAAGTCATGTTTTTTTCCTTATTATTAGGACTTGCGTGACGGCCGGATGAGGTACACGCTATGGTCTATAAATAGCAAGGCCTAGAAAAACGAGAAGGACATCCAATCAATCAAATACACAACTAGTTCTTAGTTTCCGGCCTTCGGCCACCCCTAGGAGTAGGAGTAGAGTAGATTCCGGTGAACCTTCGACGTATTGGGCTGCATCGACTAGATCGACCTCCGGTTAGCTTGTAAGTTTAGCCTTGGTTCATGTCTCGTTTGTACGGCTGTATTGTGTAACTCGTGCAAGCTCGGTATGAGTTAGTTATCGGTTTGAATCTATTGTTCATGGGGTTGCATTGCTTCAATCTCACAATTATCCCAGTAGCTGCTCGACAACGGAAACAAGCTATTCAATACAAGTCTCCAACTCCTCCAGGACAACGAAAAGGAGATGTGTAAACTTCAGCTAATTCAACACTGTTAGTGACTTGGAGTTGGACTGTTGACTAGCTATCCAACACTCACTCAGTTGAACTAATTAAACATATTAGTGTCTACCTAACAGACAACGGAAACGGATGATACATCGGACTCTAAGTTTTAATAGCAGAATATTAAAACTAGTCAACATTTTTTCCTAGATCACACAAAAGTTTTTGCGTCTTTGTATTAAGATACAAAAAATGTTCGACACAACACTTCATGCCATGACGGCACCCTCTAGGGGCCAACAAGAATTTACATGAAACCTCAAACCCTCTAGTGTAGTGTATTGTATATGTTAGGATATTATGTTGGACAATGATCAATCCAAGTTTGCGACACTAACAAAGAGGCCTATGCCCTAACTACTGAGAGTTCCCCATGTGTTTGGTTTTGAGTAATTGATGAAACCTACCTAAGTACTAACCTTGGATCTCTAAGTGTGAATCATGAGATAGGTTGGTACATGCCATGTGATGGAGCAAGATGAATCAAAGTGTGGATTGCATAAGCTCTAGCATGGTGGAGGTGAATTGAAAAGAAAATGGTGTCAAGGCAAAGGTGATATAGGAACCATTTTCAGTTTGGTGATCAAGACACCACAGAGGGTGTGATCACATTTAGGATATATAGCCGTACTATCAAGGAGGGAGCTCTTGTGTTTGATTACGGTTACCATGTGCCACTAGGTTCATATGCATTGCATTAAAATCAATTGAACTAGTGAAACAACCAACTAATTCCAAGATAAATGTGAACTAAAAGCTAACACACGTGCACAAGTGTTGAGATCACTTAGTGTTAGCTCTTGAAAGCTTGGAGAAGTTGGAGAAGTGTTTTGGGCAGCAAGAAAGAGCTTCGGACTGAGGTCCGGACGCTAGCGTTTTGGTGTGTCAGGACCATCCCGTGTGCATCCGGACACACACCCTAAGCTGGTGTTGTTGTGGACAGAGGTCCGAACGCTGTTGGCGGTCCGGACACGGAGCTCCGGACGCAACGTCCGGAGCTTGGCGCTCTCTGTATCGCTCTGGAAGGAGGTTCGAACGCTGTCTGTTGTCCTGGCGGTGAACTCCGGACAAGCGTTCGGAGGGTAGAGGCTCTCTGGACCCTCTCTGTGTAGAGTCCAGACGCTACTGTTGTAGGACTGGACCCGGACTGTAGGGAGCGTCTAGAGATGCGTGGCAGGCTGAGACGAAGGCGCGAAAGAGCCGTTTGAATGGAGGCTAGACCAGACGGATGGCCGATGGTCCGGACAATGCGTTGCTCGCGTCCGGAGGCGGCGTCCGGAGGTGGAACAGAAAGGCTGTTCTGAACTTGTGAAGGGCGTCCGGACGCTGTTGATTGTCCGGACCCCAATTGTTGGAAAAACGGCTAGTTGTGAGTGTGAGCTATATAAGGTGATATGGTCAGCCCTTAGGGCAAGCTCTTGCACATTCTAATCACTCACACACTTGTGCTCATTGGTGAGAGCCTCCACCATTCATCCTCTCAATACAATTGCATAATTCATGAGAGATTGAGTGAACCAAGTGCATTGCTTCGTTGATTGCATTCTAGTGGCACTTGGTGATCGTCGTCTTGGGAGCTCTTGTTATTCTTGGAGGTTGCCACCTCCTAGACAGCTTGGTGCGACGAGGATCGTTGAGCGGAGGAAGGTGATTCTCTCTGGTTCCGATCGGTGGATTTGCGAGGGGTTCTTGAACCTACCCCGTGGGAGATTCACAAAAGGTATCTCTAGTGGATTGCGCGTAGCTTGGGGATCCCCATCTTGTGTTGGTTGTGCGGCACCCGGTGACGGGTTTGGATTGTGATTGCCAATTAGCGCATGAACCTCCAAGTGGGTGTATCGCTACAACAAGGACTATCTTGTTGGCAAACAAGTGAACCTTGGTAAAAAATCTTGTGTCACATTGTCTTTCACTGAGGATTCTTATTATGATTGATTGGTTATCCATTGGCTCATCTCTTCGTGGCGGTATAACCTTTCTATCTCTAGCTTTGCATTACATTCTTACATTCTTGCAAAGTAGAGTAACTTAGCTCTTTTTAGCTTGTGTAGCTTTGTTTAGAGCTTTCTAGCTTGCTAGCTAGTTTGTGTGCTTTAGTTAATATCTTGCTAAGTAACTAGAATTGGTAGGTGGCTTGCCTAACCATAGAGCTAGAGAAAACTTGCTTAAGCTATGTTTTATTCTAACAAGTTTGCTTAAGTGTTGTTGTAGAAATTTTCAATAGGCTATTCACCCCCTCTAGTCATTCCTAGACCTTTCAGCTACCCAGCTAGACCTAAGCCAAATTGGAAAATATTAATAACATGTTTACTTATATAGTTAAAAAGAGTTAATTATTATATTTTAACTACAAATTCAACTCCCTAAACTTGTTTTGGGTTTTCTTAATTATGGTCCCATACTACTTGGAAATTGTACATTTGGTTCTCTAAACTTGTCTAGAGTTATCGTTCAGTTACCGGTACATGCAAATTGCATACTCAGGTGGCAACAAGGTGGGTTATGATCTGGTGAAACATTCGCAGACTCGCCCCTGAACACCCTCCCCCTGGCCTCGAATCCCAATTGACATAAAAAAATGCACCTTCCGCCGAACCCATCTGAAAGTGCAATCAAGCCTTAAAGTGGGTTTTGGTGACATGACAACATATTTAGGAAACTAATGAGACTTTGTGAGTATGACAAGTAGGTTAGACTTAAGGAGGTTGATGAACAGGTTGGCGGACCCCTCTAATTACAAAAGTGCATGGCAACAAGCTCAAAGTGTTTTAAATTCTTTTATACTTTGAATTTGAGTTAGGTATGTCGTACTATTAAGAGGGATTCAACACGCATGCCAACAAGTGAACCAAATGCATATCTACAAATACATCACACCTCCACAGACATAGTGAGCAAATCAGCCAACTAAATTGAAGATCATTCCTTACTGTTCTGCCTAGGCCGGCAGCGACTTGTTCTGCCCATTGGCAGTGAGGAGGTATTTCTTACCCCCTCACTCTCCCCCAACGGCTAGTTCTGCCATTCTCACTCTCACATTTTCGCAAAAATAGAAAGAGAAGCTCCTCTCTTGCTCTCCCTTCTCCCTTGGTGCTCAACCACTCTCCTCCATTGATCTCCAATCATTCTTTGAGAGATTGAGCCTCCAAGCTTTGAGAAGAAGCTTCTCCCTTGGATCTTCACTCCTACAAGCATTTGGTTTGCGTGGTGGCCGACGGTTTGAGCTCTTTACTCTTAGAGCTTTGCTCCTAGCCGGTTAGAGGTTGCCCTTGAGCTTGCCTCCTTCGTGTGGCAGCCTAAGGAAGTTTGTATCACCCATCTATTTGCTAATACACTTCTCTCATCTCAAGGGTTCATTCCCTTAACTTGAGACCGAGGAAAGAGCTAGCCTTTGTGGTGAGCTTGAGCCTTGTGTGGCGCACCTCAACAACGTGGACGTAGGCAAGCATTGGTGGCGAGCTGAACCACGGGTCAAATCTTGTGTCACTGTGTGCTTGTTACTTTACTTTCATATATCTTGTGTGCAAGGTGATTTCTAGGGTTTGGACCCGATCTACTTGGTGGGTGCGTTGCTACCATTTTTAGGTGGTACTAGAGGTTCTCTATACCTCTAGGAAGGTTTCTATTCAAGCACAATTTCCATATTCAGTTTACATTTTGAATTGTGCCTTGATCTGTTCTGGTGACCAGCACTGCTGCCCTTAGTCCAGCAGTGCCGGCCACCCCGACAGTGCTGGCCTCTCTGCTAACAGAAAGTTGCAGTTTGTTTTAAACAGGCCTATTCACCCCCCTCTTGGCCAATCAGGTCCTTACACCATCGCGGACCCAAAAACCATGTTTCGTTAGCATAAGGATAACTTTCATTAGGGTAGCATTAATTAAATTCACTATATGATCACATATTACTTTGTAGGTACCAACTAGATTAGTACTCCATAAACTAAATGTAATAAGCAACCAAAAAAATACAGGAACCCCAACAACACACATCTGGTTCTATAGTTACACTTACACATGGATTGAAGCATCAGGGTCGTTTAAAACCCACTCGACTCTGCTTGCATGAGAGGAATGAAAAAACCTAGCACATTGTCAAACCTTCATCTTTTAGGAATGAAACCGCTAACCCGCCATCTAGGTTAGGACCAATGAGTATCATCTGCATTTGTGTATTTTTCATATACATCCCTAACGTAAAATTTATTATCATGCAAAGAAGCAAAAATTTGAGAAAAAATACTTTTTTGCATATAGCTCTCGGGTGAGGATTTTTCAAAACGCCCCCCAACCAGCCCAAACCCTAGCCTCCATCCAGCCCTCATCATTTGGTTGTTCCTCCCAATCCATCTCTCTCGATCTCTCCTCCGATACTCCGTTGCTGCCCCCTACACCTCCGTCCCTTCCTAACCATGCTCCCTTAGCTAAAATTCTAAGGTAACGGGGTTCTATGGTAGCGCCCGCGATAGGGAGCTTGAGCCCCCAGCCCAGTGGCAAATCCGCCCTTATTTGTGGGTCCAATTAAATGAGGATGAAAAGACATGACCCTAAGTACCCGTCAGCTCTACGTGATAGGACATAGGACTTTTGTTCATTGAAGTTTGGAACCAAGACGATTATGAATCCACCACCTCGTTCTGGTCTAGAATATGTGTCTAGCCGAAAGAAGAAAATCTTCATAACTTTAGAGTCACTTTTGATGGATTTCCTATGTACATGGTGCATGATGTGGCATCGCACGCGTCCAAATTTACCGCATAAGAAATATTTTGAAAACCATATCCTTCTCTAAGGCATGGTGGTATGATGTTAATCGTCGAATTTGTATTATTAGTGTTTCGTTAATATGTCTCAATTTCAATTATGCACTCGAGCCATGTTGATATATTGAAGCCGCGTTGATCAAGTAGACATTTTGAAAGGAGTATTGGCTTGCATGTATATACCATGTTACACTACTACAAAATCGGCAATCACTGCCAGCCCATCACTGCCGGTTTTGTTTGGGCCGACAGTGATGCCTTATCACTGTCGTTTCATGCTCTGACAGGCCCCCAATTATTGGGGATAGGGGAGAACCGACAGTGAAACACCACATCACTGCCGGTTGGTGGCTTGAACCGGCAGTGATGCCTCTCGGCCCTATCACTGCCGGTTCAAGCCACCAACCGACAGTGATGTGGTGTTTCACTGTCGGTTCATGGCTTGAACCGACAGTGGTGTTGTGTATAGTATAAAGGCTTCGATCTCCTCTCCCTCCTCTGCCCCAACAGTATATAACAGTGCGTGAGGAGCTCCCTGTCTCCATTGTTGTTGCTGGTGGATTTTTTGACCTCCATTGTTGGCTCCTCTTCACTCTTGGATGCTCACATCTTCTAGCTCTTGGTTAGTAACAAGCATATTTCTATAGAATTGTAGGTTTACATTGCTTTTGTGTGTAAATTCATAGTTTAGAGCTATACTTCATTTCATGATTAAGAAGAGGGTTGTTGCAATTTGTGTCTATTTTTTCCTAGCTTTTAGATCCAAAATTACTTGGAAAAATTGTTGCTCTTTGTTTTTATTGGGTAATTATTGTCCAATCATTGAGTAGCTAGGTTTAAAAGATTCATCTAAAAAATTATGTATAAATTTGTAATTAGTTATATTTTTTACTTACATTTAATACTCCATGCATGCATTTAAACATTTAATAGTCCATTGTTATCTATTTGTTGTCTCACTTTTTATAGCGCGACCAAATTCAAATTATATCGAAGAATACATTATATATGCTTATGTGCTTCAAATAATATTGTTCAAAAATGTTCCTATTGAAAACCTAAACCCTAAATGTCCACGACAGATCATACATTATGTTTATGTACTTCATCTATTAATATTGTTCAGAAAGGCTCTTATTAATATGTTCCTATGTTCCCTCTCCTCTGCCCATTTTATCTGCGCAGACATGGCTCGAGGGTGGATGTACGATCTGTCATGTACAGCCCCACAGTACTTGACGGGCATCGACGAATTCATCAAGCGAGCTAGAGCTAATGCTGGGGACTCACATCTTGTATTCTATCCATGCAAAGACTGCAAGAATACGAGAAAATGGGGCGACATGGAGCATATACGTTTGCACTTGATCACAAGGGGGTTCATGAGAAACTACACGATTTGGACTTTGAATGGGGAGGTTGGTCAAAATGTTGCACAAGAAAGCAATGATGATGTGCTCATGCCTAGTGTATCCCTGAATGCATTATTACTTGTTCATGATTACACAGAACATGTGTCTACCAATGATGATGTGTTTATGAATACATTAGCTAACGACACAAAGGAAAATGATGGTATTTCACAGCTTCTGCATGATGTGCATGGGGATTTCTTAGTGCTTCACAGTTGAAAAAGATGGATATCATGAGAAAGGATGCAAAAACACCATTGTATCCGACTTGCCCAATAAGCAAACTGGAAGTCAGCATCATGCTATTGGAGTTCAAATCAATGAATGGGTTGAGTGATAAAGGCTTCGATAACTTTTTAGGTATACTACATAAACTGTTTCCGAAGGGTACCGAGTTAGCAGAAAAGACGACTTACCTAGCGAAGCAAATGATTTGCTCAATTGGCCTCGAGGTTGAGAAAATCCACGTGTGTTTCAACGACGTACACCTTATTGGTCACTTTTGAGTGTGCGTCACCGTCTTGATCCAATGCACATAACTAAAAATATGTGCGGTAACACACTTAACACGTTGATGAACACCGGGGGAACAAGCAAGAATCCTCACGCGACACGCTTGGACATGTAACACCTGGGCCTCAGGAAGGAGTTGCACCTAATAACTCTTGAGGATAGCCACTTGAAACTTTCGGTGGCATCATGGACACTGAAAAGGAGGAAAAAGAAATGCTTATTTCTTTCTTCAATGATCTCAAAGTACCGAGTGGCTACTGTGGGAACCCGAAGAGGCTAGTTAACATGAGAGAACTTAAGTTTAACTATGGTTCTATGAAGGCCCATGATTGTCATGTCATTATGACTCAGCTGCTCCTAGTTGCCCTGCGAGGTATCCTCCATGACAAGGTTCGCGCTTCAATCATAAAGTTGTGTTTGTTCTTCAACGCGATCTCTGAAAAGGTCATTGAAGGGGGCAAGCTAGACCACCTGAAGCAGGAGATAGCCGAGATTCTATGCAGGCTTGAGATGCATTTCCCACCGACTTACTTCGACATTTCAGTGCATCTACTTGTTCATCTTGTGGATCAAATGAAAGCCCTTGGCCTAATGTACCTACACTAGATGTTTCCTTTCGAGAGGCTGATGAAAGTTTTTAGGCGCTATGTTAGGAATAAATTCAGTCCAGAAGGGAGCATGGTAGAAGGATGGTCAACAGAGGAGGCTATTCAGTTCTCCACATATTATCTGGACATCAAGCGGGTCGGAGTTCTAGTATCTCATCACAATGGAAGACTAGGGGGCAAAGGAACAATAGGTGAGAAAGTTGTCAAAATAGACAAAGTGGTCTCCTTCAGACAAGCACACTTCAATGTTCTCCAGCAGGCCAACGGTGTGATGGCCTACATTGATGAGCACAAGCAGTTACTGCAAAATAAGCACATCGGTAGGTCACAGGCTTGGCTTGAGAAAAAACATAAGGAGGAATTCAGTGACTAGTTTCGACGCCAAAGGCTAGGAATGGTGACGGGATGTCAGCTAGATCTCTTAGCCTCCGGACCTTCGACTACGCTAATGATGTACCAAGGATATCAAATAAATGGTTTTACATTTTACACAAAAAACAGGACGGAAAGAGCACCAACCAAAATAGTGGTGTTCGTTTCGACGCCCACGATGAGTACGGCACGGTGGAGGCAACATACTATGGTTTCATAGATGAGATATGGGAGCTAGACTATGGACATCAGTTGAAAGTTGCTCTTTTCCATTGTATGTGGGTCCGGCTGAATGAAATCAACCCCGACAAGGATGGGTTCACTACCGTTGATCTATCCAAGACCGCATACAGAGATGACCCCTTCGTCCTTGCAAAGGATGTTTTGCAAATCTTCTATGCAAGGGATAACAATACAAATGGAAGACTACATGTAGTATTGCAAGGCAAAAGGAAGATTGTCGGTGTCGACGGAGTGACAGACAAAGAAGAGTACACAGGTTATCAAGAAATGGCTCCTTTTGGGGCGGACGTTACCCTAAATGTCCTTGAAGAGGGTGACGAACCTGCTTACCTCTAGAGTGATCATGTTGAGGCCATCATCGTGCCTGCACTGTGATTCCTTGAATAGTTAGAGTATCATAAACTATGTAATCCTTAATGAAATGTTGTTTTAGTAATTTGCATCGAATTTGAGATCATATGGAGTTGTATCGATTGATGAGTTGTACCACGTTGTTGATTGATGTATGCCATGTCAAAAGGGAATTCAAAAACTATAAATAATTAGACCTTGAGTGTATAAGCACTAATGTAGAGCTCCTCAAAGCTAGCAAAAGCTATTTTGGAACATTTTCAACTTCTATTCAATTTTTTGGAGTAATTAGAAAGGGGGTAATTGAATTTAAAACCCTTATTCAAATTCAAAATGGAATTAAAAAACTATAAATAATTAGACCTTGAGTGTATAAGCAATAATGTAGAGCTTCTCAAAACTTGCAAAATCTATTTTGGAAGATTTTCAACTTCTATTCAAATTTTTAGAGTAATTAGAAAGGGGGTTATTGAATTTTAAACCCTTATTCAAATTCAAAATGGAATTCAAAAACTAAAAAGAATTTGAATATGCTACGTCAGCAAAAGTTGTAGAGAATGAAAAATTATGCAACTTCTATGTTTGGAATCTTTCAAGTTATAGTAAAAAATCAGGAGTAATTTGAATTCTAAAGCAAAGACAAAAATTAAAAAAATCACATATCATTGCCGGTTACTAAGGAATCGGCAGTGATGTGCCTATATCACTGCCGGTTCTAATAACCAACTGGCAATGATGCCCTATCATCACTGTCGAGTAAAAACAACCGACACTGATGTGCCCACATCACTGCCGGTTCCTATTACAAACCGGTAGTGATAGAGTACATCACTGCCGGTTTGTAAGAAGAACCGATAGTGATTTGGCCAAGTATATAACCGCTGGCGCACGTCCGAAATTTTCAGACGCGCGCCAGTTCTCCAGACGTAGCCGCTTGACGCCGCCCGAGCCCTTGTCCGTCGCCGCTCCTCGACACCCGACGCCACCGCTGCTCCCCGCCCCAGCTCGTGCTCGGCGCCGCTACAGCCCGCCACCGCCCACGGACTTCCCCGCGATGGCGCAGGACCTCCCCCGACCTCGCAGCACTTCGACGCCCGACGCTGCCGCCCGACCTCATTGCCACCCAGGACCTCCCCCGCGACAGCGCAAGAGCTCAGAATCCGGCCCCCGACCTCTATGGTGAGCTCCAATGGCCATGCCTCCAATGTGTTCGACTAAATGCCACAGTGGAGGACTGCTAGCTAGTTGTTGCTAGGCATGCATGGAGAGGAAAGGAAGGGGGAGAGGGAAGAAGGAGGGAGAGGGAGGAAGGAGGAGGGAGAAGGACAAGGAGAGGAAGCTCCACGAAGGAGAAGGGAGGAAGGAGGAAGGAGGAAGAAGGAGATAGATATAGAGAGTAGATAGAAAGAGATAGATATAGAGATAGAGAGATAGCATGATTCATATTGATAGAGATAGAGATATAGCATGATTCATATTGATATATATATATATATGTCATCTCTTTATTTGAAATAGAGAGATAGCATGATTCATATTGAGAGAGATAGAGATAGAGATTCATATTGATAGCATGATTCATATTGATATATATATATAGATATCATCTCTTTATTTTAAATAGAGAGATGTTGTATCATCCTTGTATAATTCTTGTTATGAGAGATAGAGATGTAGAGAGATCTTGTATAATTCTTGTTATATCATATGTACATGGCTTTATATTGTGACATAGCATGACTTGTACCTATGAGCTAATACCAATATTCTTGTATATATTTTTAGCACAATTTGTGTATAGCATGACTTATGACATGAGTCTAAATAATGAAATGCCTGAGTCTATCTACCTATGAGTTAATACCAATAATCAAAATGCATGTCCAGAAACATGACAATTAAGCGTTGATTCACCACCCGTCGCCCTGCGACCGAAGCGCCACATGATCCAACTAGTGGTGGCGGTGCTGAACGTGACCAAGGAGACGATGACAACCAGCAAGGGATGAAAGACTGATAGAGAAAATGACGTGCTCACGCAAGCACTTGGAAACAAGGAGCAGCCCGGACGCACTAGAGGAGCCAGGGTAATTCCTTGGGAGAAAGCATTTGAAGGTGAATCCGCTTCCTATAGGAGCTGGGCGAGGGCTAGAACGCAAAGAGAAGAGGAGTTACAAAGGATGCGACAAGAGCTAGAACAAAACATGGAAGCACAAATAGCTGCTCAAGTGGCGAGCGCTATGCAAACCATGTGTTCGAGTCAAGGACCGCATGCAATCCCGACTTTGAATAGCCCAGTGCTCGGCAAGGGCCGCAGTAGCTGTGGCTCAACCCCTGTGCCTGACGATGAAGAGATCAATGCTCCTCATCCGGTGGACGATATCAAAGAACCTGTGAATGTCAGGTTGTGCATCCGTCAGTAGTGGACCAAAGACAAGGTGGCGGTCGGACAAGCATTTCCTAGAGGAGAGAACATCATTCATGGCAAGCTAGCGCCACTCGGGTATGCCAGGGTCAGCATTGATAAGATCTTGGACAAGAAGTACAATAAGATACATATTGATTTCCTAGTGGAGGAAGATAGGCCGCATCTAGTTCACAACTTGGGCACTCATGTCACCTGGCGCAAACGCTTCATCAAACTAGATGACCAGCCATCTTCGGATGATGAGGATGACAATGAATCATCTTGGTCGCCTCCGCGAAGAGTTTTCTCTCCTCGTCAAGATCCACCGACACCTCCTCCACCATCAAAGGAGAAGACTCCTCCACCGCCAAAGGAGAAGACTCCTCCTCCTCCTCCTCCACCACAAGCTTCAAAGTCCTCAGCACTGGGATCTCGATGGCCTAGCGCTAGATCAGGTTCAACTTCGCATCATAAGAGGTCATCAGCTTCGGTTTGTAAAGATCCCAAGACGACTAGTAAAAGGCGGAAGCCAGCGCAACGCCGACTATGGATGATATTCTATAAGTTCAGATTGCAGAAAAGGTCGCCCAACTTGCCTTGTTTGCACGATTGGCTTATATACCTGAGAAACCGAGCCAATTTGAAAGGACAAGCAAAATTCTAGGTAATCAAGAAAGAGCTAGAGAATTACACACCTTTGAGGTGCTAAACATATAGAATCTGTGCGCTACCATGAACATAAGCATGGAGGAGGAAGAGAATCTCTATTTCGGAAAAACCGAATTTCAAAACGTCACAGTTGTATACAAGTTTGAACTAGGCAAGCCTATGATTGCGAGCCAACAAGAGTATAGAGATTTGCCAACAAACATGCGACAGTTACATGATTATTATATCATAGATAGTAACAACAACAAAGACAAAAATGCAACCTTTGAAGTATGCATCCCTTCCTATATGGTTTTTAATCATCCTAAAGAAGTCGTGCATACTATTTATTATGAAGACCCCTTTCAACTCTTTCAACGGCGCTCACTGGATGCGCAAATTATGATGTTATGGACTCTGTAAGTACCATACCCTAACAATGTTATAATAAACTACGTGATCTACATTTGAATATATCCATGTTTATTTTGCAGGTGTACGACAAAATTATACCTTAAACAACGAAAGAGCAATTTTGACTTCTTGGACCCCATCTTTGTAAATGAGACAACATGCAAAGCCGGTCTCACAGATCCATATGTATCACAAAGTTTGAAGATTGAGTTTGAAAGAATGTTCTCAGTCCAGAAATCAAACACACTGCTAACCTACAATTGCGAGTATGTGTTCTTGACCCTTACTTAAGTATTTTTTCTTGATATGTCATTCAATAACATGGACTTTGTGATTGTAGCAACCATTACGTCCTCGTATATATAAGTCTTAAAGATTCAACTATAGAGGTGTGGGACTCAAGGAAGAAGCCACTTAAGCTTATCGCCCCCCTAGTCACAGTGCTAAATAAGTAAGTGAACCCAATATCACAACACTTTTCAATCACATATGATATTGTAATTAATGTCCTCAACCTTCACACTTCATTTACATTATCACGTAGAATGAAAGCGTTACCTGATTGGAGAAATGTGGAGCCTAGGATACAAAAGAAATGGAGAGCCTCATTCAAAGTGCAGTATATGAAGGGAGTCAGGACCCTAGATCAACCAATGGGGAACAACGAATGCGGATTCTATGTGATGGGGAAAGGAGATTCCATGGTACGTAGGCATCTCATTTTAATTCTATTGTTTTGTCTTACGTATGTGCATCTCAATATCATCTTGTATCAATTTACAATGCAAAGAACACAAGCACAACATGTTGCTAGATTTTGAGATAAAAGGATTTTAAGAGGAGATAGCGGCTCTTATTCTGGACGAGATAGTGTACAGGGAAAGATCTCTAGCCATTGCGAAGAGTCAGGACTTCAAGAAGAACTACGGAAAAGACCGCCTCGAAAAGTTATTGTAATGCGACAATTAATTCGATACTTTAAGTTTTGTTTGGATGTTTTGTAATAATTATTATAAATGTGTGATGGGTTTGTATTGTCGCTGGTCCACAACCACATTCAATTCACATCGATATCAAATGGTTCGATAACAAATACCTCCACGACCTCCCACCCCACCACCTCTACCATAAACCCTAAACCCTAAACCCCAAATGAAAATAAAACAATTAATAAATGTAAATTTAAAAAATAATATCACTATCGGTTCAATTAAAACCGACAGTGATATGCCTACCTTCACTGTCGGTTGGTGACATAAACCGGCAGTGATGGTTCAAGCATCACTGCCGGTTTGTAACATGAACCGACAGTGATGCTTGAGCCATCACTGCCGGTTTGACATAACCGACAGTGATGACATGGCCTCATCACTGTCGAAGTGGTTGTGCCGGTTCAAAAACCGCCACTGAAAGAGGGGTTTTGAACCGGCACTGATTTGAGTTTCTACAGTAGTGTTAATTTGTCCTACCCATTGGTCTGAGCCTTCATTTCCTTATGGAATTTCGGATGGCCACACTCTTGTTACTCCATAGGGTGAAATAGGCAACCCTTTAATGATTATTCGAGAAGCAATGGGCATTGGTCGTGTGTATCACAACTCACAAGTAATCAACCCGGTAGCTTTTGAAACCTTTTTTTGCGGCATACATTGAGTTAAGTTAACGTAACAATAGAAATAACTCGAATGGAGTTGGATGGCCCATTTCACTGAGGGCGTCTACGGTGGTGAAATCACAGAGGAGGGAGATCGAGTAACTGTGCTAGCGATGAGATACTCTCACAAGTCACACCTCTCTTAGCTGTGAACTCGCGTAACTGTGCTTACAATTTCTTTTCTTTTGTTTATTATTATTGTTGTTTTTGGTCCGCAGCTCAGAGATTTGACAATGCCACTGAGGGCAACCTGCCATCACAGGAAGCTATATCAAAGGAGCTGAACTTCCGTGTACTCCCTTTGTCCCTTCATATCTATCGTAAACCTCGTACATCTTTTAAAACGGGGATACCATCTGCAGTGATGCTAAGCTATAATGAGTATCATGGATTGATTTTATTAGTGACATTCTATAATGAACTCTAGTGACATTTTGTCGTCTGTCACTATCATCATCATAAACTAATTGGAGGTATAGGAACTAGAAAAAAAAATAGAAATAGATACTGAATGAGAAGTATAACGACCGAACAAAAAAGAACTCTTCCCCGTCTTACTCATAAGCTCTAGAAAAAACAAATCAAACAATGGTTTGGCCCTTTTAAATTCATGGGTATTTTTCATCGAACATCCCTCTGTCTCTGAAAGTTTCTGGAATCCGTGTCACTCAATTTTTTTTAATTTTAACTAACTTTATAGAAAAATATAACAACGTCTATGACTTAAAATGAGCACCATATGAAAATATGTTATATGATAAATCTAATGGACTAATTTGATACCATAATTTTTTATTGTTTTTTCTATAAATTTAGTCAAAGTTCAAAAAATTGATTTAGGACAACTTCAGAAACCTATTTATTTCAGGGACGAAGGGAGTACTCGATAAGCAGAGAGGCTCACCTTGATTAGGTATAAGAAGAAGCCACAACATGGTAGCATGACGTCACACACTACATCAAAATTGAGCTTCTGCAGCGTTGCCTAAATACCCTCCGTGACGGACAATAGTTTTGCCCGCTGCAGAAAATCAAACGATTTAACACAACAGGTATTTTTTTATTTATTGTGGCGGACATTTTTACCCGTCGCGATAAATCGATTTACCGCAGCAGACATTCTAAAGTGTTCGCTGCGGTAAATAGGGTATTTACCGCAACAGACATCTTAAGAAGCCCGCTGCGGTAAATCAATTTAACGCAGCATACATTCTAAGGTGTCCGCTACGGTAAATCGATTTACCACAACGGGTAAAAACAAACGTCCGCCTCTAAAACTGTTGATGCCCAACAGGCTCATCCGAGGCCCAATAGTGCGTCTTCAATATAAATACAGGGAGTTAGGTTTTCGTATCTCTTCCTGTCTCAGCCGCCTCTCTCTCTCCCCCTATCTTCCATGCCTCTCTCCCTCAGGTCCTAGCGAAGTGGCGCGCGGCGAGGGCAAGGCGCAGCGGCACGGGCGCGTAGCGCGAGCAAGGCGGGGCGCGACGGGGCCCTCCGTCCTACGCGTCGACCTCCCTCCGCCACCTCGTGGATCCGGCCAGCCGGCTCCAGATCCAGCCAAGCGGCGTGGATGGGCTGTGCGGGCCTGTCCTAGGTATTTTTTATTTTTTTAAAAAAAAATTGGAATGATTTATCGTGACGGCCGTTGTAGGGTGCTCGTTGCGGTCAATCCTTTTTTCGCAGCGGACGCTGACGACCGCTATGACAGATGCAACCATTTACCGTGGCCTTGTCATCGCAACGGATGTCATTGCTCTCTGCGATAAAGATTTTTTGACCGCCACAGAAAATCTTGCTAGCGTAATGACATTTTGTTATGAAAAGTAAAAAAAAGTACTGCCGGTTCTAAAAATAATGTAATTATCATTTTATAAGCACAATTCTAAATCTAAATAAATTTATAAACATCATTCATATGAATTATATTGAATCCTCAGTTCTAAATTATAAGTCATTTCAAGAATCATGGAGAAACCAAAATTATAAAGATTTATGATATTATTATATGAAAATATAATTGATGAAAAATCTAACGATGCTTAGTTAATATTAGAAATGTTATTATATTAGTATTATATAAACTTAATCAAATTTAAGATGATATTTTAAAATTTTTAAAATGTCTTGTAATTTAGGATGATGGGAATATTTTTTATTTTATTTTTTACGGCAGGAGACACAGGGTGTGACAGGGACATTTTCAGTGGGATCGGCACATGCGCGGCACGAGACGATTCCCGCCACGACGCACAGGGAATGCAAAGCTGCTTTCCAAACCTCACCAAAATTCAAAATAAAATCCCCTGCAGGCTCCAAACCCCAGCCAGCCGCCCAGCTCTGGACTCACGAGGCCGTCGAGGCGCAGCGCAGAGCAGGCAGAGGAAGACTCCACACAGGGGGATCCCGGCCTCCAGGGAGACCAGCCACGCCACGCCACGCCACGCCACGAGGAGCACCCGCCGCATTTGAGGAGAGGGACGACGCGGGGCGATGTGGCGCCTGCGGATCGCGGAGGGAGGCGGGGACCCCTGGCTCCGCACGAAGAACACACACGTCGGCCGCCAGGTCTGGGAGTTCGACGCCGCCGCCGACCCCGACCCCGCCGTCGACGCCGCGCGCCGGGCCTTCGTCGACACCAGGCGCCAACTCAAGCACAAGCACAGCGCCGACCTCCTCATGCGCATCCAGGTGGGTGCCTTCCGTCCTGCCGATCGCTACCCGCTCTCGTAATGCCTGCCACCCTCCTTCCCCGCTCCGGTTTCCCCCCTCCATTTGAAAAAGAAGAGATGAGCCAAATTTTCATGGACCGAACACAATACTAAAATAAACTCCAGGTAGTCCTAGGCCTACCTAAACTACCCATTGGGTCCACCCTCTTACTTGGCACATTCGACGCTACTCAAAGGATCAAGATGTTCAAAAAAGAATGAATTGAGATTATTTAAATTTCTAAGCAAGAATTAAAATATAAGCATTACCCCAAGTGCCTACATGCGTGTTTCTAGCTAAACAAGGAGATCACCGCTAAGGTAACTAATCAAGGAGATCACGGCTAAAGGATTTATCGACCGCTTGCAACAAAGCGTACACGTCAGGCCTTGCAGCAGGGGGGAGATTGAGGCCCAAGTTATCATTTGTTTCCTTATGTCCGCCGCACGGGGGAATGGGGGACCGAGAGCAGGGTAGCGGAGTGCCGCTGCGCGTCAGCCTGAGCGTTCGGGTTACCCTTTTTTTTCGGGTCGGGTAATGAAAGCTGCTACCCGATATTATAAAAAAAACACTACCCGCAATTTCGGGTACCCGATAATTTAGGTTCGGGTTCGGGTAATACCCTACATACCCGAATTTATAGAAATCAACAAACTAAATAAAAATTTAGTACCATTTTATACATAATTTCAGCACCAAATGTATAGAATTTTAACAATAATTTATAGAGAATAATATATTATAGTCATTCATTCAAGAAGACAGAATTATATTTTAATAAAGTGATAAGTTCAAGTGTTCAACTAAAAATACATGATAAATATAAAAACAAATACAAAACTTTGGGTAGTTCGGGTAGTTTGGGTACCGGAAGATATTACCCGAATTACCCGAACTAATTTCGGGTAATCAAAATCACTATCCGAATTTAGGATCGGGTACCTCAGGTTCGGGTAATTCGGGTCCGGGTTCGGGTAATTCGGGTTCGGGTAATGGTTATCGGGTATTTTGCTCAGGCTTAGCTGCGCGCATGGGAGCGGGCTCGCCGGAGCCGCACCGCCGCACGGTGGAGCGGGGACCGAGCGCAATTGAGTGGGAATCGGAGGGGAGCGCAGGGGAGCAGGGGGCTTGCGGGCATGGTGGAGGCGGCCGGAGGTGGGGCGAGTGAGGGGCGGCTGCTGAGGCGAGCACGCGCGGGGGTAGCGAGGAGGCCGCACCGCCCGTGGTCCTTGGAGCGGAGAGGAAGAGGACGGGAAGATGACGGGGACGGGTAAAGAAAAGAAAGAAACGAACCGGTATACACATAAAGAGTGGCAGGTGGGTAATTTTGGGCATCAAAAGCAGCTCAAAGAAGGGGGAGGGGTGCTTTCAGTTTGGTACTACAGCAAAAACAACTTTTGGGTAAAAGTAATTGTGCCTTTTGGACCAGGTTGACTTTTGGTTTTTCAAAAGCAAAAGGAGATTGAAAAACTCAACTAAAGGGGGTCAATTTCCAGGGGAGTCGCTTTCAATGTGAGGCCAGCTGGTGAACTAAAAATACAGCTTGTGTTCATGGGACTCTCTCGTATACAATTTTAATGCGTAGTATGGTATCCCTCTTCTTGTCACGATTTCGGATTTCAGACTTCCTCCCCTTTCCCAAGGCTCTCGCAGGCTGCAGAGAGGATCACCCTCCCTCTTCTTGTCACGATTTCGGATTTCAGACTTCCTCCGTTTTCCCATGCTGTACTTTACTATGTGCAGCTTTTAAATGCGTGCCGTGCTTGAGTTTGCAATTTGTAACTGCAGCTGTATGTAGCAATGTTTTTCTCTCACAATAAAACAGTTTAAAATAACATCATCCGATTTATCATCCACCGAAACGATCAAACGAACACGGCGAAAAAAGGCACATGGTTGCTGTGGGAGATAATGCATATCACCTCTGTGTGATCTATTCGCCACAGTAACCCTTTCACTGTCTGCCCTAAAAACCTTCCGCTGTCACTTTTTCCAAAAAAAAGAAAAACATTTGACTGTCGGTGGAAATATTAGTACTACGCGAACTCGATGGAAATAGCCAGAGTTTTTTTTTTGACAATTAGTGTAATCCAGTATTGCGCTCAGTGTTTATTCTGCAGCCTCTGTTTCAGTGCTCTGCTTCCCTGTGAATTTGAAACATCTGCTCTGCTCCCTTTTACACACTGCAGTTCGCCAAAGAAAATCCTCTTGAGCTTGACCTTCCAGCGATCAAGCTCGGTGAGCATGAAGATGTTACTGAGGAAGCCGTGTCGACTACTTTGAAAAGGGCAATCAGCCGTTTCTCTACTCTCCAGGCATATGATGGACACTGGCCTGGGGATTATGGTGGTCCTATGTTCCTTATGCCAGGCTTGGTACCTCTTCTTCTACAGTGATATGTTCAACTTGCTTACTTCACTTGGATATGCATTCCTATGACGAAATCTGTGCTCTGTGCTTAATCTTGTGATATGTTTAAAACAAAATTGTGCTCTCTTGCTTACTCACTTCTTATGCCTCATGTTATATGTGGGTACCAATTTGGATGTCTCCTAAAATTAAAATAGGAACTGGCAAATTGTTGCAGGCATCTCATTTTTAGGTTATATGGAAAACTTATGTTTCATGTTTCCTGATTTACAAAACAGCTACTAATTGTATTTATCCTTTATCCAGATCATAGCATTGTATGTGACTGGAGCACTAAACACGGTCCTGTCACCAGAACACCAGAAGGAGATCCGCCGATATCTTTATAATCATCAGGCAAGGATTCAGTTCTAAACTTGTCAACCCTACAGTAGCTAAAGGTGATCTAATTTTGTTGCTGCAACTGTAGAATGAAGATGGCGGCTGGGGCTTGCACATTGAGGGTCCAAGTACCATGTTTGGATCAGCACTGACATATGTTATTTTGAGATTGCTTGGAGAGGGTCCGGATAGTGGAGATGGAGCCATGGAGAAAGGTAGAAACTGGATCTTAGACCATGGTGGAGCAACATATATAACATCATGGGGGAAGTTTTGGCTCTCGGTAGGGAATTGACTCTTATTTATTTGTTTATTAGCTGCTTCCATTTTCTTGGATCTGCATTAACCCTTCTAATTACCTGGCTTGTTAAAGGTACTTGGTGTATTTGAATGGTCTGGTAACAATCCGGTGCCACCAGAAGTATGGCTACTGCCATATCTCCTCCCATTTCACCCAGGTTCTGTTTTCTTTTCCTCGCTGTACATAAATCTTGTATGTTATAGGCGTATATATACATTCTATATCACTCAGTTGTAAAATTTGTTAAGTTGGTGTTAATGGTTGTATATAGGACACGTTGAAGATTAAACAATAGATATTGAACCCGAACTGAATGTTCCAATCACCTGTGATCTTAGTGTATCATAAAATTGTCATTTATGTATCATTCCTTTTTTTCATTTTCAATGTGCCAATCAATCTACTTTACATTACCATAGATCTGTAGTCTTTCAGAGTTTCAGTAGTGTGCTCTCTGTTGCTATGTTGTTCCTTCTTCTCATATGATGTGGTTTACAATGTCTTGCAGGGAGAATGTGGTGTCATTGTCGAATGGTGTATTTGCCAATGTGCTACATTTATGGTAAGAGGTTTGTTTGCCGAATCACACCACTTCTGTTGGAATTAAGAAAGGAACTTTTCAAAGACCCTTACAACGAGATTGATTGGGACAAGGCCCGCAATCTATGTGCTAAGGTTTGTTAGCCTTTTTGTGTAACCTTTCTTATGGGCATTGATCCATATGTGCCAAATTGTGCACAAGTTCATTCTCCTTGTTGATCTTGTTTTAGGCCAAGGCTGTCCTTTCTCCTTGTTCAGAAATTCCACTGCCAAAAGAGTATGCTTAGTTACTGGCACAACCTTGTCGTAACCCTACTTAAAATATATAAATTGTCAAGAAGCTTAAAGAGATTTCTTTACATGTATGCTTGTCGCCATTTGGGGAAGCTTCTGGCAGGCTGAAACGCCGTGCCCTTGCACTCTATTCTTATCTTCACCTTTTTACATAAAGGTCCCCTTACAAACTCTTATTTACACCAACACTCCCCCTCAAGATGGGCTGAAGATATCTAACATGCCCATCTTGTTACAACTCAACTCAATCTCATTAGGTCCTAGACCTTTTGTGAAACAATCCGCTAATTGACTACATGATTTTACATATCCCAGCCTTAGGATCCCACTATCTAGCTTCTCCTTAATGAAGAATCTATCTATCTCCACATGCTTGGTGCGATCAAACTGGACTCGATTGTTTGCAATGTTAAGTGCAGCAATATTATCACAATGAAGCATCATTGTCTCATTTCTTAACACCCGCAACTCCTTTAGCAAGCTTTTTAGCCACAACATCTCACACAAGCTCAATGCCATTGCCCTATACTCAGCCTCTGCAGTAGACCGAGCCACAACTGCTTGCTTCTTGCTTCTCCATGAAACAAGGTTGTCTCCCACAAACACGCAATACCCAGAGGTAGACCTCCTATCATCCTTGCTGCTTGCCCAATCTGCATCACAGTAACCCTCCAAATCCAAGTGCCCATTTTTCCTGAACCATAACCCCCTTCCAAGGGTTCCCTTCAGGTATCTCAAAATCCTATAGACAACATCCATGTGTCCAATTCTTGGATCATGCATATACCTGCTCACCACACTCACTGCATAGGAAATGCCTGGTCTTGTATGACACAGGTATATCAGTCTTCCTACCAATCTCTGATATGTTTCCTTGTTCACCGAATCTCCGCATTGGGCACTGATTTGATGATTTTTATCAATGGGAGTACTACATGGTCGACATCCCAACATGCCAGTTTCAGCCAACAGATCAAGGACATATTTCCTTTGAGAGAGAACTATTCCTTTAGGCGACCTAGCAATCTCAATCCCAAGAAAATACCTAAGTGGTCCAAGATCCTTTACCTCGAAGGCTCTACCTAGATTTTCCTTCAAACATTTGATTTCCTCCACATCATCTCCTGTAATCACAATATCATCCACATACACCGCCATAATGGTGATAAGTGTTCCTCTATGCTTATAGAAGACAGTATGATCACCATTGCATTGTGTGTAACCCATACCACAAACTGCTCTCCTGAACCTGTCAAACCATGCCCGGGGTGACTGTTTTAGTCCATAGAGTGATTTTTTAAGTCTGCACACCTTCCCAACAGTTTGACTATTCGCAAATCCCGGTGGAATTTCCATATAGACCTCTTCCTTCAAGTCACCATGGAGAAATGCATTCTTCACATTCATCTGATGTAAAGGCCAACCAAAGTTAACTGCATAAGAGATTAGGGTCCTAACAGTACCCATCTTTGCCACTGGAGCAAAGGTCTCATCATAATCAATCTCATATGTTTGACTATAGTCTTTTGCAACCAATCTTGCCTTATACCTGGCAACCTCTCCTTTTGGGTTTTGCTTCACAGTGAAGACCCACTTGTAGCCTACAACCTTTTTCCCTTTTGGAAGTGGGACTAGTTCCCAAGTCTTGTTCTTTTGAAGAGCATGCATCTCTTCTCTCATTGTTGCATTCCAGTTAGGGTCCTGTTTTGCACACCTCCAGTCCCTTGGAATAGGCACTGTTTGTAAAGATGCAACAAATGCTCTAAATGCAGGTGAAGGGTGAGAGTATGAGAGGAAGTTTGCAATGTCATGATCTGTACTAGGGTGCTCAAAACTATAGCGAACAGGAGGTTTTCCAAAATTAGATCTAGTATCCCTACGTTGTGCAAGAGCTAACTCTACATGTTCAAGGTTAGGAGGAACATTACCACTTGATGGAGAGAGATCCGAGGAGAGATTTGGGACTCAAGAAACAGGTTGTTGTGGCTGTGATTCACTGATTTGCTCCTCCTGACTCCTGAACCTCCTCCTTTGGTACACTATTGGCTCCTTTGCAACTATTTGCTCCCCCTACTCCTGAACCTCCTCCTTTGGTACACTATTGGTTCCTTTGCGTTCTCAACATTCACTTCTTCACTTCCTTCATTAATTATTATCTGCTCATTCTCATCGTCGACCACCTCATCACCAATTATCTCTTCGCCTTCACCGTCACCGCCTTCACCACCACAATCATCCTGAGATTCAGGTCTATCCATTGGACATGGGATGGTACCAACAATCACCTCTCTTTGAGCATCAACTCCTTCATTCTCCCCCTTTCTACTATCACTGGAGAGAATTCCTCTAAGAAAGGATCAAGATCACATGACTTTATGTAGTATGGTTCAGACTCCCTGAACATCACATCCATATTCACAAACAATTTCCTTCCAATAGGGTTCCAACATTTGTACCCCTTTTGTGTAGAAGAATATCCAACAAAAAATACACTTCACCGCTTGAGGATCCAACTTACCAACTAAAGGTTTATGGTCCCTCACAAAACACACACAACCAAACACCTTTGGGGGTACTTTAAATTCTTGTTGTCCCAGCAACAGCTCTGCAGGTGACTTCATACCAAGAATCCTAGATGGCATACGATTAATTAAATATGTTGTTGTTAGCACTGCCTCACTCCAGAGATATTTGGGCACATTCATCTGAAACATGATTGACCTTGCTACCTCTAACAAGTGTCTATTCTTCCTCTCAGCTACACCATTTTGTGGTGGGGTACTAGGACAAGTAGTTTGATGTATAATCCCATGTTCAGAGAGATACGCCCCAAAATCATTGTTCACATACTCCTCCTTTCCATTATCATTTCGGATAACCCAAATCCTAGTATTGAATTAGTTTGCAACCAATTTATGAAAGTCCTGAAAACACTTAAGAACCTCATGCTTACCCCTAAGCATGTAAATCTATGTCATACGAGTGTAGCAGTCAATAAAGGTGACAAACCACTTAAAACCACTCACAGATGTAACTGAGCAGGGACCCCAAACATCAGAATGTATTAACATAAAAGGTTCACAACTCCGGAGGCCAATACTAGGATAAGTTGTCCTTGTATGCCTCCCAAGTTCACAGGCATCACACACAAGTTTCTTTGTGTCCACACCCTTAAAAACATCAGGATATAATGTATTCGAGCTTTCAAAAGGTACATGTCCTAACCGACAATGAAGCAAGTATATCTCCCTCTCTTGTGTTTCAGTAGCTGCTCCCAACGCTGACTGCTCCTGGTTGATGAACCACAACCCATTACGCCTGACTCCAGTCCCAATCACTCTCCCCGTCCTCTTCCCTGAAAGACACAAAAAATTTCATCAAATGTAACAATACATTTGAACTGATCTACAAGTGAACTAACAGATATGAGACTGACTGGGAAGGAAGGAACATGCAAGACAGATGATAAGTGAAGGGATGGAGTGCACTCTATAGATCCTACACCATGAATGGGTTGGGAGGTACCATCAACAGTTTGAATAGTCTCAGAATAAGAATGTGGGGTATATGTTTTAAAAGAACTAGATATGCCTGTGACATGCTTGAAAGCTCCTGAATCAATGACCCATTTTATGTTATGCCTACATGTAGATGCAAGTGCCTGAGTACCTTTGCCCAAGTGGGCATAGTTGACAAAGTTACCAAAGTGACTGGTTGTGGAAATCACAGAACCAACTGGAGTTGTGCTGGAGACTTCAGATGCTTTAAACTTCTGTCATTGTTCCCATTGCTTAACTTGTTCTCCAGTTAAGGTGAGGGACTGAGTCTCAGCCTTAACCTGAGGACCACTCTCTGTTGTAGGACTCTCCAAGCTGCATTGGCTTGAGGGGCACCACGACCTCTGCCACGTCCTCCTGCACGTCCACTGCCACGACCACCGCGGCCTCCACGAGCTCCACCCCTACCACCATAGCTTTTTGGAAGGGGACAATTGTAGCTCATGTGTCCCTTCTCCCCACAGTTGTAACACAACCTCTCTGCCACAGTGGTATAGGCTGACTTCACAGGATTATCCCACTCATCATCCGAAGCCTACTCTCCTCAATGACCATGGCTGACACAACCTCCTCCATAGTAGGTAAGCTGACCCGATGACAAAAAGCAACCCTCCTACTCTCAAACTTAGGATCTAAGTTCTTCAGAAAATGAGTTACCCTTCTGTCCTCAATCCACTTGTGGACATCCTGTGGATCCCTCATATGGAGTGGAGCATAGTGGTCCAGTTCTCCCCACACGTACTGCAACTCACTAGCATATTGCTCCACTCACCGCCCTGCTTGTTTCACTGCATCAGCCTTATTCTAAATCTCCATCATTACCATCACATTCCCCTGCTTGGAGTATCTGTTACTCAGAGTTTTCCATATTTGATATTTGTGCTACAGTATGCATAGCTTCCACCACTTTACCAATTGATGGTGACATGGAGACCAATAACCATGCCACTATGGTAGAGTTTGTCGTGTGCCAAACTCTCCACTCGGGGCTAAGCTTGTTAGCCGGTTCAACACAATCCTCCATCAAATAGTTCTCTACCTCCTCTCCTAGTATCACTTGCACTCTTCTAGACCAGCTCAAATAATTCTTACTTCCCTCTAGCTTCACGTCATTCGGAATGAGTTCTAATTTGAGTTCACGCACCTCCCTATGACCAATAAGATTCATCTCCAAAAGCTCCTGAATCATGGTCATCTCACTTCTCATCTCACTCTTGGTAATTAGTGGATCACCTCCACCATTACCACCACTGTTACCTTCCTTGCCTCCTCTTCTGCTCATACTGACTAAAAAAACGGACCAGGCTTCTTCCCTTTTTCTCCAGCAGCAGCACGGACTAGACTTCTTGCCTTTTGCCTCCAACAGCAACACACGCACCAGCAGCAGTACCAGTATTTAATCTCAGAAAAAAAAAGTACCAGTAGTTCCCTTTTGCCTCCAACAGCAACACACACGCACCAGCAGCAAGTACTCGTACAGTAGTACTCCTTCTCCCTCTTTCTTCCCGCTACAGGCAGCAGCACACGGGAGTGAATCCCACTCCCCTTCCCTCCTTTACCTTCCTGCTCCGGAGCGCACCGGACTGCAGTTCACCTTCAAAGGAAGCAGACCTGCGCCCGCCACTTGCTGGCCCCGCGTGCGCAGCCCGAGCTGCGCTGTCGTCCGCTCCGAGGCTGCCTCTGCTCACGCCTGTGCACATCCCGCCGCTTCGGCTCGCGCCTGCCCGCACCGCCGCACGGAACGCGCGCGCCTCTGCTCGCGGAGCTCGCTCGCGCGGATGCCGCGCAGCTCCTGCCGCCGTTCACAGCAGCTCGCCCGTGCGGCCGCCGGTAAGCCTAACCCTAGCTCTCGATACCATGTCGCGACTTGGGGAAGCTTCTGGCAGGCTGAAACGCCGTTCCCTTGCACTCTACTAGAACATCAAGCGCGGGCGCCCTGCAATGACCTGAAGAGCACAATCTATGATCCATACATCTTAGACTCAGATTCATAATTATAATCAAATGATAAGATTATGATCTAAGCACAAACAATGGTATATATATCACATCACCATGGCATTAGTATCTAACATCAAGCGTATCATATCAACATAGTACAAATTATTAAACTACCTCATCTTCCATATTTCGCCTTTGTGATTTCATTCAGTCATACATTACATAGCCATTCATTACAGTTTACAATCAGAAATCGTGATTATCAAATGCCTTAGCCAGTAGCTTAGAATGCCTATCCAAATTTCTCGTGGTAGTGGTACAGCTAGTAGGAACCCGTAGACACAAAAAGCCCTGTAAATGGGAAAAAATGCGAATCAGGGAAACACTCTTACCAAACATGATAAAGAGTATGGTACAAACCCAGATAGAAACCACACGATTCCCATTCATCTAAATCATGTTAATCTTAGGTAGATTCGGCTCAAAGTGCACACTGAAAAATTGATGCATGATATACCCAAGTATTACATTTTAAGATTAGAAATCGTAATGACTAAACGTTGGAGTTTATAATTACCAAACACTTTAACGGTAGATTGGAGTAGTGATCAAATTTGCAATGAAAAAGACAAAAGTTTCCTATAATAGAAGCAGCAAATTAAACGGTCTGTGCCCAACAGGCCTTCCAAAATTATTAGTTGATTATTAGGGTGGCAAAAAAAATTACGTCAGATGTCAAACACTATGCAAAAGCCGCTCATATACAAACAACCAGCAAGCAGCTCAACCAAGAGTATTTATTAGTTTACAACCTCTAGCTCTCAATTTAATGTTTAGTGGTTCCCAAGCAAATGATATGTTCAGGAATTTTTTTTGTTAAACTATCATCTGCTTACTGATTATACAAGATGTTACATGAGATATTTAACTAAGCTTGTAGTCTTTTCATTTTAGAGGAAACTTTTTTGTTACAATATTATCCTTTTTCTTAATAGCAGAGCTAAAGAACTCTGAACTTAAATCAACAATACTTAGCTAGTAATCTGAGAACTTGTTTCAGTACTTGAGCTGCCGAAGTTTTAAGCAAAAACTCTATAACAGCATGTACCAAGCTACCTGCCCTGTTTTAGATTTCAGAAACTCAAGACCCAGCAAGTATCAGTAACAAATAAAAATGTCAAATTAATGCCTCACAGTACTATGGGAAAGTAGCATTAAGCTCAATATGGTAGGCGTAAACTTATTGACAAGCAAATTGTAAGTATGGTGTCTCAGCTAAGCTTTCACAAGTAGTCCTCAGCTTCTATCAGCATAGCCTAAAGCTGACATAGTACAGCTTAATGTTACCCCCAGTCCATTTACTGAATGGACAGCTATGAATAGAATATCAACTTCAAAGAGATAATAGGAGTTTATTTTGGTCATGGTATTAAGAAATCATATCTTAGAACGGCTCCTTACCCAACTCAAACAACTTGTCTTTTATTAGAAACATGATTTATTTTTTTGTGTAGCAACTGAGCAGAAACCAAAACCAAAGCAAAACCTGAGACCTGGCATAAAAAGGTTTGACGAAAAAAAGAGCAGCAAGAAATTTGAAACCCACATCTCCAAGGATTATAAACATTTGTTGACTTATGGTACCGAACAATAGAACATGGAATCCAAAATAAATAAACTCGATGAAACTGAAATTGGTCGACACAGTTCTCTGAATTAATTGCGAAACTGCATTTTGCTAGCTGATTGGCGCACTCGTGCATCCAGTGATATTAGCATGACCTATGCAACACAATCACATAACTATTAGCATTTAGAAAAGAAGTGAAACACATCAAGCATAAAGGGCTAGTGTCTAAGATCGAAATTTTGTTTTCAAGATGAGAAAAATAAGACAATATGCTGCTACCTAACCTAAGGCTATGAGATGCCTAAAAGTGACTCCATTACCGCTCATGTTGCTGACAGAACATATAAGCAGACTGAAAGAAAAAAGAGGGAGATGGGATTTCATTACCTGCTCACTGGAGAGCTGCAATGACCGCTGATGGTGGGTCAGCCGGGTCGGCATCCTGCATCCAGCGCTCGACACTTCCAGCCTTCCAGGGGTATTACGCAACCCTTGCAGGATGATTTAGGGACCAACGGCAGATGCATGCGGCGCGTTTCAGTCCACCGGACATTGCAGGCTACACCACTTAAAACCGGGTATAGTGTTAAGCATGCATAATGCAACCTAGTGTCAATCAGGCACCCAAGGCTGCAACACTTAGTCAGGGCATCAGGCACAAGATGATACTAAGTGACCTGGAAATCATTAAATTATTGTATGGTGTTTTAAATGCATTGGCTTCTTCGTTCGATCACATCTGGACTAAATGTTTCCCACATAATTTTCTATGCCATAATCAAAATTATAGTAAAAACATTGTAAAAAAAGGACAGACTCACTTCATTAAATTTGCAAGAACCACCATATAGTCAAATAAAACAGATAACACCAAACAGTGAATCATTGTAGTTGAAAATAATGCTAAGATGAAAAGGACCACATAAAAACAACATATACCACTTCCTGTTGATTAGGATGGTCACCGAGGAAACTTGTAGACTAATCTGAAATTAAATCCAATAAACAAACAAATATCAGAAATACGCTAAAAGGTTATTAACTGTAATTTGTTCACATGGGAATTAGGGAATTGATAATTTTGAGAGGAAGAGAGATTGTCCCTGACCCAATGGAGATCAGAGGTTGAGGCAAATAATCAGCTTTGTAAATGGGTAATCACCAATCCTGAAACAATTCCAATGAGATCAATCTGTAATTAAGTGAAACAATAAAATTTCCCATCATATACATTCTAACTACCGGAATTTTAGGGGAAAACTCTGCAGCAGATCGTCCCTTGTACTAAATGAATGAAGAAACTAACATCTAAGCACATCACGTGATGATCTTCTATAAAATTTCCGGTCTGTACTACTGTGCTGTGATTTGGAGATGGAAAAGGAAGGGACTACAGAAGAATCAGCGAGTTACCTCTGAGATCCGGTGGGATCCTCCTGGGCCGCCTGGATCTGAGACAAATCCTTGTCCGTTCGTGCGTGTTGCTGGATCTCGCGTGGCTCCAGTCGCTCCCACGCACCGCAGAAGCCCCACAGCTTCTCCTGCTCGAGCGACGGTGCTCGTGCAGGTATGGAGGCAGCGGGGAAAGGAGAGGACAGGGTGGGCTATCGCTTCCTCCGCCGTCGACCATGGCCGTTGGAGAGACCGAGGAGGTCTGCCTGATTTGTGCACCACGGATCTCGCACCGCTCCAATCATCACCCCCTCCCCCTCGTCGCAGAAGAGAGAAAGAAGGGACCGCATGGTCCAGCAGCGGCGGCGAGCAGAGAGCTGAGGCGTGTCGCCGACACTGTGGGGCGGCGGCGGTAGGGAGAGAAAGAGGAGGGAGGGAGGGAGAGATGCTCTCATTGCGCTAGGGTTGGGGACTTGGGGTGCGCCACTGCGCGGGGGTTGTCTGCAAAATTTGAAGGGTACTTCAGCAAAACGGGTAGGCTACCGAATTTTTCCATCGTCGGGTCGAAATAAATTTACCCTGAGGGTCCTTTTTGTAAAATATCAAAACGTGAATACTATTTATGGAGGATAGAGTGGATAGCGGGTTGATTTCCTAAAAGTTGAAGGGTCGTTTTGTAAAAGCTACGAAGAAGCGTGTCAATGTCCCGAGGAGCCACCAATGCTCCGATTCCTCTCGTGCGAGCGGAACCGAGTGGGTTTTAATAACCCCGATTCTTATCTTCACCTTTTTACATAAAGGTCCCCTTACAAACTCTTATTTACACCAACAATGCTCATACTTAGAAACTCTCTCCTTCCTTTTATTCATGTAACTTACCAGTTACTACCACATGGGGGCATGGGGCCCAATTGATCTGCATGTGTACTTTATTAGGGCTTGTGTGGATGTACATGTATCAACCTCAATCCATGCGTATTGGAGTGGTTTGGTATGGAATTTAAACTAAATTTCACACCAAACCACTTCAACACACATGGAATGAGGGGAATACATGGGTATCCAAACAAGACCTTAGTAAATATGGGATCCATCTTTCACATAATGTGTCTCAAAGTCCCTTTAAGAGTCAATAACTGACAAGTGATGCTATTTGAAAAGATGCTTAGTTCTGAAAACTTAAATGGCCTTTGATGTTTATTTTTCTTTGTATGTGAGGAGTCCATTTTGGATCCTTATTATTCTGTCTGAAGGAGTTTCGATACATTTGTGCTGCAGGAAGATTTGTACTACCCACACCCATTCGTTCAAGATGTCTTATGGGCCACTCTCCATAAATTTGTTGAACCAGTTATGATGCATTGGCCTGGCAGCAAATTGAGGGAAAAATCTCTGGAAACAGTCATGCAGCATGTTCACTATGAGGATGAGAACACTCGTTACATTTGCATTGGTCCTGTAAACAAGGTAAATTGATGGCTATCATTGCTTGATCCACCTATTCTTGCTGCAAGCATCACAATGCCATATGCAATGGCTTTGATATATATTTACTTACTCTCCAATAAGAAAGTCTAGCTGTGTGTGTCCTTTAACTTTGAGCTTGTGCTGCCTTTGCTTACTATGGCATTAAAATGAATGATAACCCTCCCGTTACAATCTTCACCTTTTTTAACCCATCATTACTTTCTCCTGAACTGCCTATAGGAACTAAAATATCCTACCAGTCCACAACATATTTCTGTTACATATTACAATAGCTGCTGCTGTTATGTGATTTTTCACTTCTTCTACCTCATTCACTAATATTGTCCTGTGATCTGTATCATGTAATTCGTGCAAAATGCATTATATGCTACAAGTACTCATGATTTTGCTAATGTATCCAGTATATGCAATCCACAGTCCTTTGTAACAGCATATGATTATGCCAAGCAAGACATTACTTGAATGATATGTTCAAATTATGGAATTGCTTTTCTTTCTCTTTCTGCTCCAACAATTTATAGTAACAAAAAATATCCTTCTGTTAGTGCCTTGATGTTTGGAGTTGATTCCTCAGTCTTGACCCTTGAGTATAGTTTATTTCTGACTCTCATTTTGCCATTTTGGTTGACTTAAATCACTTCTGCTAATTTGATGATGTTCAGTTAATGCTCATAGGTTGCGAAATTTTTATTAGAAGTGTATACTTCGATTTATTTCTTGATTATTTATTAATGTTTTTCAACTGATTGATGCAAGAAATTCTGTGCAGGTATTAAATATGCTTGCTTGCTGGATTGAAGATCCAAACTCAGAGGCCTTCAAACTTCATATCCCACGAGTCTACGATTACTTGTGGCTTGCTGAAGATGGCATGAAGATGCAGGTGATTATTGCTTGTTTTGTTGCCCATTTCCTTTTACGTAATTAACTTCCTATGCTTCAACAGCAAACCTGTGGACATATAATATTTTACTGTCTCTTAATGGGATTGGCAAATTGTTTTGGCATCTTCAATCCAGTCAGCTCTTTCCACTGTAGGGTTATAATGGCAGCCAACTTTGGGATACAGCTTTCGCAGTTCAAGCCATTATGGCTACCAACCTTATTGAAGAGTTTGGTTCCACCCTTAAACAAGCACACAACTTTATAAAGAATTCGCAGGTACAGTTGACATGCTTTTTTTCTATATTGTTCAATCTTAGGTCCATTTACAACACTAATAAATGGCTATTCATTATGAAAGGTTCTTGATGACTGCCCTGGTGATCTGAATGACTGGTACCGCCACACATCTAAAGGTGGATGGACATTCTCTAGTGTTGATAATGGTTGGCCTGTATCTGATTGCACTGCTGTAGGACTAAAGGTGAACTCAGTCATAAGCATTACCAATAAGGAAATTTACTTTAGAAGGTTAATATTTTGTCTTTTTTTAGATAATGGATAAAAATATTCGGCCTCTACATCCAGGGATGTAGACAGCCAATTATTACAAAGTCATTCGACACACGCAAGATAAAGAACAAGCCTGAGTTTGAAATATAAAACACATGTCTCTAGAGCAAATGATAAACATGCTTCCACCCTCGATTTAAAATCTCCAAAGCAATCACTTCTATCTTCTTGCTTATCCACACGAGGGTGTCCTTGGCTTGCTCGTGACGCTGCAGCTGGGCCCAGGAGCGTATCCAATACGCTCCCCTGAAAATAACCTACGAAATAGAGTTAATTTTCATTTTATTAAAAATAACATCATTCCGGCATCGCCAGATAGCCCAGCACATGGCAGCAACCCCAACCCAAATTAAATCTTTGATCTGTTTAGGCTGATAAATAAGCCAATTAGCAAACATATGTCTGATAGATCTCGGTTGGGTTAGATTAGTAGCGTAAAATATAATCCTCCAAATCATTTTAGTACAGGGGCGGTCTAGGAACAGATGTTGGATAGTCTCATTCCTATTACAACAGATACATTATTGGCTCCTGTCCAGTTTTTTCTAGCAAGGTTGTCCTTGGTTAGGACAACACCTCGCTGCAGGAACCACAGAAAGATTTTTATTTTTAGAGGAAATTTTATCTTCCAGATCTTCCTGTAGAGGAAAGGTGGTTGAGTATCAATAAGATGGAGATACATATAGCGTAATAAAAATAACTCAGATTTGGTTAATCTCCATTTAAATAAATCCAAACCTTCCCCCAACTGAAAATTGGAGATCCGCGCTACCAAATTAAGCCATTCTATAAGTTTATTATCCACCAGAGCCCTTCTAAAAGAGACATTAAGAGGACTGGTGGTCATCACTTTTGATACAGTCGCATGTGGATCACGCACTATATTATATAAGGACAGATACATAATTTTTAGAGGCTTGTCACCTACCTAGGTGTCATCCCAGATTCCCAGAACCTCGTATTGGTTCCATCTTTGATACGTATGAGACCCCTCCAAAAATGGGAGTTAGTAGGTTTGGCTGTCACTTGGGTAAGGGTCTTTGAACATAAGTATTTATTCTTAAGCATCGACTGCCACATGACATATGAGTTTAGTAAATTAACCACCCATTTGGCCGAAAGACATTTATTCTGTAATTGTAAATCCAGGATGCCTAGACCCCCTTGTTCTTTAGGACGACACAAGATGTCCCATCTGACAAGTCTATATCTATGTTTGCCAGAGGATCTTTGCCAGAAAAACCTTAACCTGAAATGGTCAAGTTTTTTTAGTACTCCTTTAGGAATCTCAAAGAAAGACATCATGAACATGGGTAGGCTGCTTAGAACAGAATTAAGCAGGATTAGTCTTCCCCCATAAGACAAATATTTTGCTTTCTAGCAAGAGAGTTTTTATTGAAAACGCTCCTCAATCTTGCTCTAATCAGAATTGAGGAGTTGCCCGTGGTGCATAGGGATCCCTAACTATCTGAAGGGATACTCTCCTGCACAGCACCCAAAGAGAGTAGTATAATAGGATTCCATCTCTTTAGCTGCCCCATAGCAAAAAATTCCACTCTTATGGAAATTGATCTTAAGCCCAGATAACTGCTCAAAAGCGCATAGCAAAAGCTTCAGATTCTTTCCCTACTCTGGGTCGTGATCGATAAAGATAATAGTATCATCAGCGTACTGAAGAATAGACAGACCATCATCAATGAGGTCCGCGCTAATACCTCTTATTTGTCCATCGACTTTTGCTCTATTAATAAGAAGAGCTAGCATATCAGCGACAATGTTAAATAAGATTGGTGACATAGGATCGCCCTGTCTCAGCCCTCGCTTTGTTTGGAAGTAGGGACCTACGTCGTCATTGACTTTAATCCCTACACTTCCCCGCAAAACCATACTTTGTACCCACCTACACCATTTTGGGGGAAAACCTTTCATACGCAAGGTTTGTTGTAGGAAGGACCATTTAACCTTATCATACGCCTTTTCAAAGTCAATTTTGAAAATGACGCCATCTCTTTTCTTTGTGTGCAGCTCATGGATAGTTTCGTGTAGGATCACTACTCCTTCCAAAATTCAGACTGAAAAGATCCAGAGCCTCTCTATGCAGATCGGAAAAAAGAGGCAAAAGATCATTCTTGATGACCCCCCAAAAAACCTGATAGAATTCCGCAGGAAAACCATCAGGCCCTGGAGCTTTATTATGCTCCATTTGGAAGATTGCCTCCTTCACCTCAGATTTAGTGAAGGGGCTAATGAGGATGTCATTTTCCTCCTGAGAAACTTATAGAATATCTATAATTTGATCTTCCATCAAAGAGATCTCAGAGTTTTCCGGTGGCCCAAAAAGATTTTTATAATAATTAGTAATGTGGCTCTTGAGACAATCATCGCCAACAACAACTCCTTGATCATCTTCAAGTTTAAAGATATGTTGCTTGTGGTGTTTGTCATTTGCCACTAGGTGAAAGAACCTTGTATTCGCATCACCCTCCAAAAGGGTCTTGACTTTGGCTTCCTCGTACCACTTGAGCTCTTCTTCTCTCAAGAGGCACACTAGATGTTCTTTTAGATAATGCTTAAGATTAATCTCATGGTCAGACAAGGAAATACTCTCAACTTTCTTATCTAGATTCTCTATAAGAGATAACAGAGTCTTCTTCTCCTTTTTATAAGACCCTGATGTGTGTCTTGCCCATCCTCTTAGATGTTGCCTAAGCCTTCTAAGCCTTTGAATCTTAGACTGCCAGCGCTTTAAAGGAGTCAACCCAGAGGTTTGAGATTGTCAGATATTTGCAACCATGTCATAAAAACCGTCCCGAATAAGCCAACCCCTCTCAAATTTGAAAGGTATGTTCTCGGTTCGGTGAGTCGAAGCTCCGGTATTAAGAATAAGGGGAGTATGGTTTGAGATGTTCTTGTCCCTGGGCTCGATCGTTGCCAGAGGGAATTGATTTTCCCATTTCGTGCTGACGAGAACTCTGTCTAATTTCTCGTAAGTTGGATTGTCACCCGGCCCTGCCCAAGTGTATTGACGGTCGGTCATCACTATCTCCCTTAGATCCAAAGACTCGATGACCGCATTAAAAAGATTTGGCCATTTAGGGTCAAAATCCCCAGAGCTCTTATCATCAGATCTCATAATATTAAAATCACCTCCTTTGAAATACGGGAGGGATTCTTTTGAGCAAGTGTTGGCAAGTTCAGAGAGGAAAGCACTCTTCTCTATATGTTGTGTCGGCCCATAAACTGAAAACAGAACAAATTTGAAGCCATTTATTTTATATTTTAGGGTAAACTTAATATAAAAATCTCCCTCGTCAATGGCTCCTATATCAAAAATATTCAGGTCAACACCGAGAAGGATGCCACCTGATCTACCACGGGGTGCCATGGTATGCCAAAGGAAATCATGTCCGCCACAAAGATTTTTTTAGGAAATTATCCGGGAAAGAATCTCTTTGGGTTTCAGAGAGAACAATAAAATTAATTTGCTCCTCCTTAACTAACTCCGCCAAAAATCTGTGTTTAGCCAAGTCTGCCAGACCTCTGTTATTCCAGAAAATTCCCTTCATTTTATAATAATTTTTTAGAGGATCTTTGGCTTGAATGGGAGTTTGCCATTTTTAATTTTTTGGCACTATTATATTTTTTCTTACGACGGAGAGGGGAAAGATCTAGGATTTGATCATTCACAGTTTCCAACATATCCTCATTTAGATTACCACAAGCGTGGCTGAGAACTGCCTCCAGTCGCTCATCTTCCTCGTTATCATCACTTTCTAGATAAGTCGAATTAGATTTTGGAAGATACTTTTTTGGATTAGCAGACACAACCAACCTATCTACCTCTAGATTTTTAATAACTACTACATCTGAAACACCTAGGTTGATGCCTACCCTACCAAGATTAGATAAATTTTTTGAATCCGGAAAGCTAGAAAAAGAAGTACCTGCGTATTCGAGGTTCTTTTTTGCTACCATCTGCTCAACCTTGTGCAGGGTATGCTCGTCCACCGTGGCCGCATTCTTGGTGCTACGCCGCAACTTGAAGGTGGTCGTCTTTTTTGCATCAACGACCACCTCCAACTCCTTGGGTACAATTGCCCCATCCGTCGAAGCAGCGAGGGTCCCCGCCTCGCCAACCACAACCGTGGAGTCGAACAGAGCAGTGGGTGCGGCGGTAAGCAGCGGGGCTGTTGTACCCCCGGCTGCAGCACCAACAACGTCCGCCTACGTGGTGAGGGCGAACAACTGCGGGGTTGCTAGATCCCCAGCCGCAGCGGCCAGCTGGGTAACGTCCAGCGTGGGCTCGCGGCCCTCGCTTGTGCCTGCATCGGCAGCAGCCGAGTCCCCGACTTCCTCTTGCTCGCCAAGCACTAGAGGAGGAAGAGCAGCGGTCGGGGCACCCCCCACCAGCCCGTCACCCCCCGCGTCCGTGACAGGAGCAGGAGCGGCGGCTGGCTGGGTCCCAATGTCCCCCAGGCCCGCCGAGGGGGTGCCTAGCGAGGGTGCAGGCGCGCCACCCGCCTGCAGGCTCGGCAGTGTGGCGTTGAGCGCAGGCAGGGGGCGGTGTCGAAGTAGAGCCCCCCAAGTCCGCAATAACGTCAGCCATGACGTCCACCGTACCACCAACGGATCCGTGAGAAACATCCCCGGCGAAGATTTCATTCGACGGTGACACCACAAAAGAAGAAATAAATTTGTTAGGAGAGTCCACTATCAAATTATAAGCAGCCACCTCCTCTTCCGTCGGCGGGGAAAAAGTCTTCCGTGGAGACACATCGTCTGACTCAAGCATGACTTTAAAACTGATCTCATTCAGAAGCTGATCACAAGCCATATGAATAGCCTCGTCCACCAGTGAGGCTTGATGCTGAGGTGGCATTTGCTGAGAAGATGCAGGTGACTTAGCAGACGTGTTGTTGCTATTATTATTTTGAGGATGGTTTTGAGGGTTAGGATCTGCATCTTCCATCTCCTGGTCCTTGTTAAATCATCATCACCTAATAGATCATCATCCTCTAGATCCAAAGGATCAGGCTGAAGAGCTTCATCAGGTGTAAAAAAAGAGGCAGTAAATACCGTTACCAACACAGACATCCGCTAGCTTAGGTATCTTTTCAATATCATAGACCGCCACCCGGATGTGAACCTGACCAGTTGCTCGAAGATGAACCATATCCACCTTTTGAGTGACCCCAATGATGGAACCAACTGTCCACAGAGGAAGAAAGGAACGAAGCACCATGGGCACCTTTGTGACTATCACCCAAACTTGGTCCAACACTTTAATAGGTTGTACCTCATCCACGAACTCCTCAAAAATAATAGAGTCTTCTTTGTTCTTCGTGGTTATGGTGCGAATATTTGTCATATGCACGAGCTCCTCCCTTCTAGGAAAAGGGAACACATAGGATTTGTCCCCAAGCCGAGCAACTGAGCCGAAACTTCCCCCACCTCGACTGTGATGAGAGCAGCTACAGGAGACTGACAAGGGTCCACAATCTGGTTGTTCCTTGTTGCCTGAATCTAGAAGAAGCCCATCCCATCTTCAACGGCGCCACAATATTCTACAGTTGCCTTGAGTCTCCTAATCAGAGGGCACTTATTGGTGAAATGCTCCTCAGTGCAAATAGCACACTCAACCTTCACTGTCAGATCCTTGCGCTTCCTTTTATGCTTGCCCTGATCATCCTCAGCCACTGTTGTAGCCTCCACATCAATATTTTTGCCGGCCCGAGGACGAGCCCCACCTGGTTCCTGCTGCCCGCCACCCTAGACGCCGCCCGACGCAGCACCGCGCGCTCGGTCGGCCGCAGCAGCCCCGCCGGTGGCAGCCGCACCATCAGCCCCATCGTTTACTGCGACAGTGGCCTGGCTAGGGTTGCCACGGCCCCGGCCGCGGATCACGGCTCCGGCAGCATGTGCACCACGGCCATCAGAGGCCGCGTGGGGCGCCCCTCCACGGCCACCGCGGCCGCGAACTTGATCGAGCCCCTGGTCCTCCTGACGACCACGTCCATGGTCACCCACAGCAGGGCCGCGCCGAAGCCATGATCCTTTGTTCATTAAACATATCTATTTTTTCCCACGTAAATTATATGAGTAAAGTGTTCGCGTATCTAACAAACTTTAGCTTTGTTCCTTCGCATTTATGTTCCAGCATTCTTGACAGTACAGTGTCTGGCACGTTGTCGTAATTTCATAATAATTTGTTTAAATCTTTTCTTTTACTCCAGGCCTCATTATTGTTATCAAAGATTTCTCCCGAAATTGTTGGTGAACCAATGGAAACTAATAGATTTTTTTATGCTGCCAGTTGTCTGATATCTTATATGGTAAGCATCCTGAATTTTTTCATCTTGTCGCTATTGTTGCTGTTGAATCAATTTTTAATGAAATTGTCGATGTAAATCTGTAAACATTGTGTGCGTTATGGAAAAGAAGACTCCTTGAATTGGCAGCAGCCAACTTATGTGTCATATATCTTTATTTAAATTCTATGCAGTTTCTCCTTGATTCCACTGTTCTTATGTGTTTTGAATAAATCCATTGGAGGGACCATGTCTCATTGGTTTGCATTAACCTTTACAGAATGATAACGGCGGTTTCGCGACGTTTGAACTCACAAGACCTTATCCCTGGCTGGAGGTAGGTGGATGAACTTCTTCGAAACATCAATGCAGACACCTTTGTCTGCACATGTCTAAGCATGACACTATTTTAAGTTAATGTTTGCATGCGATCCTCTGAAATGTGAAGTTACCTGCCACTTTTCTACTTTCTGAAGGAACATCAATCGCCAAGTTAATCAGGCGATTTGTGAATTTGTTAATTATTCTGATTTGCATCGAGTAGAAATACATGCTAGATAAGATATTTGTTTTGCTTGAAAACAGAATAATTCATCAGCATTTCTTGAACCTTCATGTTTCATGTGTATTAATATTCTTTCTTAAATTATTCAGCTTATCAATCCTGCCGAGACCTTTGGGGACATTGTGATTGATTACACGTAAGATGCAGTGACCTTTCATTGTGATGACTTTTACTTATATAAAACAAATTGAAGAAATATAAAACTCATTTTGCAGGTATGTTGAATGTACATCAGCAGCAATTCAGGCCCTGACATCATTCAAAAAATTATACCCTGGGCACCGCAGGAAAGAGGTGGACAACTGTATCAGCAAAGCTGCTAATTTCATTGAGAGTATTCAGAAAAGTGACGGTTCATGGTCAGTATTTGGACTCCATGCAACACAAAAATACCAATTAAACAGATTTATTATTTTGGAAGGTGCCTCCAGATAGCCTTCTTCATTACTTTCTATATGTTTATCTGTTTCCAACAGGTATGGCTCTTGGGCTGTTTGTTTCACATACGGCACTTGGTTTGGTGTTAAGGGACTAATTGCTGCTGGTAGAACATTTGGGAACAGTCCTGCAATTAGAAAGGCATGCGACTTTCTGTTATAAAAGAACTTCCTTCCGGTGGTTGGGGAGAAAGCTATTTATCATCTCAAGACCAGGTAAGTCCACCTCTGTCAGTTTTTTTCAATAACATTACTTGACAGTATTATGGATATACTGACAATGCTGTTTGACACTAAAGATTTTTTTGGGCAACCTACTTTTAGATTTATAATGTACCAAGCCCGGTGGAAACATGTCTGTTTAGAGCGTATCAGTAGTGGCAACCTACTTTTAGATTTATAATGTGAAGAGTTCGATACGAGTAAATAGCAGTTGAAATGCTAATAACCTGCTAGTGAGGAAAACAGTAGCGCAGTGTTGATTCTTATATGCATATATAGCTTTCTTGGAATCGGAACGAGCTTGGCACTAACCATCTTTTGATGCACTCGATCAGGTTTACACCAATCTCAAAGGCAACCGAGCTCATGCAGTGAACACTGGTTGGGCCATGCTGGCACTGATTGATGCAGGACAGGTTTGTTATTTAGCTTGTGTGTCAAAGGGCCTCTAGGCTAGTTGGTTAGAGGAACTCAGCGACATTCCTCAAGTCCTGAGTTCAACTCCTTGTTGGAGCGAATTTCAGGCTGGGGTTAAAAAAACCCCTCGTCTGTCTAAGGTTCGGCCCCGGTTGTGGTCGTCTCACATGGGCTACGGTGCCGCTGTGTATGGGTGGGGCAGGGGTTCGGGGGTTTTCTCGACCTGCGTGAGAAAGTCTTCTTCTTAATGCAATGCCCGGGGGCTGTCTAACCCCCCGCAGGTCGAGTTTTTTTTTTATTTAGCTTGTGGCTTTGGATACTCTGAAACTATGTGCACATTCAGAATGGTACTTAAATGTACTCCATATATACAGGCTGGGAGAGATCCAGCGCCTATACACCGAGCAGCAAAGGTTTTGATCAACATGCAATCAGAGGACGGAGAATTTCCCCAGCAAGTAAGTAAAGTTCGGTCCAGAGAGATTTACTAACCTTAATCATTCTACCATCAAATATAGTCTCAATCTAGAGACATTGTTCAAGAAGCAAAAGGGTAAAAATGGTGGGTTATTCTAGGCATGCATATTGCTTATGTCTTATGTATCGGATCCTCTCTTTTTTCCTTGATATCTAAGCATCTTATTATTTTAGACATTTCAGTTTGTCTCATTATAACCAGTCGCTAGTTGCATGGATAACTCACCTTTTTGTTCGTAACTAAGTAATAACTAACTATTGCACCGCCTAATGCAGGAGATTATAGGAGTGTTCAACAAGAACTGCATGATCACTTACTCCCAGTACGTGAACATCTTCCCAATTTGGGCTCTCGGAGAGTACCGGTGCCGAGTCCTGGGGGCTGGCAAGAAGTAGTGCCCCTTTGTTGGCTTTATCTATCTTGGCACGCCACCAAGGACAGTCTTGCCGGCCTAGCTACTTGTTTGAACGGGAGGTGTGTCTCATGAATCAGTTTTTGTGAGTAGCTATGTCGAGTTGGAATAATGTAGCTATGTTTAGGGGTTGCGCTCCAAGTTCGAGTTGGAATAATGTAGCTATGTTTAGGGGTTGCGCTCCAAGTTCTTTCTAATAATAATGTATATTGAAACGTGAATAATGTTAGATTCAGGTTTACTCCGTTAGTGTGATGTATGACGTAGAGCGTTTGTCGGTTGACGTAGGGCTTGTTCAGTTCATCAAACCGAACAAGGCCTTACATTCTCAAACCGGTGTTGCCCTGTGCTATGCTACTTTGCTCATCTGATCTTCGTCACACACTATCGATGAAATATCGTCGGCAGTCCGGGGTATGCCCACGGTGGTACAATATCGGTGAAGGTGCGCTAGATGATAAACTTGATGGTTTCGCAAGAGGGATACGAAGTTTTACCCAGGTCCGGCCGCCAAGGATGACGTAATACCTACGTCCTCTTTTGTGGCTGTTTGTCACACCCGGTTTTAAAGACAAAACCAGGATCATCATATGTGTGCCCAGGAAGTCCACACATACAACAACAGAAAAGGAGAGTATCAAAATAAATGTTATATAGCGGAAAACATATTTATATTAACACTTACATCAGAGTATAGCAGAACGATTACTAAACTTCTCTTCAAGCTCCAACTTCAACTTCACAGGGACTTGTTGACTGGGGTTGCATATGCCTAGCACTCCTTAGAAAACTCACTATTCCATCTTCTGTTACCCATTCGGGATTTTTATCCAATATTGAAAAGTAAAGCAAGTGTAAGTATATGTCGTACTCAGCAATATAACACAGGGTTATGAAGCTCAAAAGACTGATACTGACTTACTGCGGTTGCTTTTAACTTGGTCAAGTTTTACCAATAATTAGCTTTAGTTATGCTTAAACCAGTTGATAACCACATGATCATTAATGAAACAACCTCATAAATCATATCTCCAAACTTACCATTATAAATAGTTCAACAACAGGAGTAACTAACACTGTGAGTTTTTCGAGCCGCTCGTGACCGTGAGCACGGCTATCATGATAGTTTTACACTCTGCAGAGGTTACGCACTTTACCCACAAGCCGTGTTGCCCTTTCGCCCGAGGTGATCAACCTCTTAACCCACTTCCAAGGAAGGTCGGCAGGGTACACTACGAAGTCTTTCAAAAGCCCTTTCTAGCATGTAGCGGACCCTACGAACCCAATGCAAAGGGGTATATGGGACACCCCGATGGTACCACCCGCAACGGTCCCCACACAAGCTATACCCCATAACCAGCTCGGCAAAGGTGCCTTTCACGAACCACAAGCATGCTAGTCCAAACCTCATACTTAACTAAAGACAGAGCCATATAGCACTCATGGTTGCATTTAAGTCCCAGCTTTTGCCCTACAGTGTAGTCCTATTCCATGTTGCTATAAAAGCCATTTTTAACCATCGTTGCATATATACATTAGTCAAGATTCAATTCAAGATTCATTATGTAAAGCATAGCAAAGCTACCCATATGCATGATAACCCATTGGTGACAAGGAAAAGAATAACAAGCTATGATATAGATCTAGATAGGAATCAAATTCAGACACATGCAAGATGACTAGATGATTTATGGTGAATAGGTAACAAGGATGGTCTCATGTTATACTTGCCTTAAACACTTGCTCAACTCTCACATACTTGACTTCTGGTAGACATCTTCTGATCTTCAGCGCTCACAAGCGGTTCTCGTTCTACTCATAGCAAACACCATACATAGACAAACATACAAACAAGACAAAAGAGACAACTAAGAACAATACATCATACAAGAGAAAACAACGTACAAAAGAGAGATCGAAACTACGGTCGAGAAAACGCAAGAAACGCCAAGAACGGAACTATCGTTAAAAAGGAACGACTACCGAAAGATTTACTATATTATTATAGAAGAAAGACATGCATGCTTGATTTATTTTAGTTAAATAAAACTATGTGAGATGGATTAATAACATATTAGTTATATCATAAATTAATTCAAAGGCTTAATAAGAACTACTCATATTCCATTTATAATATTCCCACGTAACTTCAATCAAGTTAAACTTTTGTATTTGCAAAAAGAAAAGATATATATATGAAAACATCTAAACAAGTTTATCATTTAGGAAATATGTTTAAACTAGGAATGTATAATTAAAAGTACATTTAAGTTAACAATTAAGCATATTTCATCTTATAAACGTTCTCACATAATTTATTAAGCAAGTTAAATTTTATCTTTGTAGATCAAATTAAAAGAGCATCTACTCAAAGTATAGAATGTATGTTTAAACTAATCAAATTATATTTTAGAAGTATATTAATATTTCTATACAAAAGATTAGAGTATAAACCATCTATTTAGATTTAGTTACTGAACTAGTTGCAAACGTATTTAATATTTAATAAATATATATAGAAGAGCATGTGGCATGAAGCATATAAAACATGGAAGTGTAATAGCCATATCAATTTTAATTATATATCTAGTTATAAGCATATTTAATCAATTAAATATTTAACTATATATGAAAAAACATGAAATATGGAAAAGTTTGGCACTATCAGAAAGATCGCGTGAACACAAATCAAACGCAACTTAAATGGTTTAAAACTGAATTAAACTTAAATTGTTTTCAATTAATTAAAAAACTATTGAATAAACATTAATTAAATTAATATTTAAATTAACAAAAATTCATAATTAAGTTACATTAAAACAGTAACACTATGACGTAGAGCATGACGACACGATTCTAACGCAAGCGGAACGGAACGAAACGGATTTACGATGATTAAACGGGTAAGGTTACAAACCGATGGCAAATATGTAATTACCATCATCTTGTACCTCTTGTCTTCTTCTCCCTCACGTGAAGAACCACCGCTGCTGCATGGATAGGCACTCGGCAGGGGATGGAGCAGGTCGTCCCGGGAAGGGAGAGGGAGGCAGCAGCCTCGGCCAAGCCGGCTGGCGGCGCTGTGGGGCCCGCTGGGTGGCGCAGCAGCAACCGCCCAGGACGGTGGCGGCGGCCAGACCGACCGCCCGCACGGGCAGGACCTCGATGGCCACTGATACTCTTGCAGCAGCGCACCGAAGGTTGCGGCCAGGGCGGCACAGGACCGCGGCGAGCAGGCGCGCGGTCTGATGACGCCGGCGCGGGTGGGGCCACCGGTGACGACGCACTGGGGAGAGGCGGCAGGAAGAGAAAAAGGATTAGCTATGGTGGAGTTCACCGCAAAACTGATCTGAGAAGATAAAACGAATGGGGACTGGTCAAACGATGATGGATTGGATAAAAGAGATACACCACGGTGTAGAGAACGATGAGACAAATCTCATGGTGGTCTCGGAATTCACAGGGACATTGGAGTTGGTCGGAAAAATTCGCCGGAGAGTTCGCCAGATTTTAGTAGATGTGAAACTTCGGTTTCAGATCTACGGAGAGTTTCAGATCTACGGAGCTACGGGCGGCGGCTGCAAAAAGCGGTCGTACTTTTGAAACCCTGGCGTCGAGGACAATGTCAGCATATATATTGCTAGGGTTTGGAAAAGTTAGAAAAAACGAGATATTTTATTTATTTCGGAATTACTTAATTTTGGGATTAAAATAATTTCAGAAAAGTCCATAATTAATTTTTAAGCCACGAAAAATACTCCGAAAGCTCCAAAAATTTGGGGAAAATTCTCGGATATACTTTGGAACATGATGAACCAAAATAAAGTGTTTGGAGCTCATGAGAAAGTATTTTGAAGCATATAAAAATTAGAATATGCTCACAGATAAATAGGAAAAAGATCCGGAGAAAGCCAGAAAAATTCCTGAAAAGAATTAAAGACATGTTGATGAATGATCAACTCCAAGGAAGGACTTGGATCAAGAGACGAAGGGTTTTAGGAAAGTCCAAAATAAAGATTAAGATCGAGAGAGCCGCCAGAGACCGAAAAACGACTTACTACACGTGTTTTGTAAACTTTATACACTCACATGCATCAAGACAAACAATAAATAACCACCACAACAATAAAGCATGTCAAATTAATTTAGAAAAGTTTATGAATTCACTTTTCCTATACTAAATTTGCATAAACTCGAACTAATCTTGGAAAATTTTATATCAACATTGAAATCATTTAGTTCATTTAGTATTTTCTAAGCACAATCCAAAATTGGAAATTTTGGAGTGTGACACTGTTGTACTGATGTGAGATCTTGTGTTTTTCGAGGTGGTCCCTGCCCTCCTTATATAGGGCGGGGGGCAGGGTTACATACCGATATCCAATCTCTATCCGGTTAGAACCAGGATAACCATATACAATACGATTACTTTCTTAACCGACTAGATCTTAATGCTTCATAATCTTGAGTTTGCTTCAGCCGCGAGACACACCTGGCAGCTGTACCGGACTCGCGGCTGCGATCCGGGTCGTGGGCCGTTAGCTCTGGTCGGCCCAGTTCCTTCTGTAAGGGTATGTGGGTTTTATTCCCTACAGCTAGTCCCCGAGCGCTTCATATTCTTCTGGCACCGCCCTCTCAAGTTTGCTTAGACGAACGAAGACAACACTGAGAAGGAGGAAATTTCCCCGAATAACGTGGTCGTCGAGTGATAAGGTAGGGTGACGCCGAGCAATGAGGTCAGCCGGATCAGAGCAGTAAAGTCTGGTCAGTCCCGAGCAGCGAGGTCGGACGGATCCGAAGTTCAATTAGCCGATATTTTCATCAAGCCACTTGATGAGAAGAGGTTTTGCAAGCTAAGGAATGAGTTGAACATCTTGGACTTCTCCAACATGAGTTGATGCACCCCCACACTTATATGACATGCCTCTACTCCAAAATAGCAAGGTACAATTGGTTGGCATATGCATTTCATCCTTTGATAGACATGTGTAGAGCAAATAGACATCACTCATGATCATTTAGGCTCATTTGTGAAAAACAAATGTTTTATATGTTCATATGGTAGTGTCGGTGTTATGAAACTACCAATGAGTAAATTTGTACGCGTGTTGGGTCCGAATGGTGAGATAATGAGACAAGATGGTTATACTGGTTCAGGCAAGAAATCCCTACGTCCAGTGGTGAGGCTGCTCGTGTTCCTTACCTCTGCTTGGCGGGGGTATACAAGCTTGGTCGAGAGAGGGAGCATAGATCCCAAGTCTCTGAGTGAGTGTGCGAATGGATGTATTTTTCTCGTGCCTTCGTCGTCCACCTCTGCCCTCCTTTTATAGTCGCAAGGGAGCGGAGAGGGTTACAAGTGAGGGCTGAGGAGATCTACGTGGGGTGTTGGTCCTTATCCCTGTCTTCCTTGGGAAGGGGCGTGGACACTTCGAGTATTCTATTCCTATTGCTCTTGGATTCCGTTGCATGTGGTCAGGGATCTGGTCCCCTTCTGGCCTCGTCTCGATCCCTCCTTATGGCGTTAGGGGGGGAGGTCCGGTCATACCTGCGTCCCTGCGGAAGTATGGTTATCTGTTGTACCGTTGGTGGTAGGGGCCGGGTCGTGGCCCTTCGTCCGCGGGTACAATGATGTACTACCTCTTAGTTCTTTTTGTTCTTGTTGGCAGTTGGATTCTCTCCTCTGTCGTACAGTGTGCGCCTGTTCTCCTGACTCCTTGTACCTGACGTACCTCCCGTTTGGAGGATTTTGGTAGGGGTCGGGGTTACCTGAGGCTGACTTTGGCCTGCGAGGGGTATGATTTTCTTTTGTCCGAGAATCTTGCCCCGGTCTGCCCTTCGAGTGGGAACAAGACTTGTCCCAATTGGGCAGGGGTCAGAATGTCATCCTGTGTCCCGGATTGTTCGAGGCGTACGACCCGTCATGGCCTTGAAGCTTCGTTCTTATCGTGTTAGGAGCGTGTTGTCACCGACCGGGGACGGGCGACCACATCTCCTTGGGCTCTCGTCTAGATAAGGGCAATAGGGGTCATTCCCCGATCGTCCCAGTAGGCTTTGACTTTAGTCACGTCTTTTCCTTGCGCCTCCTGAAACCTATCTGTCTGCCATCCGAGAAGGTAGCAGGCTGTCTTCGACTTGTGACGATGGGGAGAGAAAAAGGGAGAGTGAGAGAGAGGAGGTGTTTGGTCATCCCGGGTTGAGACGTAGGCACGTCTTCCGGATCACGGGGTCGTCCCCGCCTCTTACGTCGGACGAGGCGGAGATACGTCTTCCGAGTGTGAGGATACGTCTGCATCCCCGTGTCGATCGAGTCGTCGCCTTCGCACCTCTTCCTTCGTGTGCCGGAACGCGGGGTTTCGTTTCATCCGGGGTCTGTCTCTCTCTTTTTGGGCCTTCCGGGAAGGGCTGCGACTTTAATTGTGGCGGGCTTCCTGCCTTTTTCGGAGGATAAACTTCGGGCTTTGGTTGTTCATTATTTTTGAATGTTTATCTTTAAATTAGGTATCCGACAGGTAGCATATGACATGTTGATAATCTTGCAACCTCACATCTTTAACTCCTATTTTTACTCGTGAAATAAGACATAAAAGAGGAGAAATAAGAAATCTTATGCACATATAACTTTACTATTATCTAGTTCCACATGTATTTGGAGAATTTATGTTTTGCGGTACTTATCTATACATAATAATAAACTTTCAATTATCTAGCTCTCGAGCTCATCATAATTTTGATTTAATACACTATGATCTTTGGACATTTCCCATTGTTAGCGTGTCTGGCCACAAGTATTACCTTGTTATTCTTGATGATTGTTCCCACTATATTTGGACATTTCCTCTCCGCCTCAAATCCGAGACTTTCTCCACCCTTTCAAATTTTTTCGCTTATGTTCGCACACAATTTGGCATCACCATCAAGAGCGTCCAGTGTGATAACAGCCGAGAATTCGACAACTCTCAGGCCCGTACGTTCTTCCTCTCTCATGGTATTGCACTCCGCATGTCGTGTCCATATACCTCTCAACAAAATGGGAAAGCCGAACGCTCCATTCGCACCATCAACAACATTCTGCGTTCCCTTTTATTTCAGGCGAGTCTTCCTCCGGTTTATTGGGTCGAGGCTCTTCACACTGCGACATATCTTGTGAACCACCTACCCATTAAAACCCTCGCTTTCTCGACACCATACACCGCCCTTCATTCCTCTCAGCCATCTTACACGCACCTCCGTGTTTTTTGGTGTGCTTGCTATCCCAATATGTCCTCCACAACACCCCACAAACTCGCCCCTCGCTCTTCTTTGTGTCTCTTCCTTGGCTACTCCTCGGAACACATGGGATATCGGTGTCTCGAGCTTGAGTCGAATCGCATCATCATCTCTCGACATGTTGTTTTTGATGAATTTTTTTTCCTTTCTCCGACATGTCGACCACACCCATGTCACCAGCTGCACTTGATTTCTTAATTGATGATCATGATCTTACTGCTCCACCACAGCTTGGAGCTCGTCTTGTCCGTGCAGGTAACCCGGTGTCGCCAAGTGTGCGTGGCACTGTGCCCGTGCATGGGCCTGTTGCATACAGGCATACAGCACCGAGCCGCACTTGCTAGTACCGCACAGTGCTGCTGCTACTTCTACGGCTCTGTCACCTGTGTCATGGTCGCACGGCCCCCCGTCACCAGGCGCTGCTGCCCCTGTGCCCCGTGTGCAGGCTGCTGCCAGTAGCGCCTCCGTCCCCACAGAGCTCGTTCGTACTGCCGGTTCTGCTGTCCCTGCTGCTCGCGCACAGGCTGTTGCCAGCGGCACCGGCCGTACCGCTGCCACTCGACCGGTTTCTATTGTCCGGTCACCAATGCGCATTCTATGCGCACGCGTGGCAAAGCTGGCATCACGCACCCGTGGACTGTCTCAACCTCCACGCCGTGCCAATGTCGCCCCTGCCGGCTCTGTTCGTGATGCTTTGTCAGACCCCAATTGGCGCTCTGCTATGCAAGCTGAGTTTGATGCACTTCTTGCCAATGATACATGGAGTCTTGTTCCTCGGCCTCCAGGAGTTAATCTAGTGACCGGCAAGTGGATTTATCATCACAAGCTACTCGCAGATGGCTCACTGGATCGGTATAAAGCTCGCTGGGTTTTGCGTGGGTTTACACAACGACCAGGTGTTGATTATGATGAGACTTTCAGTCCAGTGGTCAAGCCCGCGACAGTTCGGGTGGTTCTGTCGTTGGCTCTTGCTCAACACTGGCCCATACACCAGCTGGATGTCAAGAATGCATTTTTACATGGCACTTTGGCGAAGACGGTATACTGTGTACAACCCACTGATTTTGTTGACTCGTCACATCTGGATTTTGTCTGTCAGCTCAATAAGTCTCTTTATGGTCTGAAACAGGCTCCCCGCGCCTGGCACACCAAGTTCGCCACTCATCTCGTGTCTCTGGGTTTTGTTGAGGCCAAGTCCGACACTTCGCTCTTCACATACCATCGGGGATCCGACATCGCCTATCTGTTGTTGTATGTGGATGATATTGTTCTCACTGCCTTGTCCGCTGGATTTCTCCACCATATTATTGCAGCCCTTTGGCGCGAGTTTACGATGACAGACATGGGTCAACTTCATCATTTTCTAGGCATTTGAGTCTCACATTGCACCGATGGTCTGTTTCTCTCTCAGCGACAGTACACTCTTGACATTTTAGAGCGTGCAGGAATGGGCGCGTGCAAACCTTGCAGCACCCGTGTTGACTTGCACTCCAAATTGTCTGCAGATGGTCCTTCTGTTGCTGACTCCACTCAGTACCGCAGCCTCGCCGGTGCACTGCAATATCTGACGTTCACCCGCCCAGACATTGCCTACGATGTTCAGCAGATTTGTTTATATATGCATGATCCACGCGAGCCACACCTTGCTGCCCTCAAGCGGATTCTTCACTACCTACAGGGCACTGTTTCTCTCGGCTTGACTCTACGCCGTTCTTCGCCTACTAAGCTGGTTGTTTACACTGATCCTAACTGGGCTGGTTGTCCCGACACTCGTCGCTCCACATCTGGGTATGCAGTGTTCCTCGGGGATAATTTGGTGTCATGGTCATCCAAACGTCAGCATACAGTGTCCCGGTCCAGTGCAGAGGCCGAATACCGAGCTGTTGCCAATGGTGTCGCTGAAGCAACTTGGCTGCGCCAGTTGCTCATGGAACTTTGCCACCCGTCTCGCCGTGCCACTTTGGTTTATTGCGATAACATTAGTATTGTTTACCTCTCTAGCAACCCCGTACATCATCAGCGGACAAAGCATGTTGAGATTGATCTCCATTTTGTTTGTGAGCGGGTCGCCCTCGGTCACGTTTGGGTACTCCATGTTCCTACAACATCTCAGTACGCCGACGTTTTCACCAAGGGCCTTCCGACCACTGTCTTCCAGGAGTTTCGAACCAGCCTGAACGTTCGTCATACTTCCGATCAGACTGCGGGGGAGTGCTAGACTAATGTAATTATAGGAGGTTCCCTTGATTGTAGCGCCTGTGTGGTTAGGCTTGCATGCCACCCCCGGCCGTATATGTACTCTTCTGTACACAATATGGAATACAATCACTAATTCCAATCCTCTCACACTTACACTTATGAATTTGTTTAGCTTCCAGTGCTGACATTAGAGACTCTAGTGTTGTCATCGCAGCCTTTGTTCAACCATAGCTCGGTTAATACCAGCAGTGATTTGCTTGACCTGCTGCTCTCCAGCGAACTGCATTTTGAACAGTTAAGACTTTAAACCTACCTATTGCATTATTTTTATGCGTTTGAGCTATCTATGCGTTGTTACCAAACTTTTATATATATTGTTGGAACAGTACACAAATGTTGGACCACATTCCTATTTAATGTTGGAGCACATTTTTATGCATTGTAGAAACAGCGATGATGCAGTGTACGATACATTGTTGGAGTACGTTTCTATATTGCGTCTTGACATATCTCTATGCAATCTATGTCATGTGTAGGACCACCATTGTAGAAACAGCGATGATGCAGTGTACTGATGATTTCTTGAATAAAGATTTGTCGCCAATCAGCACGAGCTTTCCGAGCAGTAACCCTGAAATGCCTGATGATGACAACCAGCCCAAGACTCATGCAGGTGGTGCGGAGGATGGCAGCAAGGCCGGAAAGATCGGCAATGAGGCTGTTGATAAGATAAGCACGGATGAGCAGAATCCCAAGACTGATGCTGAGCATGCCGATCAGCCCAATAAGCAGAAAAAGGCCGAGGTGACGGGCGAGGAGAAAAATGGCCAGCCCGTGATCAACGTTGCGGGTAGTGCGGAGGATGGCAGCAAGGGTGATGCCAGTGTGGATGACACAAGCACGAGTGACCATAAAAAGGCAGAGGTTGATAGATAAGTCTTGACTTCTTGTGTACTTTAGTCTGTTACACTTTAGCTGTTAGTCTTTTCAGTCTTTTCAGTCTTGAATTGTTGTAGCTCCAGTCTTTGACTGTTGTAGCAGTAGACAAGTTGGACACTAGTAGCAGTAGGCAGTTTGCTTTTGCTTTAGACTAGCTTTACTTGTACTACACTAGGAAGATGCTCTTGGAGCCAACCTGTATCCATCGAAGCTCTGTTGAACACTTGTTATATAAAGGGATACAAAGACTAGAGGCAGTAAGGCCCTAGCAGAACAATCCTGAGTCCTGTTTCACTGACAATTGGTATCGGAGCTCTGGTTGCTAGAGAGCCAAGAACATCACCTCTCCACTTCCCCAGTCATGTCTTCATCAGCAGAGCGCGCTGCAGCGGCCGCCGGCAAGGCCAAGGCCGTGGCCATCGAGGATGGCGCATCTGTCGTCGGTGAGGGGGCGCAGGGCGGCTCCAACACCTGGGCCGCGCGTCTGCTGGCCGCAGAGGCAGCAGCAGCGGCGGCGGTACAGGCGGCGAGGCAAGCGGCGGCAGCAGCAGAGGAGGCGGCGAGGACCGCACAGGCGCTGCGAGCGGAGATCGCTGCGGAGGAAGAGGAGCAGGTGGAGGAGGGCGCTAGGCGTCCCGAGAGCCCGCGCGATCGGAGGGATCGGCGCCGCTCTGTGTCCCCGCGCGACCGCAGGCGAGGCCGCGGCGGCGGGCGCCATGAGTCGCGGGACAGGGTGGTCTACCGCGACTCCGGCAGCAGCACGGCGTGGCCGATGCTGGACAAGACCAACTACCATGAGTGGTCGCAGCTCATGAAGCTGCGGATGCAGGCGCGCGACATGTGGGAGGCCGTCGAGGGAGGTCCGGTCTAGTACCGCGACGACTGGCGGGCGCTCGAGGTGATCATGGCTGCTGTGCCTAAGGAGATAGGCATCCCGCTCATGGACAAGGCATCGGCAAAGGAGGCGTGGGACGCCATCGCTGCAGCAAGGATCGGCGTGGACAGGGTCCGACGGGCGACGCTGCAGCGACTTCGCCGAGACTGGGAGAACATCGGCATCTAGCCCGATGAGCAAGTCGAGGACTTTGCCATCCGGCTGTCCACTCTGCATCAGCAACTCGTCATCCACGGCGATCGGGACATCACCGAGGAGCGCGTGGTGGAGAAGTACCTGCGATCGGTACCGGCGAAATATGCGCAGATCGTCGTCGCCATCGAGCAATTCCTCGACTTTGAGGCGCTCACACTCGAGGAGGTGACAGGGAGGCTCAAGGCGGTGGATGAGTACGAGAGGCAAGCACCGATCGGGCCGATGGCCGTCGGAGGGAAGCTGATGTACACTGAGGAGCAGTGGAGAGAGCGCTGGAAGAAGGAAAAGAAGGGCGCTGCCGATGCCGATGGCTCTGCCGATACCGATGCATCGGCACATCGGCAGCAGCGAGGTCGCGGAGGAAGGAATCATCGGGGCCGTGGCGGCGCGCGTGGCCGAGGGCGCGGCGCTGGCCGCGGAGATGGCGGCGGTGTTCGAGGTCCGGGTGACAATTGTGGGCCGAACACCTGCCTCAACTGTGGCTTGGAGGGCCACTGGGCGCGTAATTGCCGATTGCCACGACAAGAGCGCGGCGGAGGCCGCGGCGATGGAGGTGATCGTGGCGGCCGAGGAGGTGACCGAGGAGAAGGCCGCGGTGGCGGTGCTGGAGGCCGCGATGGCGGTGCTGGTGGGTACACTGGGCGTGCCCAGTACGCCGAGTGCGAAGGAGACAGTGGGCTGTTCATGGCGCATGCGTTCATCGAGCTGGACAAGGGTCCATCGGCATCGGCATCGGCAACTGCATCGGCATCGGCAACCGCATCGGCATCGGCAACCGCCCCATCGGCAGCCTCTCTGGCTGCGCAGGAAGTCGCTCTGGACGAGCCAAGGGCTCGAGCCTTCCTCGGTACCGATACCGATGAAGAAGAAGAGAAGATGGGAGGATGGTACCTTGACAGCGGAGCAACGCACCACATGACGGGGCGCCGAGAGCTGTTTGCCGATCTGAATACCGATGTCCGCGGTACTGTGCGTTTCGGGGATGCGTCCAAGGTGGACATCCGCGGCATCGGCACCATCGTGTTCCAAGCCAAGACCGGCGAGCAGCGGATGTTGCAAGGCGTGTACTTCATCCCTGCCCTCAAGAATTCGATCATGAGCCTCGGGCAGTTGGACGAAGGTGGTTCCAAGGTGGAGATTACCGATGGCGTGCTGCGCATCTGGGATCGCAGTCGTCGCCTGCTTGCCAAGGTACATCGGCAACCTAACCGACTCTACATCCTTCACCTGGAAGTTGTGCAGCCGTGCTGTCTCGCCATGCGCAAGGACGACAAGGCGTGGCAGTGGCACGAGAGGCTCGGCCATCTGCACTTCGATGCACTACGACACCTGAGCAGAGGAGAAATGGCCCGTGGCATACCCAAGATCGACCACGCAGAGCAGGTCTGCGACATCTGCGTCACCACCAAGAAGAAGCGGCAATCTTTTCCATCGGCATCGGCATACCGTGCCCAGAAGCACTTGGAGTTGGTGCACGGCGACCTCTGTGGGCCGGTAACACCACCGACATCGGCAGGCAACCGATACATCCTCCTACTGGTGGACGACGCCACTCGATTCATGTGGGCGGCGCTACTGCCGACCAAGGATGCTGCTGGGGAGGCAATCAAGCGCATCAAGGCTGCAACAGAGGTGGAGAGTGGCTGCCAGCTCATGGTCCTGCGTACCGATAACGGCGGCGAGTTCACCGTCGCCGAGTTCAGCAGCTACTGTGCCGATGAAGGTATAAAAAGGCACTTCAGTGCCCCTCACTCTCCTCAGCAAAACGGAGTTGTTGAGCGCAGGAACCAGTCGGTAGTGGCCATGGCGCGAGCTCTGCTCAAGCAGCGTGGTCTACCGGCAAGATTTTGGGGGAGGCAGTGATGACGGCGGTGCACCTCCTGAACCGTGCCCCGACGCGTGCACTGGAGGGCATCACCCCCGATCGCCGACGTTGGGCCACCTCAAGGTGTTTGGCTGCGTTGCCTACACCAGGCGTCTGACTCAGCTTCACAAGTTGCATGACTGCGGCGAGGCCGGCGTGTTCATCAGTTACGCAGAGGGCGCGAAGGCATACAAGGTCTACGATCCAGTGTCCCAGCGCGTGCGCATCAGCCGCGACGTCGTGTTCGACGAAGGCCGCGGCTGGGACTGGACATCGGCATCGGCAAGCACATCGGCAGAAGGAAGCAGTGACTTCACCGTCGAGTACCCCTGGGAAGAGGTGGTGCCTGGATTGGCATCGGCATCACCATCGGCATCGGCACCACGCTTCACTACACCGGAGCCGACACAAGGTACCGCACCATCGGCAACTCCTCCATCGGCAGCGGCACCATCGGCAGCGGCACCATCGGCAACGGCTCCATCGGCAACTGCCCCATCGACAACCGCTCCATCGGCAGCGGCTACATCGGCAACAACCCCATCAGCATCGACAGCCGCGCCATCGGCAACGAGCGGATCCAGTCCTTGGGTCGAGTACGTGACTCCCCCGAAGGACGATGAAGAAAGGGTGGACGCCTACCATGGCAGTGAGCCACCGCGCTACCGACGCATCACTGACCTCATCGGGGATGAGGCCAATCCGCCGCTAGCTCAGAGACTGTTCGCCGAGCTGAATCTCTCCTGCTCGGGCGAACCGACTACCTACGATGAAGCTGCCGATGATCCAGCTTGGCAAGCTGCGATGAAGGAAGAGTTGGGCGCCATTGAGCGCAACGGCACCTGGGAGCTGGTGCCACCTCGAGCCGACCATCGACCGATCACTCTGAAGTGGGTGTTCAAGCTGAAGAAGAGTGCCGATGGAGATGTGATCAAGCACAAGGCAAGACTTGTAGCTCGGGGCTTTGTGCAGCAAGAAGGGATCGACTATGAGGATGCTTTTGCCCCTGTGGCAAGGATGGAGTCAGTCAGGCTGCTGCTGGCCTTGGCTGCTCAAGAAGGATGGAGGGTCCATCATATGGATGTCAAATCGGCATTCCTCAATGGAGAGCTCAAGGAGGAGGTCTATGTGCGGCAGCCACCTGGGTTTGCTGTCCAAGGAGAAGAAGACAAGGTCTATCGGCTCTACAAGGCACTGTATGGGCTGAGGCAGGCACCCAGGGCGTGGAATGCAAAGCTGAACTCAACCTTGAAGAGGATGGGGTTTGTTCAGAGCAAGCATGAAGCTGCTATCTACAGAAGAGGCTCAGAAGACTCTGTTCTACTGGTCGGAGTCTATGTGGATGACTTGATCATCACTGGAGTCAAGGAAGAGGAAGTGAGGGCTTTCAAGATGGAGATGCAGTCCATCTTCGAAATGAGTGACCTTGGGTTACTCAGCTTCTATCTGGGAATAGAAGTGTAGCAAGGGAGTAGTGGGATCACTCTGAGGCAGAGCCACTATGCCAAGAGGATTGTGGAGTTGGGGAGCATGGCCGATTGCAACCCTGCTGCCACACCGATGGAGGAGAGACTGAGGCTGAGCAAGGAGAGCACAGCAGCAAAAGTGGATCCAACACAATACAGGAGATTGGTTGGAAGCTTGAGGTATTTGGTCCACACTAGGCCAGACCTGGCGTTTTCAGTGGGGTTTGTGAGCAGGTTCTTGGAGAGACCGACCACTGAACATCAAAAGGCAGTCAAGAGAATTCTCAGGTACGTGGCTGGTACCCTCGACTATGGCCTCCACTTCACTAAGGCACCCTCATCGGCAAGTTCCTCATCGGCAAGTCCCTCATCGGCAAGGTTCTTGGGCTATTGTGACTCAGACTTAGCCGGGGACATTGACTCCAACAAGAGCACAACGGGCTGTCTTTTCTTCCTAGGCAGCAGTCTGGTCAGTTGGCAATCGGTAAAGCAGAAGGTAGTGGCACTCTCCAGCTGTGAGGCAGAGTATGTGGCCATGACTACAACAGCAACTCAGGCGCTATGGCTATCAAGGCTGCTTGCCGATCTGTTAGGAAGGAAGGTGGAAACTGTGGAGTTGAAGGTGGACAACAAATCGGCACTTGCAGTTGCCAAGAACCCAGTGTTCTATGACAGGAGCAAGCACATAAGGACCAAGTTCCACTCATCAGAGACTGCATGGAAGACAGGAGCATCAAGGCCGATCACATCGGCACAAATGAGCAACTTGCCGATATCCTCACCAAGTCACTTGGAAGAACCAAGATCAAAACCATGAGAGGCAAGATCGGGCTCAAGAAGATCACCAAGGGTGGCTGAAGCAAGGCTTAGGGGGAGAATTGATAGATAAGCCTTGGCTTCTTGTGTACTTTAGTCTGTTACACTTTAGCTGTTAGTCTTTTCAGTCTTTTCAGTCTTGGACTGTTGTAGCTCCAGTCTTGGACTGTTGTAGCAGTAGACAAGTTGGACACTAGTAGCAGTAGGCAGTTTGCTTTTGCTTTAGATTAACTTTACTTGTACTACACTAGGAAGATGCTCTTGGAGCCAACCTGTATCCATCGAAGCTCTGTTGAGCACTTGTTATATAAAGGGATACAAAGACTAGAGGCAGTAAGACCCTAGCAGAACAATCCTGAGTCCTGTTTCATTGACAGAGGTGGTCGAGGAGAAAAACGGCCAGCCCCTGATCAACGTTGCAGGTAGTGCAGAAGATGCGAATGAGAAGAAGACAGAGAAGGCGAATGAGGGCAGCAGTGAGAGTGTGCTAATCACTGATGCTGTGGATGCCAGCCAGGCCAAGATCAGCAGTGAGGATGACGGCGAAGCCGGCAATGAGAAAAACACAAATAAGGATGATGGCGAAGCCGGCATTGAGAAAAACACAAATGATGAGCAGCACAAGGAAGTTACACCAAAAATGGAAAAGAGAAAATTCCAATATGATGAAAAATTACCAGTAATAGATTCCGTTTATAAGAGGCACAGAAAGATACCAAGAGCCGATAACACAATAGTAGATGAGAATACATCAATAGAGACACGTGTGCCTGAACATTTTGTTGGAAATATCTTGGAAACAGCCTTGAAGTAAGTTTGAGTTTTAGAACTTCTTATATTGACTTCCATGATATTTTCTGGAGACTGACATCATGTTCCCAATTTGAAGTGAGAAACAGGCAATTTTTTCTTTGGATGAGAAATCATCACTTACGGGCGATCAAATGAAACAGTATTTAGAGGAGGGAGGTGCAAATGCCATTAACATTCTCAAGGCATTCATAGGATGCTTCAAGCAAGATACTAGGAAATCCGAAATATGCAAATTCTTTCTCCCGCCAGTGATTCAGGTAAATATTCTGTAGAAAATATTGTATCCCTTGCACTTATCATCTCGCCCCCTTGCACTTATCATTTCACTCTTATTGCAGAAATATACTGATGAAGAAATTCAATCTGCACTCCCCCAAAAAGTATTCACACTGCCCACGGTTAATGTAAGTTTTGCAGCATATATTACATGTTTGTTTTAGGGATTTAGGGGCAGTGATACAATGTTCATTTTTGCAGATATTTGGTGCTGTCTTGTTTACAAAATGGATTGGATTTTGTATCCAAATTCATTCTGGACAACCCCAGATCCATGCTATACATGACCTTAAGGACCGGGCCAAGGAGATTGGAGAGTTTTGCTGTTCTATTTCAGTACAAATAAATAAAGTCTTTAGAAGCAACATTAAAGCTTGGAAACAGCCAATTCTAGTGCCAAACCTTAGTTTCAAGAATTTCCAGCCTGATGACTATGTTGCTGTCGTCTATTTTTTTTCAAAAATTCGATCGTGATTCATCCAGTTTTAAACACGACAACTGGGATGAGGTTAGTGAACTTTCCTCCTTTTAACCTGCTAAAACAAATCTCATTTTAACTTACTAAAACCAATCCAAGTATCATATTATATTAATAAATATGAGTCTCATTAAGGGCAGGGCTGGGGTTTATTTTTCAACTATGGAGATGAGGATTTAGCAGCCATAACTTGACAGCTTCTTCTGATTTGAACATTCTTTGCAGACTCGTTTGAAGATATGGTTCAAACATTACAAGCAATCAGGTAGTGCGATATGTTCAATTTACCTTTTCAGTTGAAACCAATAGAACATACATGCTATGATGAGACCACAAGATGTTGTAATGAGTCCTCAAGGGAAAGGAAAAAGTCTACATAACCCCCACAACTATTGGGGGTAGACTACTTAACCCCCTAAACTATAAAAATGGTTATTCTACCCCCTGAACTATCAAAACCGGTCAAATAACCCCCTCTAGTCGGTTTTGAGGGTGATTTTAACTTTTCCTTTTTATTTATTTCAGTTGAATCATTGAAAAAACATAATAGTCATAGAAAAATTGTAAAATAGAAAATTCAAATTTGTTGGACTCCACATGAGTAGATATACACATTGAACATATAATATGATATGCTTTAGTAAAAAGGCAGTTCGCTGGAGAGCAGCAGGTCAAGCAAATCACTGCTGGTGGTATTAACCGAACTTGTGTTTTTGTTTTTACTCTAGACATAGACACACGTGTCTCTTTTTACTCTAGGTGTCTCTTTTTTACACTTGTGTTACCTTATCAAACAGCAACACAGTGCTGGGGAGGTTCGGACGCCCTATACGTCTTGTTTTTTTTTTTGACATGGAAAGATTTTCCATTACTCAAACGGTACCGACAAATCCTCGGTGACCAGATCACGCATACAGAACGGGATGCTGTCCATCACAGGACCAGCACTAGCACCCAAATCTGCCCCAAGGGCCGCAAGACTGGCTGCGACTTTATTACAAACACGTGGAGTATGACAAACCTCCACAGACGCAAAGTTACTACTAATAAGAGCCTTGATCTCCCAAATGAGTCCACTCGCCGTTGAACGATCATACTCTGATGTATTTACCGCTCTCACCACCATTTCAACATCTGATTCCAGCGTTAAGGTTTGAATTCCCAAGTCCACTGCATATTGGAGCCCCTGCAAACATGCTATGATTTCAGCGTGAAAAGCTTCACCCACGTGCTTCAGGAAGCCATAACCAGAGCTGATTACACCTCCATCCCATCCTCTTATCACAAAGCCCCAACCCCCTTGCCTTGTGCTCTCTCTAAAGGCTCCATCAGTGTTTAGCTTTAGCATATTAACTGATGGTGGTGTCCAAGTGTTCCGGTGCCCTCTGCCATCTCGACCATGCCGATTCAAACATACCTTTGGTAATGGTGTCCATTCTTCCACATAGGTACTAATCAAACACACTAACTGATCTGCATCCCTGCAGGGTCCCCCCTCTCTAACACAGCATCTTTCTGACCACTTAATATATATAGCAAGGTGATCACTCTACTTTGGACCTCCTGTTTCAGACTCAGAATAGCTCTCAATACCTGTCGTGGTGAATTCAGTTCAGACAGGGATTGTCGTACCTCCTCAAACCCAAGCTTGGCCCAAATCGGCTTCACCATTTTACACTTAAAAAACAGATGCGCTCCATCTTCCTCAAGCCTCCCACACATAACACATTTCGTATCTAGAAGGATTCCACGTCGCCTCAGATTAATTCTCAGTGCTAGGCTATTATGTCCCAATCTCCAGAGGTGATGTATCATCTTCCTTGGACATTTTAAATTCCACAATTGTTTCCATATTGGGTCAGGTGCTCTTCCTACCGCAGTTGAGGTTGATCCTCCTCTCCTTGACTCCAAAGATTTCTTCTTCTCCACCATATACACTTTGTATGCTGACCTGACAGTGAATTGCCTAGATGAGTTAAAATGACAGGCTGCTAGATCATCCATGCCACCATGAACAGAGGTAGCTAATATGTCCACCACATCTTCTTCCCAGAAAAGACTTGTGATTAGCTCCTCATCCCATCCACCATCTATTGGGTTTATCAGGTCTTCCACCTTCGTGATTAGACTTTGTCCCCTTGGTGTAAAAGGTCTCCGGGACTCCTCTCTTGGGATCCAACCATCTGTCCAAATGTTAACTTGGGTTCCATCCCCAACTCTCCAAATCACCCCTTTGTTTAACAGTTGTACCCCTGACAGTATGCTTCTCCAAGTGTAGGACATATTTGCGTTGGCCTGTGCTTTCAGTACACTACTCCCATGATATTATTTTGCAGCCAAGACACGAGCACACAAGGAATTGGGATTAGAAAGTAGTCTCCAGGCTTGCTTTGCTAGCATTGCCATATTAAACCCATACATATCCCTGAAACTGAGCCCTCCCTGCTCCTTTGGTTCAGTTAGCTTGTCCCAACCAATCCAATGCATTTTGTCCTTATCTTGCTGACTCCACCAAAATCTTGCAATCATTGCACTCATCTTATCACACAAACCTTTAGTTAAATCAAAACAACCCATTGCAAACGTTGGTATTGCTTGTGCTACAGCTTTGATCATAATTTCCTTTCCTGCTTTTGATAACATTTTCTCTTTCCATCCTCTAATTCTCTGCCACACCCTATCTTTGAGATACCCAAAAGTTCCTGACCGAGAAGCCCCCACATGCACTGGTAAACCCAGATACCTGTCATTGGTTGTCTCATTTAGAATCTGTAGCACATCTTTTACCACATTCCGGTCTTCCTCACTAGTATTTGGGCTAAACATGACCACCGATTTATCTTTGTTTATGGTTTGGCCTGACACTTGTTCATACAAGTTTAGGATTCCTTGAATTTGGACTGCATTCTCCTCATCTGCCCTAACCAGCAACAGAGAATCATCTGCAAAGAGGAGATGTGAAATGCTTGGGGCATTGTGGCAAACACGCATCCCTTTTATATTGCCCTCCAATTGTGCCTTGTTCAGTAAAACACTAATGTGTCGCTTATAATAAGAGACACGTGTGTAAAGTGATGTCATTTCAAAACTGAATGGGATTGAGTGGTTGTAAGATACACCATGGGTCGGCCCAACTCACCACCGGCCCGTGTGTAAACATACACACAGAATAGTCATCGGAGGTGTCCAAAACGGACCAGTTCTGCGCGAGCTAAAATGGACCAGTTCTGCGCCGTCCCCGCCGCCTCTATCCTTGCCCTCGTGTTGCTGTTTGGTACACACGATATGTCGTGAGGCCAAGGATATGTCGCGCTTCACTGGTATGCCCTGGTTGCTGGTCTGCTCTCCTGCTGAATGTTCATGAAGGTAATAATAAGAAAATCAAGGCAGCCACTGTCGCCTGAATTTTTCAAGAAAACAGGCGCATGAGCATTAGAGTTCTGCGCGAGCTAAAATGGACCAGTTCTGCGCCGTCCCCGCCGCCTCTATCCTTGCCCTCGTGTTGCTGTTTGGTACACACGATATGTCGTGAGGCCAAGGATATGTCGCGCTTCACTGGTATGCCCTGGTTGCTGGTCTGCTCTCCTGCTGAATGTTCATGAAGGTAATAATAAGAAAACCAAGGCAGCCACTGTCGCCTGAATTTTTCAAGAAAACAGGCGCATGAGCATTAGCAAAACGTATTAAAAGTCCAAACACAACATAAACATTTATACTCTGATGAATGGAGCAACGCGTAACGAAAAGGAGTTCACAACAGAAGCTGAGACCATCATCATCAACATTTCAAGAAGAATTTCTGCAATAACATGTCGACAATGTTAGTGATCACATACTCTAAATCATTGAGAGAGAGATAGATTGCTGCAATAACAAATGACCATTGAGAGGGATGATATTTACATACCTTCAAATCATCAATCTTTGCTGCTACTTCTTGCTTAAGTGCAGAAATTCCCTCTAATTCCTGATCCACCATCATCACTTCCAGGAATAGCTATTCGAGAAAGTTTAGCATTTTATCATCTATATCAGTACAATATCGCCAAAAGCTAAAACTAACAGAACTACTATATTGAGACACCACTAATTCCCTACCAAAAAATTTCCCATCCTAGACAGGGACCCTTTGCCAAAAGATCCCTGCGACCCCGCCATCCTTTGCCATTTGCCAAGCATATTCAGCAGCTTCCTCTTCCAACATTTGTTCTACATATTCCTGATCAATGGAAAAGGTCCAAATGGGGTATGCATCAGTAGTTAAAAAAGTAATGGCTGAAGGGATAGCTTATGCAAATGAAAAGAACAGAGAAGCTATATACACTTTGGTCTCTGGAAGACATCCATTCATCTTCGAGGCTTCCACAGATCAAGTGATCATGACTTCTGCTTTGGTACACGCATCGATTTGGACTTTTTCGATGGTACGCGCATCGATTTGGACTTTGAAGCTCTATGATCCTTTGGTTGTTTATTCAAACTAAACTCCATTTTGTGCTTTTTGTGCTCTACACATTGATTTCCTCCACTCTCAGGTACAAATTTCTTCTTAGTTGCACTGTTAATTAGTAACATGATGTATGGGGTATATGGCATTCTCTTTGTACGGTGCCTGTGATTGTTTTCCATCTCCTCGAACATCATGTCTACAATGTCAAAAGGCTTCTTGAACAAAATATGATACTCTAGGGCCCTAATTAATGCGTGGATCGAACATTTATCTCCAATCACAGGATGGATAGTCTTTCTAATAATCCGGTTTAATGAATTCACTTGGTTACCATCTGCACTCTTCAACTCTTCTTCTTGTGCATCAGTCAAATGGCGCTCAATCTTAGTAACGTGCTCAGACGGAACAAGTAGAACCTTCTGACAAAATTTCTTAGTGACAGTAATCTTCTTATTTATGCCTGTCATCCATGTCAGCGAGGTCTTACTTTGATTTACAGACAATGTGGAGTAGAACTATTTGATCAGCTCTTCATGCCAGTTTTGTTTTATAGCCATCAATTCATGAAGACCAACGTCACGACATGCTTCCTCAACATATGGCATCGCCGGTAAATGTCTGATATTTTTCCAATCAATCCATTTGTTGTCAGCACATTGCTTCTTGCTAAAAATATTGTTGTATAGATCCATATGCTCAATGGACCAACAACGCTCATCACTTGCAGATCTGTCCTGTTCATATAAACTTAAGCATTTAACCAATTTCGAAGACTTCTTCCTTTTTGAGTTTTCGTAGCTCACAGGCGTCCTGGCTACAGCCTCAGCATGTTGGGGCAAACCATCCAGAAAGTCAATTTTAGGAGAGTCTTCTTCCTCTAGTGCAGCCGCTTCATCTGTGAGTTGTTCACCTGGAGCAAACTGACCGAGACGGGCCCTCTTCCTTGAAGGACTGGGCGAGAGCTGAGCAAGATGCACTTGCTCTGTATGTGCAGACTCTACAACCTCTTCATCTGTGAGTTATTCACCTGGAGTAAACTGACCGAGACGGGCCCTCTTCCTTGAAGGACTGGGCGAGAGCTGAGCAAGATGCACTTGCTCTGTATGTGCAGACTCTACAACCTCTTCATATGTGAGTTGTTCACCTGGAGCAAACTGACCGGCAGGCGGGTCCTCATGCAAAGAATGGATCCTCTTCCTTGAAATATTGGGCGAGAGCTGATCAAGACGCGTCTGACATGTCTTCTCTGCAGCCCCTTCTGCCTGCACAGGCACCTGCTCTGCATATGCAGGATCAAGACGCGCCTGACCGGCAGGCGGGTCCTCATGCAAAGAATGGATCCTCTTCCTTGAAATATTGGGCGAGAGCTGATCAAGACGCGTCTGACATGTCTTCTCTGCAGCCCCTCCTGCCTGCACAGGCACCTGCTCTGCATATGCAGGCTCTACAACATGTGCCTTGTCTGGTCTTGTGGCATGGTTGTCACCCGTGAGTTGTGCATTTGGAGCACACTTGCATTCATCTGTGAGTTGAGCACCTGGAGCTAACTGACTGAGACGCGCATGACAAGTCTTCTCTGCAGCCCCTCCTGCCTGCACAGGCGCCTGCTCTGCATGTGCAGGCTCTTCAACCGTCTGGTCTTGTGGCACAGTTGTGACCTGTGAGTTGTGCATCTGGAGCACACTGACATTCAATGTTCAATCGCAAAACACTGTCTGTCACCTGTGAGTTTTGCATAAGTCTAAACTGATCCATTGTTCTAGCAAGAGAATCATCATCGCGAGCTTTAAAGAAACATTTACGATCCTGCACGTTTTTGACTAAACCAGACAATATTGATTTACTGTCAAGGAGAGTCGGTTCATGTCCAAGGATCCAGAGGCAGTTCCTGTGTAAAAAATAGTTATTTAGATGAATATGTACTGGGATATTGAATTGACTAAGTATCTGAAGACTGATCCTTTGCCTAAGAAAAAAAAAGCAAACAAAAGTTAACATACTTGGCTCTTGTCAAGGCCACATTAGTTCTCTTATCACATTTGAGAAAGCCTATATTCCCATCATGATTGTGTCTAACTGTTGAAAGGATAAATATGTCCTTCTCACTTCCTTGACATGAATCAACAGTGCATACTTCAACAGAAAGGAAGGCAAACTTCTTATAACTTTGAACTCTTTCTTGCAAAGCAATTACTTGGGCTGCATATGCTGATACTATACCGACACTGGTTTTCTTCTTCTGCTTGGTGCATGCTGCAGTGGTTTTAGACCAAAGAAACATGGATGACACTTAAACATATCAGCTTTAATGAAACATGAAACTTAATGTTCTTTAAAAGCTCAAATGCTAGACATACCTTCAGGAAGTCTGCCAACAATATTGGCTACCACAACAGCTTCAACAATATTTTTGAATCCCTGATTACTGTTTTCTTCAAAACCATCTTCAACATGGATGAATGAATACGGACCATACATATGGCCATCGAGATAAGTGTTGTTATAGTCGTTAACGTTGGGACTATATACAATTTTTCCTTCATAAAAATTTTGATTTGGAAACTTGCTGATGGAAGGGTGCATTCTATATTGAATATTTAGCATGTGCTTTGGGAAATCAAGTTCACTTTGGAAGGACGTCCTGATGCAACAGCTAAATCAATTATGACAACTCAATGCCAGTACATCTCAGTACCTTTGCATGAAAAAGCTCCCCACAGCCGGATAATAAAGACGACAGGACGGTGGGAGACTGGGGAAGTTGGAACGGAAGGGCTTCTCCACTCACTCTCCCATTTCAAAACCCTAATCTCACTTCTTCACTCCCTCGCACGGTCGCACTCGCACCTCGCCGGAAGCTCAAGCATTGACATCGAACGAAGGATTCAGGACCTGATGATGACGAGGTGCCCAAGCATCGACCCCCCCCCCGATCCTGACGCTCGAAGCCCTCCGGAGGCCGATCTGCTAAGTTCCTAGAGCGCTTCGCATCGTGTTTCCAAACCTAGGGTCCATCGACGAGCACGCGCTGGAGGCCGATATGGTTTAGACAACCTTAGTCCATAGTCCATACTCTGCAATAAGAATTGATACTTCAAATCTGGGCACAACATGCAGCATATTTGTTGAATGAAAACTCCATTCATACTTGACATACCTTTAAGTTTTGGGCAGACATCACTGCTCCCCTAGAGGTGTGTCGTCCTGCTCCCATGGAGGTGTGTCCTCCTACATGCAAATGGTCCCAAGATTGCTGAGAAAACTTGCACAAATTATGGTGTCCCCACCAATCTACTTGCCTACAAATGAATACTGTATTTTCCAAACAGAAACAGCCATTTACTGTTTACATATTTTCTCCTGTAAATGACCTCGAAGAATGCTATCTTTTCTTCATACCAGTTTTCCCAAACAACTTTCTAGATTTTTTAATTTTGTACTTAACCATGGCACCATCCAAAGGAATAAGAGTTTCTGATATTTATTGTTCACTTATGTTGTTTTAATGTATCCTTTCCCCTTCCTCAGAAAATACTGTTGTAGAAATTGAGGGTGGAAACAAACCTAGTACCTCTGTAACATCAAGTCCGTTGCTAGAGCAGCTGCAGAAGTAGGGGCAAATGGCCTTGGTCGAGCGCTTCCAGTGGGAAGTTGCGGTTGTACCCACCGGGGTGGGTGCACCGGACCGGCTAAGCGCGCTCCCCAACGACGTCCTAGTCCTAATCCTCCTCAAGCTCAGCACCCGCGCCGCCGCACAGACCAACTACTGGCGCCACGTCTGGCATGAGTAAGTATGGGATCTCGTGCAGAGGTCGTCGATGGGCCAGTGGGTTTGGAAGCACGAAAGTTTGAGCTTTGTCAATACGAATTCATCTTTTACAATACTAATTCGTCCACAACACGAATTCGGACTTCGCAATACGAATTCATCTTTCGCAATACGAATTCGTCTTTCGCAATACGAATTCGTCTTTCGCAGTACGAATTCATCTTTGTCAATATGAATTCGTCTTTGTCAATACGAATTCGTCCACAACAGGAATCCGTCTTTTACAATACGAATTCGGAATTTTTCTTTGTCAATACATACGACTATGCATGACTTGCGATATGCCACATGTCGATCCATCATACATCATCCAGTCTCCATTACGAGGAGCTAATACCGAAGGTCTCCGCAGTTACCTATTTTTTAATAGCGCCGGTAACGTGCACGCTGCTCTTGTACATCTTGGCGTCACTGTTCTTAACTAGCTCTACCTCTTGCACCATCTTCTCGATCTCCTCTTTGCTCAACCGACCCTTGTCGTTGGTGGGCCTCCGTGTGCGACCAGCCACACATCGTTCTTCCAAACCACAGGGGTCCATCGACGATCTCTGCAGGAAGCATGGAGGTAGAGACCTCTTCGGACTGAACTGTTGGTTGGTTAGCGATCTTGCTCCCGCTGCCTTTCCCCCCTTCAATTCCCAGCCAGCTCCTACTAAACTCAACAAAGCTAGTACGTAGCCGCATTTGGTCCTGCATCAATAGGTACTGGGCTCGTAGTAGATTTCTCAGTTTTAATCTTTTGTAGGGTACCAATAGGTACTGGGCTCGTAGAGTCCAAGCAACGTCCAATCAAAACTCCAGCAATTACTCGATCTCTAAATACAAAGAGCACCTGCAGAAGTAGGGGCAAATGGCCTTGGTCTAGCGGACGACGTCTTCCAGTGGGAAGTTGCGGTTGCACCACCGGGGTGGGTGCACCGGACCGGCTAAGCGCGCTCCCCTCGAGGAATGCTATCTTTTCTTCATACCAGTTTTCCCAAACAACTTTCTAGATTTTTTAATTTTGTACTTAACCATGGCACCATCCAAAGGAATAAGAGTTTCTGATATTTATTGTTCACTTATGTTGTTTTAATGTATCCTTTCCCCTTCCTCAGAAATACTGTTGTAGAAATTGAGGGTGGAAACAAACCTAGTACCCCTGTAACATCTGGTCTGTTGCTAGAGCAGCTACAGAAGTAGGGGCAAATGGCCTTGGTCGAGCGGACGATGTCTTCCAGTGGGAAGTTGCGGTTGTACCCACCGGGGTGGGTGCACCGGACCGGCTGAGCGCGCTCCCCAACGACGTCCTGGTCCTAATCCTCCTCAAGCTCAGCACCCGTGCCGCCGCACAGACCAACTACTGGCGCCACATCTGGCACGAGTAAGTATGGGATCTCGGGTGCCTCGGACCGGCTGAGCGCGCTCCCCAACGACGTCCTGGTCCTAATCCTCCTCAAGCTCAGCACCCGCACCGCTGCATAGACCAACTACTGGCGCCACGTCTGGCACGAGTAAGTATGGGATCTCGTGCAGAGGTCGTCGATGGACCAGCGGGTTTGGAAGCACGAAAGTTTGAGCTTTGTCAATACGGATTCATCTTTTACAATACGAATTCGTCCACAACACGAATTCATCTTTCGCAACACGAATTCGTCTTTTATAATATGAATTCGTCTTTCATAATACAAATTCATCTTTCACAGTACGAATTCGTCTTTGTCAATACGAATTCGTCTTTGCCAATACGAATTCGTCTTTGTCAATACGAATTCATCTTTGTCAATACGAATTCGTCTTTATCAATACTAATTCGTCCACAATAGGAATCCGTCTTTTACAATACGAATTCGGAATTTGTCTTTGTCAATACATACGACTATGTTTCCAAACCTAGGGTCCATCGACGAGCACGCGCTGGAGACCGATATGGTTTAGACAACCTTAGTCCATAGTCTATACTCTGCAATAAGAATTGATGCTTCAAATCTGGGCACAACATGCAAGATATTTGTTGAATGAAAACTCCATTCATACGTGAAGAAAAAACCAGCTCTGGAGGTGTTTTGGGTTAAGAATACCTATGAAGAAAAGATAGCATTCCTCGAGGTCATTTACAAGAGAAAATATGTAAACAGTAAAGGGTTGTTTCTGTTTGGAAAATACAGTATTCATTTGTAGGCAAGTAGATTGGTGGGGATACCATAATTTGTGCAAGTTTTCTCAGCAGAGGCCGATCTGCTAAGTTCCTAGAGCGCTTCGCATCGTGCATCCAAACCCAGGGGTCCATCGACGAGCACGCGCTGGAGGCCGAGGCAGTCAATCTTGGACTTGTCGATCCTCACTTCAAGATCCACTTCCGCAGCGGCGACTTGCACGATCACCATTGCACCGGGGAAGGAGATGTTGAGAAAGCAGAGAGACCTAATCTAAGTTTACCATCTTGTGTGTTAGTTGCAGCTTTCATCAGACAATCAAGGAAGAGGTGGAAACCAGACATGGCATCGAACGAAGGATTCAGAACCTGATGATGATGAGGTGCCCGAGCATCGACCCCCCCCCGATTCTGACGCTCGAAGCCCTCCGGAGGCCGATCTGCTAAGTTCCTAGAGCGCTTCGCATCGTGTTTCCAGCGACAAGGAACGGTGCTACCGTTGGTTTTTGTGTGGGATTTGTTCGTCTTGAAAATGAGGACGTGCATCCAACTGGATGTGATGCTGATAAGAATCTTAATGTTCAGGGCATCGTAGGAGAAGGTATGAGCAGCTGCAGAAGTAGGGGCAAATGGCCTTGGTCGAGCGGATGACGTCTTCCAGTGGGAAGTGGCGGTTGTACCCACCAGGGTGGGTGCACCGGACCGGCTGAGCGCGCTCCCCAATGACGTCCTGGTCTTAATCCTCCTCAAGCTCAGCACCCTCTTTTCCCATTTTGCTTGTGTTCTTCGCGTTTTGCTTTTGCTCCCTCTTTTCCCGAGATGATTTCTCTTTGTAGGGAGTAGCTCTTGGAAATCCATTTGAACCAAGTTGTGCGTAATCGTGAGGAGCTTCTTTGCACCAAAGGAATTCTCCTCAAACCTCACGAGTGCGTAGATCGGGCGTTTTCTTTGTGGAGTTCTTCGTTCTTGAGTTTTTCCCCAAATCTCTTCTCCTCCCTTTGCTCTAAGCCAAATTGAGCGATGATTTCTTCGGGATAGCTCCCCAACTGCACTAGGATCTCGCTTACAAAGTTTGGTTGCAGTTGGTGATCATTTGGTTGAGTTTTGGGAAGATTTGGCGGAGTGGAATCGTTTTTTCGCGAGCTTCAGCTTTTCTATTCGTAAGCGTCGGACCACCCTCCGGACGACTTACCCTAAGCTCTGGACCATAGCACATTGTCCGGTGGTCTTGACTTTACCTGTGTCAAAAGGCGAGGGGTGTCGGACTACCCTCCAGACCACTCAGCGTTTAAGCTCCGGACTATAGGCAAATAGTCCGGTGGCTCTGCTGAGGAAGTCGGCCACGCGTCGGATCAATCTCATTAGTCCGACGGTGAGCGTCGGACTAGGTGTCTGGAGCAGGGGAGCTTACTGTGTTGTTAGGAGCAGTAGCTGGAGTGAGCATCGGACAACTCTCCATAATCCGACGGTGAGCGTCGGACTAGTGTCCGGAGCAAGGGCACTCCTTGCGTGGTTTCTGTGTGGGCATTGGACTTTCAAAAGTGGGCGTCGGATCAGTCCGACGGACACCTGCAGAAGCGTCGGACCAGGGCTCCGGACCTTGTGCTATAGTCCAGTGGTCTTGATCAAGTGGTCCGACGGTCACTGTTTTTGCCTGTTTTGCCTAGGTTCTTGCCTCTTTTCCTTAGGGGTTGAGAACCTGTGTTTTGGGGGTTTCCGGTGAGTTTCTCTCCACTGCCGGTGAGCTCTCATTTCTCCGTTTTCGTCTGAATCCCCGCTCGCGTTGCTCAGGGGAAGTTGAGCACCCATCAACTGGGTTTGGCTTTTGGGAAGAGTGGCCCGAATATTTCGAGAGAAATTTGAGGCTCCCATTCACCCCCCCCTCTGGTCGCCGTTCTCGGTCCTTCAATTGGTATCAGAGCCAGTTAAGGATCAATCCACCTTACACGATTCTTGATCCGCGAAGACGACATGGAGCGAGGTGTTGGCAAACCTCCGTTTTTCGATGGAACGAACTTCTCCTACTGGAAGGTGCGCATGTCCGCCTATCTACAAGGAGTTGATTCGAACATATGGGAGATTTGTGAGAATGAGGGCTATCGTGTTCTTGCGGCTCGTGTTTACCCTCTCTAGATTGATCAACACAACGCAAACAGCAGAGCACGTAGTATTCTCTTCTTGAGTTTGTGTTTTGCTGTGTTTGAGCGAGTCTCGAACCTCACTACGGCTAGAGAGATCTGGCAAACACTGGTGCGATATCATGAGGGCAATCCTCAGATCAAGTCCAGGCTCTTCGACACATACCGATGCCTAGATTACGCAGCATGCGTCAAACGTAAGAGCCCGTAGCATTCTCTTCTATTGTCTGTCTCTTCCAGAGTTTGAGCGGGTTTCGAGTCTCACTACGGCACGGGAGATATGGAAAACACTCTTGAGATATCATGAGGGCAACCCTCAGATCAAGTCCAGACTCTTCGACATGTGTCGTAGAGAGTACGAGAACTTTGCTCAGTTGGCCGGCGAATCTGTTGACGGGATGTTCACTCGCTTCCAATCTATCGTCAACAAGATGCGTGCTAATCGAGCCAACTTGCCTTATGATGATCATGAGATGGCTATCAAGCTTTTGCATGCTCTTGATCGGAAGGTGTGGGAGATGAAGGTGGCTGCCATTCAGGAGTCACCAGGCTATGATGCCCTGACCGTGGACAAGCTGTTTAGCAAGCTTAAGTCCACGGAGATTGACTACCAGACCCGGGCCAAGCTTGAAAACCCGTCGAAACCTTCTATGGCGTTGATTTCTGGCCCCAGCAATACGTCTTCTTCCTCCAATGACGCTTCACACTCTTTGTTTGCTTTGTCTTTGATGTCTGTGGCAGAGGAGCAAGTGGAGTCTCTTGGAGATGACGAGCTGGCCCTAGTCATCACTAGGTTCTCACGGTTTCACAACAACCGTTTGAACCGACGACGTGGTGGCTCGGCCAAGGGCTGCTACCGTTGCGGTGATGAGGATCACTTCATCGCAAAGTGTCCCAAGAAAGCTGTGGGTGACTTCACCAAGCGCAAGGACAAGCGCGAGCACCACTTCGAGGACAAGCACAAGCCCAAGGGTGGCTACCACCGAAGGTCCTCCAAGAAGGTGATCGACAAGGTGAAGGCCAAGCACCGAGCCTTCCTCGCCTCCCTCAGTGACATCGATGCCTCCTCCGACGGAGGTGCTTCTTCAAGCGATGATGAGTCAAAGGGAAAGGTTGAGGACAAGTTCAATGGCCTATGCTTCTATGCCGACGCCAAGCACAGTGGCTTTTGCACCATGACGATTGAAGAAGGCAAGGTCGGCAAGCGCAAGGAAGGCCCCGACTACGACTACGACTCCGACACACCTGAGGTACCACCCACCATCGAATCTCTCTCTCTCGAGCTTGAGTCCCTGAACGACGCCTTGATGAGTCAGGATGCTTTGCTCAAGTGTGCTGCATGTGAGAGGAACGATTTTAAGGCAAAGTACCTTAGCACGCTTCATGAGCTAGAGTTTGCTAAGGCACAAGTGGTGGTTACCGAGGAGGTAGAGCGTGATGCTTGCGCCATCCACATGTCTAGTCTTGTCACTCTCCAGGACAAGTATGTCACTCTACTTGAGGAGATCAGTGAGCTAAAGGCTAGGCCTAGCTTACTTGGTGCGTGCAAGTCTTGCTTAGGCTTGCGTTCTGAGCTGGCACAAAGAGATTATAGGATTGTTATGCTAGAGAAGGTCAGCTCAGATAGCACTAGAGAGTTGGATCGCTTTGAGGCTTTGGAGCTTGAGATCGCATCGTGCAGACACGACAAGATGCGTATCGAGGAAGAAAACACATACCTTTGGTCCATCTTGAGCTGGGTGTCTTGCCGAGAGCCGCAGCTGGGGATGATGCTTAGCCAATGCAAAAGGGCTTGCATCACAGGAGTAGGCTTTGCTATAGGTGGGAAGGACGATAGCATGTTCGGTAAGATCAGTGAGTGCAGTGGTTTGAGCGAGAGTGAGAAACCCACCACAACTCCCAAGCTTACCAAGATCACTCCACCTAAGCCTACCAACCCCTCCATGTTTCCTGTGAGAGATGGTGTGTTTGAAGAGCCACCCAAAACCACTCCACAGAAGCAAGTGTGGATTGCAAAACCGAACCATCTTCGCAACCCACTTGACACATTGCCAGACATCTCTAGTGATCCCCTTTCTAAGAAAGCTAGAGCCACCCAACCCACCAAGAGAGTGCCTACCAAGAGTGTGGTGAGGTACCATTGTGAGTATTGTGAGCGGGATGGGCATTTGGCTGAGTTTTCCTTTAGGAGGAAGAGAGATGATCTGACGCAGGTTGAGTTGAACAACCGGGACATGTACCACCCACGAGTTGGGGTGCGTGAACCGGAAGTTCAGAGGTGCACTACTAGGCCTAGAGGTACAATGCCTCAAGGTGCTAGGCCTTAGGAGGCGAGACCACATGGTGGGCGTGCCCGGCGGGGTACCGATCGTGACCTATACGACTACGGGCCTCGTGACGGTGGCTTTACTCCACCCTTCTTTAGCAGACCATGTTTTCCCTATCGTGGTGATCGCTCTCCCTCCGTGGGGTAGGAGATGTTTGGTTTTTCTCCTAATCCATTCTTTGGGCAAGTGAGACAACACTAGTATCCTTCACAGTTTACTAACCCCAGTGTTGGTCCGTTTGCTCACCATATGTCTTTTTATTGATGTAGGAAGGAGGACTGGAGGAGACTTGGCTTGTGGATTCCGGATGCTCACGCCATATGACCGGAAGTGCCAAGTGGTTCTCCAGCCTCGACCCTGTACGCCACACTGAGTATATCACATTCGGGGACAAGAGTAAAGGTAAGGTTGTCTCCCAAGGGTCCATCCGAGTCAATTCGTCTTTTGTCCTCAAGGATGTTGCTTTGGTTGCGAATTTGCATTTTAACCTTCTATCGGTTTCGCAACTCCTTGAAGACGGTTTTGAGGTGAGCTTTAAGCCAAACTTGTCTCGGATTTTGGACTCTCGTGGTGATCTTATTTGCTGGATTTTGCCCTTTGGGAAGATTTTTCGTGCGGATTTTTCTATCTCTTCCGGACCTTCTCATTGTCTTCTTGCCGGTTCTTCTTCTGAGCTTTGGAAGTGGCATAGGAGATTGGGACATTTGAGTTTTGACTTGCTTGCAAGGCTTAGCTCAATGGACCTTATCCAAGGATTGCCAAAGCTGAAGTTCGAGAAGGATTTGGTTTGCCATCCTTGCAGACATGGCAAGATGGTTGCCGCTTCCCATCCTCCCGTAACTCAAATTATGACCTCACAGCCCGACGAGCTCTTACACATGGACACAGTTGGTCCAGCTCGGGTTAGGTCGGAAGGAGGGAAGTGGTATATTGTTGTAGTCGTTGATGACTACTCGAGGTACTCTTGGGTGTTCTTTTTAGAGAGTAAGGATGAGGCTTTTTCGCATGTTCGAGATCTGATTTTCAGATTGCAAAATGAGCTACCTAAGAATGTCATGAGAGCTATCCGCAGTGACAATGGCACAGAATTCAAGAATGCTCACTTTACAACTCTTTGCTCTTCTTTGGGTCTCGATCATCAGTTTTCCTCACCTCACACTCCTCAGCAGAACGGTGTTGTTGAGCGCAAGAATCAGACCCTTGTTGAGATGGCCAACACGATGCTCGATGAGCATAGGACTCCTAGGCGGTATTGGGCCGAAGCACTCAGTTCTGCTTGCTATGTTTCCAATCGCATTTTCCTCTGAGCTTTCAAGAAGAAGACCTCTTATGAGCTGCGATTTGGGAGACCACCCAAGGTAAGTCACCTATGGGTGTTTGGGTGGAGGTGCTTCATCCTCAAAAAGGGCGGTAAGTTGGATAAATTTGAATCACGGTCTTCTGACGGTATCTTTCTTGGTTATTCTACTCACTCTCGTGCTTATCGTGCACTTAACCTTGAAACTAACCGGGTGATGGAGACTTGTGAGATTAGCTTCGACGAGACTATGCCCTGTGTTTCCACTGCTTTTGAGCTTGTAGGTGATGATGAGGTGAACACTAGCATCTTTGTGGAGGAGGAGCAGGACGACGCCGATTGGGGTGATCCCGAGCCAACTCCACTAGCTGCCCCCGTCGACCCTGCGACGTCCACTTCGGCTCACGATCCCGATCCGACTACTTCCTCTACATGGGGGCCGTTCGAGCAGCTTCCTCAGTCGGTGCCCGTTGCACCTGCGGGAGCTCCAGCTATTGTCGAGGGGGAGGCCACTTCGTCCAGGCAGGCTCCCCGTCACATCCAGCGGCAGCACTCGCCGGAGAACATCATCGGCGACATTGACCGTCGAGTCACGCGGTCCAAGTCCTATATCTCTCACTTTGCTCATTCAGCTTTTGTTGCTTCTTTTGAGCCCCGAGATGTTGGACACGCTTTGATGGACCCGGATTGGGTTAATGCCATGCATGAGGAGTTAGAAAACTTTGAGCGAAACCGTGTTTGGGTCTTAGTTACTCCACCACCTAGTTGCCACCCCATAGGTACCAAATGGGTTTTCAAAAATAAACAAAGTGAAGATGGGGTGGTAGTGCGCAAGAAGGCTAGGTTGGTAGGTCAAGGATTTTGTCAAAAGGAGGGAATAGACTATGAGGAAACCTTTGCTCCCGTAGCTCGTTTAGAAGCCATTAGAATCCTTCTAGCTTTTGCGGCTTCTAAGGGTTTTAAACTTTTTCAAATGGACGTTAAAAGTGCTTTCTTAAACGGCTATATAGAGGAGGAAGTTTATGTTAAACAACCTCCCGGTTTCGAAAATCCCAAGTTTCCAAACCATGTTTTTAAACTTCACAAAGCTTTGTATGGTTTGAAACAAGCACCTAAAGCGTGGTATGATAGGTTGAAAACGTTTTTGCTTGCTAAGGGTTTTAAAATGGGATCGGTAGATAAAACGTTGTTTCTCCTCAAGCAAGGCAAAGACACTCTCCTAGTCCAGATATATGTGGATAATATCATCTTTGGTGGTTCTTCTCATGCTCTTGTTGCCAAGTTTGCAGATCTTATGAGCAGGGAATTTGAGATGAGCATGATGGGAGAGTTGACTTTCTTTCTCGGGTTGCAAATCAAGCAAACCCGGGAAGGGACGTTTGTGCACCAAGGAAAGTACACGACTACTCATGTCGACTACGACTGCCTTGGATGCTCATGTGCACCAAGGGACATTCTAAAGAAGTTTGACATGGGAGAGGCAAAGCCTCTTTCGACACTCATGTCGACTACGACTGCCTTGGATGCGGACGAGGAAGGAGAGGCAGTGGATCAGACAAAGTACCGAAGCATGATCCGGTCGCTTCTGTACTTGATAGCGACTCGGCCGGACATTCAGTTCGTCGTCTGCTTGTGTGCACGCTTTCAGGTGTCCCCACGGACTTCGCACAAACAGGCGGTGAAACGCATCATGAGGTACTTGCGCTTCACTCCCGAATTTGGACTTTGGTTTTCCACCTCTTCTTCTCTTGAGCTTTGTAGTTATTCTGACGCCGACTTTGCCGGTTGCCGACTTGATCGGAAGTCCACTTCTGGGACTTGCCAGTTTCTTGGGTCCTCTTTGGTTTCCTGGTCTTCTCGCAAACAATCTAGCATGGCACAGTCGATGTGCAAAGCTGAGTACGCTGCCGCGGCTAGTTGTTGCTCTCAGTTGATTTGGATGATAGCCACTTTAAGAGATTTTGGTCTTGAGCTTACTAAGGTGACTCTGCTGTGTGATAGCGCGAGTGCAATTAGTGTGGCTAAAAATCTCATGCTTCACTCTAAGACCAAGCACATTGAGGTCTGCTTTCACTTCTTGCGTGATCATTTTGAGAAGGGCGACATTGACCTCCGGCATGTCGAGACCCAAAACCAGCTTGCGGATATTCTCACAAAACCTTTGGATCAAGCTGTGTTTTTGCGCCTTTGGGGCGAGTTGGGTGTTTGCTATCCTTTTTAGAGGAGGAAAGTTTTGTGTATCATAGTTCTTTTTGTCTTTTCTTTCTCCTTCTTCTAAATTGGTGTCTTGTTAGTATTAGTTGGTGTCATTGCATTTTGCATCTCATTTGCATTTGTGACATAGTTCATTTTAAGCTTCATACCTATAGCCGATATAATGAATCTATGCTCTGTTTGAGGTGCTTTATGTATCTATGGTGTTGCCTAACTTAGACTCTCTTTGATCTCTTGATATGCAATAGAGCTAAGTTAGAAAAGCTTTAAAACTGAATTTAATTCCCCATGTCACCTCTAAAATGGCACTAGCATGTGTAGGCTTTTGAAGATCCTTCTTGGTTGTCTTCTATATAGCTTGTAACTGTGGCTCTTCATTGCTTCATTCACTACCTTTGAGCACCATGATTAATATCTAAAATGAAATTGCTCTTTGTTTTGTGAATTGGAAAGATCGAGTTGTACCTTGTAAATTGTTCTCTTCATTACTCTGAAATTTGAAAAATTCTTTCAGTTGGGTCATTGGCTTGTTGTATGAACTTTGCTGGGGATAGTTCCACTAGCTTTACATGAGATTGCTTTGAGATAGATCCTATCTTGTTTGCCATGTTTAGATATCTCTAGGAGGTGATACCCATTCCTTGCTCACACATGTAATCTTCTCTATTTTGGCTTCTAAAGTGATCTTTAGCTCAACCTGAGTCTTTGTCGGGCACATAGAGCTTTTCCTGTTCTCACTAGATCACATCACTTAGAGCATCTATTCATTGTCTTAGCTCTATGTATGAAGCTTGTTGCACTCATTTTGCATTTCATGGCATTTGTAGTCGGATCTTGAGTTGTTGATGTTTGATGAGCTACATGTGTCAACAAGGGGGAGAGATGTGCATTTCACTCCATTTTCAGCAATCTACTTCCAAGGGGGAGAAAGAGTGCATCTCATTGGTTTCTTTGTTTTAGAGCTTCTTTGGTCAAGGGGGAGTTTTGTGTGCTTCTTTTGCCCAGGGTGAGCTTCTGCTAGATGTGTTGAGCCTTTGCCTCTTCCGGAGGGTCTAGCTTACTTTGTTGACTTCGATAGGTTTCGATTGCTTCTTGAGCATTATGGGATGTAAGTGGTTTGGTATCTTTGGAGTTCCCTTGGTGCTCTCAATTGGTATCTTGTTTTGCTAGCGGTGTTGAGCCCGTTTTCTGCCTCTTCTTGAGGGCTAGCTTTGTTTTGCTTGGTTGCGTCGAGCCGTTGCCCATGTCTTTGGGAACCAAGTTTTTGGACTCGTCGTTGCTTCTCTCAAGTAACCTCGTTTTGGCTTTCGTAGCTTTTTGGTCATTTGGAGAGCTTTACCTTGTGGCTCAAATCTAAAATGCACCTATGTTGACAATGCACTCATCAAGGGGGAGATTGTGAACACATGGTGGATAAGTACCCATGTTGTTCAATTTTGTGATGAGTGATTGCCCAACAGTTCGTTTTAGTTTGAGTGGCTTACCCTAACCCTTTGTGAAAGCAAATGTGTGCCTGTCTATCGGCTTGTGGTGTGCAGGTGCTATGCCTAGTAACAGTGGTCAATGGCGTGGAGAAGGTCGAGTAGAGGCTTGCCGTGCCGATGGTCTGAGAGCAGTGAAGGGCGGAAGCGGGGCTCGGACTGAGGGACCATGGGCGCCGGCGGACTAGCTGTGGTGGCTAGTACTTGGCATCGGCGAGTGCGATAAGACATGGAGGTAGACCGAGTCGACCAAGTCAAGACGGTGGACGCGCGAGTCGAGCAGAGGCTCATGGGACTCGGAGTCCGACCGGGCGAAGACAAGGTGGCTTGCATTGAGTGGTTTGGTGGTTTGGGCCTCAAAACCATCCGCGTCGGTTTCCGAGTTTGGGCCGCAAAACTCGGGTTCGGTAGTTGAGCCCAAAGCTACCGGTGGCGGGTTTCGCGGGTTTGGGCCTCAAAACCCGGGCGGAGCTTCCGAGGAAGCGGGGATGGCACGTGGCGGAATCCTGGAGGTTGCGTCGAGGCGACGGCAACTCCCGGCAGGAAGCGGGGCCGTCCATTCAAACGAGTGGCTGAGAGTTACCGACTTGGATTACAATGTCTTAAGGCTAGGTAATTCGGTCTTGTATCTAGGGGGTCTTTGGGAAATAGCCAAAGCCTCTGATAAATAGGGGATGAAGGGGTATCCTCATCCCATCTCTTGAACCCTAATCACTTGCCCCCTCTCTCTCTAGTTCATGAGATCCCTAGGTTGCTTCCACCAACCTTTGTAAGAACTTGGTTTTGCTACGATGAATCGGAGGCCGTAACCTCCGTAAGCCATGGTGGCTTCGATTTGTTGATCGTGTTCCCGTTTTGCTTGTGTTCTTCGCGTTTTGCTTTTGCTCCCTCTTTTCCCAAGATGATTTCTCTTTGTAGGGAGTAGCTCTTGGAAATCCGTTTGAACCAAGTTGTGCGTAATCGTGAGGAGCTTCTTTGCACCAAAGGAATTCTCCTCAAACCTCATGAGTGCGTAGATCGGGCGTTTTCTTTGTGGAGTTCTTCGTTCTTGAGTTTTTCCCCAAATCTCTTCTCCTCCCTTTGCTCTAAGCCAAATTGAGCGATGATTTCTTCAGGATAGCTCCCCAACTGCATTGGGATCTCGCCTACAAAGTTTGGTTGCAGTTGGTGATCATTTGGTTGAGTTTTGGGAAGATTTGGCGGAGTGGAATCGTTTTTCGCGAGCTTCAGCTTTTCTGTTCGTAAGCGTAAGACCACCCTTCGGACGACTTATCTTAAGCTCCGGACCATAGCACATTGTCCGGTGGTCTTGACTTTACCTGTGTCAAGCGGCGAGGGGCGTCGGACTACCCTCCAGACCACTCAGCGTTTAAGCTCCGGACTATAGGCAAATAGTCCGGTGGCTCTGCTGAGGAAGTCGGCCACGCGTCGGATCAATCTCATTAGTCCGACGGTGAGCGTCGGACCAGGTGTCTGGAGCAGGGGAGCTTACTGTGTTGTTAGGAGCAGTAGCTGGAGTGAGCACCGGACAACTCTCCATAATCCGACGGTGAGCGTCGGACCAATGTCCGGAGCAAGGGCACTCCTTGCGTGGTTTTTGTGTGGGCATCGGACTTTCAAAAGTGGGCGTCGGATCAGTCCGACGGACACCTGCAGAAGCGTCGGACCAGGGCTCCGGACCTTGTGCTATGGTCCAGTGGTCTTGATCAAGTGGTTCGACGGTCACTGTTTTTGCCTGTTTTTCCTAGGTTCTTGCCTCTTTTCCTTAGGGGTTGAGAACCTGTGTTTTGGGGGTTTCCGGTGAGTTTCTCTCCACTGCCGGTGAGCTCTCATTTCTCCGTTTTCATCTGAATCCCCACTCGCGTTGCTCAGGGGAGGTTGAGCACCCATCAACTGGGTTTGGCTTTTGGGAAGAGTGGCCCGAATATTTCGAGAGAAATTTGTCTTTGTCAATACAAATTCGTCCACAACAGGAATCCGTCTTTTACAATACGAATTCAGAATTTGTCTTTGTCAATACATACGACTATGTTTCCAAACCTAGGGTCCATCGACGAGCACGTGCTGGAGGGCGATATGGTTTAGACAACCTTAGTCCATAGTCCATACTCTGCAATAAGAATTGATGCTTCAAATCTGGGCACAACATGCAACATATTTGTTGAATGAAAACTCCATTCATACTGGAAGAAAAAACCAGCTCTGGAGGTGTTTTGGGTTAAGAATACCTATGAAGAAAAGATAGCATTCCTTGAGGTCATTTACAAGAGAAAATATGTAAACAGGAAAGGGTTGTTTCTGTTTGGACAATACAATATTCATTTGTAGGCAAGTAGATTGGTGGGGATACCATAATTTGTGCAAGTTTTCTCAGCAGAGGCCGATCTGCTAAGTTCCTAGAGCGTTTCGCATCGTGCATCCAAACCCAGGGGTCCATCGACGAGCACGCGCTGGAGGCCGATATGCGCGCGCTGGTCAATACGAATTCGTCTTTCTCAGCACGAATTCGTCTTTCTCAGCACGAATTCGTCCAACACATGAATTCGTCTTTCACAACACGAATTCGTCTTTCACAATACGAATTCGTCAAGATTGACTGCCTTGGCGCCTTCCATCAGCTCCCTCAGCCCCGACCTGCATCCCGAAGTGGGGCGCGCCATGGATCCCGCCGCTGCCCGCACCTATCCTTACGACGTACGTGTGCATGCCTCCGCCACCGCTGGAGTTCCTGCCGTGGCCGTCGCTGGCTCCATGCCCTTGAAGCCTCCAATCTTCTAGTTCCAGGTATGGCGTTCTTCTGCTGTCCCTGGAAGATTGGAGGCTTCAAGGGCATGGTGCAGTGGAGGTAGTCAATCTTGGACTTGTCGATCCTCACTTCAAGATCCACTTCCGGAGCGGCGACTTGCACGACCACCATTGCGCCGGGGAAGGAGATGTTGAGACTAGTCCGCTCAAATTTAGGGTCGAATAGACAGCGAGGCTGGGGACGGTGCGGTGAGCGCAGACTCTGGGAGCCGGCCGCGCATGAAGAAAAGCTTCAGCAGGGAAAAAAGCACAACTCAATAGCTAGCAAGATGAATCAACATATATTACACAAGAATCTTTTTTTCAAAAGAAAAGGAGAAAAACAAACGAAGAGGAAAATATGCCCTCTGATCCAAGGTATACGTAAGGGAAGATCTCATAAGAGATTGAAAAATAAACTTGCAATGAGAGAAGATCTCAAAAGAGAAAAAGACCAATAGGTACTAGGACATGACCAAGAAAAGTTCACAATTTGGAAGAAGCAGGAAAACCAGCTCCGAGCAGTGGTAGGGCGCGTGTGGGCACTTGGGAGCAAGTCGAATCTTTTGCAGTGCGCCACCGGGTACTTGGATTGCGGTGCCTGCAATGGCCAGCTCGGCGACAAGGAACGGTGCTACCGTTGCTAGAGCAGCTGCAGAAGTAGGGGCAAATGGCCTTGGTCGAGCGGACGACGTCTTCCAGTGGGAAGTTGCGGTTGTACCCACCGGGGTGGGTGCACCGGACCGGCTGAGCACGCTCCCCAACGACGTCCTGGTCCTAATCCTCCTCAAGCTCAGCACCCGCACCGCCGCACAGACCAACTACTGGCGCCACATCTAGCACGAGTAGCAAAGACGAATTCGTACTACGAAAGACGAATTCGTATTGTGAAAGACGAATTCGTATTGTGAAAGACGAATTCGTATTATGAAAGACGAATTCGTATTGCAAAAGACGAATTCGTGTTGTGGATGAATTCGTATTGTAAAAGATGAATTCGTATTGACAAAGACGAATTCGTATTGTACAAGACGACAGATATAAATATTCTAAGATAGAATATGTTCTAAGTACCGAACACGTGGCCTCGCAGTGTGCCACGCAACGTAAATCGACGACATTCTTTATTGGCGAGCTGGCCATGGAAGGCACCGCAAGCCAAGTGCCCGGTGGCGCACTATGGAAAAAGATCCGACTTGCTCAAGAGAATGCAAACAAGAAGTGGCGAGTTTGATGGGTTACTTCTACGAGAAAGCAGAGAGACCTAATCTAAGTATACCATCTTGTGTGTTTGTTGCAGCTTTCATCAGACAATCAAGGAAGAGGTGGAAGCCAGACATGGTATCGAACGAAGGATTCAGGACCTGATGATGACGAGGTGCCCAAGCATCAACCCCCCGATCCTGACGCTCGAAGCCCTCCGGAGGCCGATCTGCTAAGTTCCTAGAGCGCTTCGCATCGTGTTTCCAAACCTAGGGTCCATCGACGAGCACGCGCTAGAGGCCGATATGGTTTAGACAACCTTAGTCCATAGTCCATACTCTGCAATAAGAATTGATGCTTCAAATCTGGGCACAGCATGCAGCATATTTGTTGAATGAAAACTCCATTCATACTTGACATACCTTTAAGTTTTGGGCAGACATCACTGCTCCCCTAGAGGTGTGTCGTCCTGCTCCCGTGGAGGTGTGTCCTCCTGCATGCAAATGGTCCCAAGATTGCTGAGAAAACTTGCACAAATTATGGTGTCCCCACCAATTTTCTTGCCTACAAATGAATACTGTATTTTCCAAACAGAAACAACCCTTTACTGTTTACATATTTTCTCTTGTAAATGACCTCGAGGAATGCTATCTTTTCTTCATAGGTATTCTTAACCCAAAACACCTCCAGAGCTCGTTCTCTCTAGCAATCTAATAGTTAGGAAATTACCAGCAAGGAGAATGTATTAGCAGTCGAGAAATAATCATTAGTAACACAAGGAATCATGGATACACTCAAATGATCATATAATGAAGACATACCGTGCTCTTGACCACTGATTGTAGTTGTTTGTCATCCCCAATAAGCACCACTTTTTCTATCCCACTAGTTGCAAGAGGGATCATTGATTCACACTCTTTTAAGTTTGTTGCCTCATCAATAACCAAGATGTCGAATTTCTGATTTTCCAACAAACTTGACCTATAGGGAGTGCAAAATACAAGTCTTGCGTATTTTGTTCTTGATGCTTCCGAAGTAACACAGTTGCTCTCAAATAGTTTTGACAATTTTTCATTATCAGCTTTCTGCTTCATGCGTTCCATATTCCCAAACAGAATTATGGCATTGATAAAGTTTTTGGATTTATTATACTTCTCAACTAGAGGAACAAGATATGAAGCCAATTGCAAGATGGCGATGTTTGTTGGAGCACATACAAGAATTCTGGCATGGGGCATGAAATTCAGGAGCCCATGTAGAACTATTGAAACTGTTTTAGTTTTACCTATGCCAGGTGGGCCCCAAATTAGTTGTGCAGAAGACCTATGAGGACATTGACATGCTGAAATGCAACTATTCACTGCATGAACCTGCGAGCTATTCAGTCTAAAACAAGCATGAGCAGCCTCACAGTAAAATACATTATCTCGGTATTGTCCACATTTCCCATCAGCCTGCAGCATAAACTCCACTTTAGTGCAGAATAAAAGAATGCAAAAAGATGCTCTAATTATATATATAGAGAGAGGCTGGTACTTACACCAATATTATTTTTACTCAATATGAGATTGATTAATTTAGAACTGCATTTTAAGCCATTCGTCATGACTTTCCAACAACATTTATAAGTACTCAGATTTTCCAAGTGCATAACCTGATATAAGCCTTCCTGACTAGGATTTCCACCATGTGGCAACTTTGAACGAGAGGCAATCAACCACCCTCTCTTAGAGTTATCACTCCACTCATAGCACAGATTAGTATTCTTAACCACTACGATGGTGCATAAGCCGTCATCCTTGAGAATTTGGTCTCTAGATTTTGACTCCCTTGATGAAAGTAACATTATATCGCCTTATTTGGACAATCCTTACCCTTTGCCACATGGAGCCTGATTCTGAACCCACTCCTATTCTAACTAACCTCCACATACATGCCACTGGAGATGCCATCCATGGCTGAGCAGATGTTATGCCAAATCTCCAATAGAATTAAGTTATGGAATGCTTTTGAGTAGTCGACTCCTGTTTTGAATTCCGTGGGGATCGTCTCCACCTATAAGAACATATATAGCAATATTTACAATCAGTCATCAATCAGATACAAAATAGGAATCTTGTCTGCTGGGAGAGCCTTATTACCAGGTGTGGTACAGATTCTAAAAGCTCAAGAAAACGTTTCCAGGAAAAAGCCAAAGATTTGTTCTCTTCTTGTTTGAAGGTTAGAACCTTGACTCTAAGGTCGACGATTTGAGTGATGGGATAAAAGTCTAAACAGAAGTTGGAGCGCAAAACTCCCCAATCTCCTTGTTGTTAACTTACCTTATGATTATACCATTGTTTAGCTCTTCCTTTTAAAGAAAAAGGAAAAAGCTTCCAACGTAAAGTTTTATCAGATATGCCTTCTATGCGAAGACAATCACATGTTTGCTCAAAATCTCGAATATGAAGGTAAGGATTTTCGTCTTCCTTTCCTGAAAAGGATAGGCTTTGAATCATCGCAATCAACCGCGAACTCAACCTAAACTGGGGAGTTTGGATAGGTTGTGATGACTCCCATGTTAATAGGTCGGTCTCCGTGGGTGCAGAAAATTGATAGATAGGTGTGGAATTTAGATTTTCCATAAGGATAGAATAGGTAAGAAATAAAGACATTGAAAAGGATAAGAAAAGATAAAAGTATAGATACAAGATAATAGCAAGATTCAAGGTTATCTTAGCAAACCGTCTTTCTCCTCGGCAACGGCGCCAGAAATGCTTGTTGATATTTGTTAACGCAAACAGAGAAATCACTTGGAAGTAATCTGCAAGCGCACGGATACCGGAGAGCACTTCACCTGAGAGATTATCCAGAGTATCGTAATTTATATTTCCACAGGGAGAAAGGGTGCATCTGACTAACCAATCTATGCTATTAACCTTTAGGCTATTAACAAGGTGATCTTGATATGGGTGATTAAAGAAGATCGCGACTGTAGTCTCGTTCTAGTCTAGATAAGATATGTGTTATTATTCTATTGGGGAGAACCGTCGTGATAAGAGACACCTCAGAGAATGATTACCGCACGGCCTATAAAACTCTACCAGTCCTTCTAACGGGATTGTGGATTCCAAAGGTATCTACGGAATTGTCACTTTCCGAGCTACTACCATAGATCCGGCTAGACAGGGGATATCTATGAGTATCTTAGCCCAAACACCACGTTTACACTAGAGATGATTACCCTACTCTCTACGCGAAGATAATAAAGTAAACTCACAAACCAAAGAATTAATAAACACGGAACTTACTAGCATTAGAAGTCGAATTACCGAAGAGATCCTAGGAACAAGCCTCAGGTTAGGAGCCTTGATCCCGTCGATACAAACCGGAGAAGAAACACCGACAGGCCCGGCTTCCTCCAATCCACACCTCCACTCTAACTCTCTCAATCTAATCTCACTTGTATGCTAAGCCCTAGAGAATAGATCCATAAGGGGTCCTCTCTGGCGAATCCTCTCTGGAAAATATGTAAATGAATAATGGATTGCTCTTTGCCAGGGGGCAGGGGTCCTCCTTATATAGCCCCCTCAAAAGATCGCCAGCCATCGGATCAAACCGACCTTAATGGATGGCGTAGATGTGATCTCAAAGGCGGTGAGAGAGGGTCCACAAGGCAGACCCTCATTGGGCCTTAGCCTTGGGCGACCGCCCTAGGGGGGAGGGCGCCCGCCCTACCCTGCTGACAGGTGGGCCCCTCCTTTCAGGGGGTTGGTTCTGGAGTCTTCTAGATTGATCTTTTTCGTACGGAGGTGTTATGTGTCTATGTAATCCTTACTTGTGGGCCTCTTTTGCTCTTTTGCAGTTGTCTCCCTGCAGAAACAGATAAACACCAAAACTCGTGGAATTCTGTCAGTTAAAACCCTATGTCTAGGTGGTGTGTTGCAAATATATCCTTTCTTCTGCTTAGTTGACACTTAAAATTGATACTTAAGAGGTGTCAACAGCGCGCGGCTGGAGTGGATCGATCGGGGAAGAAGGGGGATGAGCAGCAGCTTTATACACCCGATACCTTTAGTCCCGGGTGGAGGTTGGAACCGGGACTAAAGGTACCTTTAGTCCTGGGTGGTAGGGCGAACCGAGACTAAAGGTTAGGTCTTTAGTCCCAGTTGAAGGGAAGAACCGGGACTAGTTCCCATTTTGGTGCGTGGGGAAATTTTCCCCACCCATTAGTCCCGGTTGTTGGATCAACCCGGGACTATTGGTAGTTTCCTGGCGCCTATTGTTTTGGCAATGCTGTTTTAAATTTTGTTTCAAAATTCTTATTGTAATATTCATAATAGCCTATTAATTATCTTGTAAATAGAATATTAGTGAAAAAATTAAAAAAAAATCTAAAGCTTCTTATGCATTGTTGTACACAATAAAAATTGTAAGATATAATCTTTTATCTTACCATATTAATATTTAATATAGTGACAATAATAATCACAATTGAGACCATGCAAAATTGTAACTCTTAATTAAAATCTTAAAAATGTTAGATTTCAACAGATAATTAGTTTACACATCTAATTAACGTCAGATCATTGACTTTTTCATCACACATTGTCTATGAAATCCATCGTCGGCTACTAATTCATTTAAAGGGAATAAATAATGTGATAACACACTATAAAATTTAAATATCAGATCATAATTCTTACATACTTATAATAATAGTTGTAATACATCACAATATCAAGTAGGGACACGAATAATCTTCTTCTTCACATATGTCCCTTGGTCATGATCTTGTCGTAACCATGGAGCGTCCTCGTCATTTAGCAGGATACTTGGGTCACAGTTCACTGCATAGGGCAAAAATCCATCATACTTTTCATAATCTTCTGACATGTTAGTCTTGTCTTCAATTCCCACGATGTTTGCTTTCCCTAAAAGAACGATGTGGCGCTTTGGTGCATTGCCTGGTGCTCCACATTTATTGGTTTTCCCTTTATTCTTTGGTTTGCTGGACTTATCCTTCACATAGAACACCTGTTTGACGTCCTTAGCTAAGACAAATGGCTTGTCTGTGTACCCAAGATTGTTGAGATCAATTTGTGGTCATTCCATAGTCAGGGTCAACTGTTACACCGCCTCCAGTCATCTTCACCCATTGGCACTTTAACAAAGGACCCTTAAAATTAGGTCCATAGTTTAGTTCCCAGATCTCCAAAATGCGTCCATAGTATGTTTCCTTATTCCCGGTTGGGTCTGTGGCATCTATGCGGACACCACTGTTTTGGTTGGTACTCTTTGTATCTTGGGACATTGTGTAAAATGTATTGCTATTTATCTCGTACCCTTTGAATGTCAAGACATTCCAAGATGGCTCCCTAGCCAACAAGTACAGTTGCTCATCAATACTCTCGTCACCCTGACAATGTTTTTGCAACCAATAACCAAAAGTTTCCATGTGCTTACGCGTAATCCACGCTTCAGTCCTTCCCGGAAATTCGGATCGTACAATGTCCTGGTGTATCTTGATATAGGGTTCAACCAAACTACTATTTTGTAGAACTGTGTAGTGCACTTTACAGAACAAATTGCCTGCCATGCCAATACGAGATTTCTTTCCAAGTGTAACCTTTCCCATTAGTCTCCCCTCATACCTTGATTCTGGAACACCAATAGGGTCAAGATCAGGAATATAATCAACACAGAACTCAATGACCTCCTTTGTTCCATAGCCCTAGGCGATGCTTCCTTCTGGGCGAGCACGGTTGCGAACATATTTCTTCAGGACTCCCATAAACCTCTCAAAGGGGAACATATTGTGTAGGAACACAGGACCGAGAACTCTAATCTCTTTGACTAGGTGAACTAGGAGGTGTGTCATGATATTAAAGAAGGATGGCAGGAATATCAACTCAAAGCTGACAAGACATTGGACCACATCTTTTTGTAGATTAGTAAGGTCCATTGGATTGATTGCCTTCTGAGAAATTGCATTAAGAAATGCACATAGCTTCACGGTGGCTAGTCGTACATTTTGAGGTAGAATCCCTCACAATGCAACAGGAAGCAACTGCGTCATAAGAACGTGACAGTCATGTGACTTTAAGTTTTGGAATTTCTTATCTGGCACATTTATTATACCCCTTATATTCGAGGAGTATCCGTATGGGACCTTGATGCTGCTTAGGCATTCGAACATGCTTTCCTTTTCTTCTTTGTTAAGAGTGTAGCTAGCAGGACCAAAGTAATGGCGTCCATCATCTGTCTTCTCTGGATGTAGGTTGTCTCATTCTTTTGTTTGCTGCAGGTCCTGTCGTGCTTCTAGGGTGTCCTTAGGCTTCCCATACACACCCATGAAGCCTAGCAGGTTCACACAAACATTCTTCGTTAGGTGCATCACATCGATCGAGCTACGGACCTCTAAGATTTGCCAGTATGGTAGCTCCCAAAATATGGACTTCTTCTTCCACATGGGTACGTGTCCGGTAGCATCATTCGGAACAGGCTGGCTACCAGGTCCCTTCCCAAAGACTAATCGTACATCCTTCACCATATTGAGTACATCCTCACCGCTGTGGTTGTCAGGCTTTGTTTGATGATATGCCTTACCTTTATAATGTTTACCTTTCTTTCTGACGATGTGATTAGCTGGAAGAAATCGACGATGGCCTTGGTACACGACCTTTTGACTTTTTTTAAGTATACACCTTTAATGTCTGTGAAATAGTGAGTGCATGCATTATATCCCTTATTTGACTGCCCCGAAAGATTACTAAGAGCCGACCAGTCATTGATTGTCACAAACAACAAGGCTCGTAGGTCAAAGTTTTTCTATTTCTACTCATCCCATACCCGTACACCTGCGCTGCTCCACAAAAGTTGAAGTTCGTCAACCAAAGGCCTGAGGTACACATCAATGTCGTTGACAGGTTGCTTCGGCCCTTGTATGAGCATCAACATCATAATAAACTTTCGCTTCATGCACAACCATGGAGGAAGGTTATAGATACATAGAGTAACGGGACAAGTGCTATGATCACAATTCTATTTACCAAAAGGATTCATACCATCCGTACTCAAACCAAACCTTAAGTTTCTTGCGTCATTTGCAAACTCGGGGAACTCTCTGTCGATTGTTCTCCACTGGTACCCATCAGCGGGGTGTATCAACATATTGTCTACCTTACGGTCTTCTTTGTGCCTACGCATGCTCTTTGTTTCTGAACAAACGTTTCAAGCGTGGTATTATAGGAGCATACCACATCACCTTGGTAGGGATTTTCTTTTTTGAAGTACCTTGTTCATCACCCTCAACGTCACCAGGGTCATCTCGCTTGATCTTATACCGTGATGCATGGCATACCGGGCATTCATCCAATTTCTCGTTGTCTGGCCCATAGTAGAGAATGCAATCATTAGGACACGCATGTATCTTCTTGATTTCTAATCCGAGAGGGCAAAGCATCTTTTTTGCTTCATATGTAGTGGCAGGTAATTCATTATCTTTCAGAAGCATCTTCTTTTGGATAGACAGTAACTCCCCAAATCCCTTGTCAGACAAACCATGCTTTGCTTTCCATTGTAGCAATTCTAGTGTGGTACCCAACTTTTTTTGCCCCTCTTCACAAGTCGAGTATAACAATTTCTTGTGATCCTCTAGCGTGCGCTCAAACTTGATTTTCTCATCTTCACTTTCACAATCTCTTTGTGCATCACGGATGGCCTGACCAAGATCGTCCGTGAGCCCATCTTCTTCCGCTACCTCTTCTTCATCAGCTTCACCAATTGTAGTATCACCAAAGGCATCGTACTCATCAAAACCACGAATAATATTGTTGTCATCGTCCCCTTCTCCTTCTTCTTCATCTTCTTCCATTATAACACCTTGTTCTCCGTGCTTGGTCCAACAAATATAGTTTGACATGAAACCATTCCTAAATAAGTGTTCATGAAGCACCTTTGAGCAAGAATAATCCTTCTCATTCATACACATGACCCATGGGCAACAAATGAAACTATTCTGCATGTTTTTCTTAGCCGCATTTAGGAATTCATGCATGCCCATAAGAAATTGTGGGGAGCGGCGGTCAACGTTGTACATCCATTGCCGATTCATCTGCATGATATGACATACAACACATCAAAAAAATTTGAGATCTCAAATATCTATCAATCAACATGCATGATTACACTCTAAAACATAATTGCAGAAATGACATACAATTGGCATTTTTAGATCAAAATGACATACAAAATTATTTGATCAAGGCATTTATAGATCAAATGACATACAAAAATGAAGAAAAAATCACCATTATACAAATTCAAACCAATATATATATATATATATATATATCATGATTTTTTTATTAATAAGACACCATGTGTGTACTAGCAATTTTTAGTGTACTCTAGCAAAAAATTAATCAAATACTATATGCTTCCTTCATCCAAACATCCAAACAAGACATCGCTTATGAACAAGCGTGAGGAACCGGAAGTGGTGGCCACATCTACTCATTTTGATGAACTACTATATAAATTTCTCAATTTTTAATAAACCATCATGAAATTTAATGAACTAACTATAAGCTCAAACTTATCAAGGCATTTATAGATCAAATGGCATACAAAAATGAAGAAAAAATCACCACTAACTATAATGCATTCTAGCAAAAATTAATCAACCACTACAAGCTTCCTTCATCCAAACTTTTTGTGCATTCAAAAAACGAAAATCCACCATTTATCACACTCTCAAAACCATAAATTTCTCATATTCTAGACCACCAAATGAGAAGTGGTAGCGATGAAATGAAAGAGGACGAAGTTTGTAACCTTTTTAATCCAACAATGGATGGAGAGAGCAATAGTAGATGAAGATCAGATCAGCAAAGGGGCGATGGCGCAGGAGTCGAGCTGATGAAGAACAGTGAAGCGAGCGAGGTTGACGAAAAGTTGTGCCAGAGTTTGATTTCCCAGACCAGGGGCTGGAAGGAAGAAGGAAGGGAGTTTTACTCCCGGTTTAAATCTCAAACCGGCACTAGAACTCGACCTATAGCACCGGTTGGAAGTCCAAACAGGAACTAAAGATTGAGTCCCGGTCGCAGCCATGAACCGGAACAATAGGGGAACCATTAGTCTCGGTTTGGAGAAAAACCGGAACTAAAGGTTAAGACTCCTGCAAAAGCTGCCCAAGGAGCCGTTGGACAGATCCTTTAGTCCCGGTTGGAATTCCAAACCGGGACTAAAGGGTGTTTTATTTCCGGACGCAAAATTTGACGGGACGAAAGCTCCTCAACCAAAAGTCATTTCTATAGTAATGCCACGTGCTGCATGTAAGGATCCATCAATCATCGGACATCAAAAACCGCCTCATCATCTCCTGCGTGCACATGCCGACGATCGTCGGGCTTGCCTTGTTGCGCGGACGAAGACGTCGCCGGAGTTGCGGACACGGATGAGCCGGAGCGAGATCCTCTGCAGTCAGCCCATCGACTGCTAGCTGCAGTCACAAGCATCTCACCGTCCACTGATATCAAACGGCTGCTGGCTTCCACAGAGCTTTCACGTGACACTCCATTGGTTTTGGTAGGCCTCAGCCCAACAAGACAGGTCGATGACTTTTTTTTTGCAAGTTGTCAGTAGATGATGCGGGTTGGTGTGCCGTATGCGGAAGGGACTAAATATTTTATTTTGCTTTTTTGCCCTGTTTAAAGTTATTTTTTACTCCGGGTGCCGCCGAATACTACATTACAACAATCTACGAGCTACAGTAAAACTGTATAGACTTTTTAGATAGTTTATTACTATCAATAATTTCTAAAATGAGGTACACTAATTTTTTTCAACCCCATGGAATCATTTTTTTTAGTATTAATAAGGTAAAATATTCAAACTTATTTTGGGAAATTATTAATAGTGTGCTACGGAATTGGAGAAAACATGAAGGATTAGCCTCGGCTGACGTATAGCCGGAGCCATTGTTGTTTCTTTACTCTCTCAGTCATGTGTTTATTCAAGTGTTTTATAAGCATGTTTCATGTGTTTAAACTGTTTCAATGTGGAGGAGGTTGAACACCTTCTCCAGGGTGGCCGTCTTGTCGGGGCCCACCTCGTACGACCGCACCACCAGCGTCTGCTGGCACCGCACGCCGCCCTCCACGATCAGCGCCTGCCTGAACTGGCCGGTTCACCGTCTGCTTCTCCGTCGGGATGTTCTGCCGGCCACTGTCGCCGGTGGCGGAAGGCAGCACTGGCAGCACGGGCGTGCTCAGCTCCACCAGCGACCTGTTGATGGACGTCTCCAGCGCCGCCCCCACCTGCAGCGGTGCGCGGTGCGCCGCGCCATTCACCGTCGTCACGACATCGCCGCCGCCTCCAACCGAGGAGGAGGCCGAGCACCTGACGACGAAGACGCGCGAGCAGGAGACGGTCCACGCCGTGCAGATGCAGCTACGTAGTAGTACTGTCTACCATGCCAATGATGTTATTTTTAATAAAATAAAAATTAACTCTATTTCGCAGGTTATTTTTAGGGGAACGTATTAGATACGCTCCTGAGCCCAGCTGCAGTGTGATGAACAAGCCAAGGACACCCTAATATGGATAAGCAAGAAGATAGAAGTGATTGCTTTGGAGATTTCAAATCGAGGGTGGAAGCATGTTTATCATTTATTCTAGAGTTATGTGTTTTATTTTATAAACTCAGACTTGCTCTTTATCTTACGTGTGTCGAATGACTTTGTAATAATTGGTTGTGTACATCTCTGGATATAGAGACTGGATATTCAATTATCCATTATCTAAAAATAACTCGCCGTGGATGGGATGGATCGGATCGGAGTCAACAAGCTAGGACGATCGGAGATTTATGGCTGTCTGTTAGAATAAACCACGCCGTCTTATCGTATCCGTGCATGACGACATGCATGTGCGTGTTAGAGTCGTCGATGACGCGCGGGTACGTGCTCGTGTTGGTGCCCATCGTCAAAGTCGAGTCCGTCGTGTGTTCGACGAGTCCAGGAGGTGTGCGTGCCCACCTGGGTTTGTTCGTGCTGGTTTGTTTTGTTTAGCCGAGTCTCCAGGGAGCGTTGCAAGCATCGGCATCGGCATGGTGGAGCAGCCGTGCGGCTCGTGGTCAGTTTGGCCTCGACCGAGTCGTGTGGAGCAAGCAGCAGCCAGCGGAGGCATCGCCATGCAGTTCGTGCGCATCTGTTGCACACGTTGAGGTTGTGGCCTCCTGCATGGACGGAGCCGTTGTGGGCAGCAACGCTGTGCCGTGCCGGGGCTTCACGGCTGGCCTTTATAATGTGTCGCTCAGCAGTGTGTGAGTCTGCTCGTGCGTCGAGTGTAGCGTGTGTCCTGCGTTGTGTATCTTCCGGTTAATAAAGCCAAGATACAGGCGTCCGTCGCCGGAAAACCACTGTTCATCTTCTACCTTGGGTTCGTGTGCGTGCGTGTGTTCCTGGGCAGGGCTAACACTGTCACCTTCGTCGCCAATGCAATGCAATGATTGCGCCGCCGGCAATGGCTGTCCCGTTTTTTCCTTTTCTCGTTTTCTTTCTATCGCGTAGAGAAAAATTTGCCTGAATATTTTCTTTTCTTTTCTCGTTTTCTTTCTATCACATTGCTTTCCTTCTATCGCGTTTTCTTTCCTTTTATCGTTTTTTTTTCTTCGGTCCGGCAAAACGTCCGGACTCTTGCGAGAAGAAAGTATTGGCCGCACGAAACCGTATGGCTTCTTTGTGCTTTTTAGTTGGGGGATATAGGGAGCAAAATAAGACGACAACGATAATTAAGGGGAATAAATTAGAACTTTTCCAACAAAAATGTTAGGCTATATTCGCTTCCGTGGATTGTCCAAGGCCCAAGGCCCACCAGATAGTTATCGGTCGACTTGCTGGATCAATGGGCCTACGGAATAGCTGCAATGAAGGTGGGCTTCAACCAGCGGCGGCAGACGGCGGTGGCGCCGTGGCGGAGAGGATGCATCGCCACATTCGCCAGGGTAAGAGGCCGAGGCAAAGGTCTGGGTGGCCAGTGGCCACCCTCGTTGCGTCGGAGGAGACAGTGCTGGCGAGGGCGTTCGCCGCGGTGGGAGCTTCCTGGAGGTGAATGAGAGTGTAATGTGTGTGCGTCGCCAGGAAGTTGAAGCGTCGAGGTTTTCATCCCAACCCTTGCATTTTTTTTATTTCGTCTAGGAGAGCAGCTCGCCCTCATCGATGTTCCTCGCCAATGATCTGGCCGTACCGTTTTTATAAGGTTTTTGGTACGGTACTCCGAAATGAATATGAATCTTTCATTTATTCCGATCCAACGGTCACGATCATTTAATAGTATTTATTAAAATTTTATTTTATAAAAATAGGTTGCCGCCGCCGGCGAAGGAGCAGCTTTTCAGCGACGTTAGCGGGGCAGTTCGTGGCGGCGCAGCCTCCCTCGGGCTGCATCGTCCAGGCAGCAGCGCGTACGGAGCGTCGAGTGGCGGCGTCAAGGCGACGTACGACGCGTCCAGCAGCGGGGGCATCCGGCGGTGCCGAGCGGGGCAGTTCGTGGCCGCGGAGCCTCCCTCGGGCTGCGTCGTCCAGGCGGCAGCGCGTACGGAGCGTCGAGTGGCGGCGTCAAGACGACGTACGACGCGTCCATCGGCAGGGGCGTCCGGTGGCGGAGCCTCCGGATGGCGGCGGCATCGCCGTGGTCCGGCGGTGCCAAGCGGGGCAGTTCGTGGCGGCGGTGCCTCTCTCGGGCTGCGTCGTCCAGGCGACAGCGCGTACGGAGCGTCGAGTGGCGGCGTCAAAGCGACGTACGACACGTCCAGCAACGGGGGCGTCCGGCGGCGGAGCCTCCGGATGGCTGCGGCGGCGTCGCCGTGGTCCGACGGTGCCGAGCGGGGCAGTTCGTGGTGGCGGTGCCAACGTCGGGCTGCGTCGTCCAGACGGCAGCGCGTACGGAGCGTCGAGTGGCGGCGTCAAAGCGACGTACGACGCGTCCAGCAGCGGGGGCGTCCAGCGGCGGAGCCTCCGGATGGCTACGACGGCGTCATTACCGGCCGCATAGTGTTTTATTTTTTGGTTTTTTATTCATTAATTTATTTAGTAAATTATTAAGTTTAGAAAAATCAACTGTCCAGATTTGATTTAAGATATTACCTCCTGGGAGATAACCGGAGTACCTGAGCATTGACCTTTTATAATCAAGTTTTTTTCAAATTACGTCAAAACTCAAAAAGTTTTAAGCCCTGTTCGTTTGTTGTATTCAGCCGGCTTTAATCCGTACAAACTAGTCGTGGAACAGTGTTTTTCTCTCGCAACAAACCAACCGTATAAATCAGCACAAGCCAAAATAATACTAGCTAATCAAATAAAAAACTTAAGTTTTAGCAGCTAGCTAATCAAAAAAAAAAATTTGTTGCAGTGCGCAAAGCAAAGCAGATATCAATGTGATCTGCCACGCATCAAGCTTGAGGAGGATGAGCACGTCACTGAAGAAATTGTATTGAGCTCCTTGAGGCGGGCCATGGACCAGTTCTCTTCACTGCAAGCGAGTGATGGGCACTGGCCTGGTGATTTCAGCGGGATCATGTTCATCATGCCTGGTTTGGTGCGCGTTATTTGCAATTACCTCTTTTTTTTTTCCTTGCTTAGCTGAGTATTTTGATTCCTTCCTGTGCACTTATATGGATACAACATACTTGCACCTTTGTCTACAGATATTTGCTTTGTGTGTCACTAGATCACTCAATGTTGTCATATCACCAGAACATCGGCGTGAGATATGCCGCTACATCTACAACCAGCAGGTATGTCATAGTTCTCTTGGAGTATCACTTTCATTAAGGCCTTGTTGGGGACAAGGTCAATTTGTACCAGATTGTTCACTTTGGATGTATATAAGGTCATTAGTTAAGACTTTTCTTACTCTGTCAAATAAATAATGTCTAGAACGAAGATGGTGGATGGGGCACACTTATCCTATGTTCGAGCACCATGTTTGGCACATGCTCAAACTACATCACCCTAAGGTTTCTTGGCGAGGAGCCATACGGCAACAACGGTGCATTGGCTAAAGGGCGTGCTTGGATTCTATCCCATGGCGGTGCTCAAGATCGTAGTGGACACAGACCAGCGCAGGTGCTCAAGATGGAACGCGTCATGTCGATCTCCTCCGCGGCCGGATGCAGGTGCAATCTTGTTGTAGGGCTGGAGTGGATGCACCTTGCATCTCCTGTGCTCGCCGACGTCGGTGAAGCTGTGTCCTGTGTCGGCGTCCCTCCGTCTAGATGGCGCCTCCTAGATGGGATGGCACCCTGGCGTATTGCGCTGCCGATCGGCCGGCTGCCGGGCTCTACAGCCTCATGGACGATCTTGGCCGGCGGTGTTGTGGTGGTTTGGCGCACCTTTGTGTTCCATTCGTGCGGCCACGTTGAACCAATCTCATCGTCCCCTCCCCCGTGAAGGAATTGGAGTCGCAGCTGCTAGGGTGCAGCAGGCCCATTAGATGCACGCACGCGCCGCTGAAATTTGTTAGCGCCTGAGAGAAATCCGGAGCCGGCTCCTTTCTTGGCATATAAGGTGAGGCACGTACTTATCCACGTACGTGCTTATCCTCTATACATGGGCCTGGCCAAACAGGTTTCAGAAGGATCTGGAACACCACGCGATGGCCGTACGTGCTGGCTTTTACGGAACCGGCGCACGCGTATGAATCGTCACAGCCGATTCTGATTGTGTACGGGTGCATATAGTAGATCGATGGCGCTAGTCTCTCACGTTGCTAGCTTCCCGTATTTGCATGTCGACACACACATATACTATACGTGCATATATGCCCGTAACAATTTAGCTTCTTTTGCTTTCTTCTTTGACACCAGTAGTACACGTGAATATACATGCACATATACTTGTTGTTTATTTATCTTCATGTATAAAGTATTTCTTGATAGCACACATATGGATATACATGCAAACTAGCAAAATTTTGTACAAAATCTCGTCAAACAAAGTGTCTTGGTACAATTGCAAGTATATTGGACATGTTAAATATGCATCAAGAAAATTTACTCCTCATAGGATATAACTCTGCATGGCTAGTGTGTTTTCTGTGCACTACACAGGAAATCGCAGAGTTGCCGAGTGCTAGGCTTTTGCACTCGGCAACTGATTTACCGAGTGCCACACTCTGCAACTAGCACTCGGCAGACGCCGAGTCGACAACAGTGCACAGGAAATCGCAGAGTTGCCGAGTGCTAGGCTTTTGCACTCGGCAACTGATTTACCGAGTGCCACACTCTGCAACTAGCACTCGGCAGACGCCGAGTCGACAACTAATTTAGTTGTCGAGTGTCATATTTCGGACACTCGACAACTAATTTACCGAGTGTTATTTTATTTGCCGAGTGCTGGGTCAAGCACTCGGCAAAAAAATTGAACCGTCAACCTTGACGGAGTAGTTGCCGAGTGTCAGGTGGCTGGCACTCGGCAACTAATTTTTTATATTTTTTTCTGTCAAAATTTAGTTGCCGAGTGCCAGCTGGCACTCGACAACTAATTTTTTTATAATAATTAGTTGTCGAGTGCAATGGCAATTGCACTCGGCAACTAATTTAGTTACCGAGTGTGGCACTCAGCAAATAAAAAAAAATTGTTATTTTTTGTTTTATTTGATTTCCAACAATACAGACAAAAATAGACATATATATATATATATCACATTCACCATTCAAATCACATATATATCACATCCACCATTCAAATCGCATATATATGGTATCCACCCATTCAAATCACATATATATCCTCACATCCATCATTCACAATCCATCATGCGCATATAGCATCACAAACATCCATCACAAACGTCCATAAGTCCATAATACATCACATACACATATAGAGTCCATAGATCCATCACATAGAGTCCATAATCCATCACATAGCTATGAATATATCACAAGTCTAAGTCGAACACAAGTCCGAGTCTAATACAAGTCCGGGCAACATGAAAATAGACAAGGGAGAAGTACCTACTGCCATCCTGACCGACCGGCCCGTGAAGAAGAGCCATCTGGCAACCCGGGCGTGACGACGTGCTCGAAACTTTTTTAAATTTTTACCACAACATACGCACATGAGATCATGACACGTTCTCAAGTTTCGTGATTTTCGGAATTTTTTTGCATTTAATATAATTAAAAAACTACAAGCACCGAAGTTGGCGACGTTGTCCTGTGAGCACGTTGATCGAACTTTCGAGACAGGCCATGGATTTAGCCATCATTTACATTAACAAACAAGACTACCATTTTTAGAACGAAAGAAATCTATTATTTCATGCACCTGCAGTTCAAATGAACATTAAGCGGGAAAATTGAAGAAAAATAAAATAAAATAAGGAAAAATATCAAAAAGCAATGAAAAGCTTCCAAATTTGAACATGTTGTTCACTAAACAGACACAAAAAATTGGGAGCAAAAAACAAAAAAAATGAAATAAGTTGTCGAGTGTCTAGGGTTGACACTCGGCAACTAAATTTAAGTTGTCGAGTGCCAGACGGCAGACACTCAGCAACTTAAACGGAGCGGGATAACGTTAGCCGAGTTGCCGAGTGTATTTTTTTGCCGAGTGTCGACACTCGGCAAAAAGAATTAAGTTACCGAGTGTTTTTTTTTGCCGAGTGCTAGGCACTCGGCATTTAATTAGTTGTCGAGTGTTTTTTTTGCCGAGTGCCCGATTTCTGGCACTCGGCAATTTATTTAGCACTCGGTAACTTGTCGTTTTCCTGTAGTGGTGTTACCATGATAGGTGTATGATGGCTGCCAGATGTAATGATCGTGGGTGGATTGAGGGGATAACCAGGCCTTATGTTATACCATGAGCTTGAGTAGGAGGGGATGAGACTCAGAAGCACATTGATGAGACTAGATTGGGTTTCTTCATAATTCTCATTGCTTAATTCATTCATGAATCAAGCTTACATATATATAGGAGATTAGCCTGGCCGGCTAACTCCCTTTACTCTCTTTCACACTCTGATCTCATGTTCACATGCCTTAACTATTCTGGCCCCTTCACACATACTTAGCTAGATAGACCCTTTCATACTTAGGCTATTTTCATACTTCGGGTCCTATGGATCTCTACTGGCCGATCCTGGCCTGCTGCTTCTTGGGTTACTGGCTATAGTGGCAACCCGTTGGCTGCCCATGACATCTCCCCCGCCCTTGGAGACCCAGCTCGTCCTCGAGCGGGATAGCTTGATGGTCAATTCTGTAGCTTCGTGGTAGTTAGTGTTAAACACTTGAGTACTTGCTTCGACGGAGGTCTGAAGAGTCCCGATGGTGGCGGCATGGATTGGGTGAGACAACCGAAATCGATGAAGAAGCGGTGTTGTTGTGGTGGTGACCCAACAGAGAGGTAGAGACGACTGATTTGGTGGCTGAGGTAGCAATCCGAAGTCCCAGCTCGCCCTCAAGCTGGATGAGAAATTGGCCTCACGATGCAACCGTTGGTTCACGATTGAGCAACTTCCAAAAATTACGGTGTGTAATCCCCCTGGATCAAAAGAAAAAGCAAAATGGTCCTCCACTTGGGCCGATAGCAGCAGGCCTACCCAGGAAGCCTTCTCCCTGCGAGTCAGCCCAAGGAAAACAACACGTGTGGTCCAAGCAAGAGGCGGAACGGCCGCAGCTGGCACCTGGCGGCAGTCGCTCCCGTCGATCTGCGGGACGACGGCGGATCGGGCAGCTGGAGAAAAAAACGCGCCCCGGTGGTCGGGAGCAGAGGCTGAATCCCGGAGGTAGGTGGCACCGGACTGGCGCGACCCGACGGAGGAGGCTGGCAACCGGGCGGCGACGACTCCCTGCCCTCGGTAGGGGATCCGGCGGCCGCATTGGAGGCCACTCCGGCGGCCCAGCGGCGGCGGCCGATCCCAGGCGGTGGCAAATCCAGCGGCGAGGAAGTCGCCGAACGTGGGTACGGCGGTGAATCGACCGGGTAAGTCGATCTTTTGGCGGCAACTCCTCCCCCTTTTGGTTGTCGGGGAATCGAACGGTAAAAACCGCCTCTTCCTCCTCTTTCCCTGGATGCTTGGGCGGCGGCGGCGGTGGCTGTGGTGCCGGGGCCGTTAGGAATGGTGGCACCGGCGAGGGAGGAAGCAGCGACGGTGGTGGTTGTGGTGTTGCTGGCGGCTGATGCGCCGGTGATGGAGGCGGTGTTGGAGGTGGCGGCGGTGGTGACGCCGGTTCCACACGGACGGCAGCAACAGCGGCCTCGTGTTGCGCCATCCGCTCGCACCAGATCGACATCTGTTGGAGAATTTCTTAGACCTTGGCGCAGGATTCTTGCAGTGCCTCAAGTGGAGAAGCCATGGGTGGTGGTGGGTGGGATCGAACCGAAGCTATTTGATACCAGATGTAATGATCGTGGGTGGATTGAGGGGATAACTAGGCCTTATGCTATGCCATGAGCTTGAGCAGGAGGGGATGAGACTCAGAAGCAGGGAGATGAGACTAGATTGGGTTTCTTCATAATTCTCATTGCTTAATTCATTCATGCATCAAGCTTACATATATATAGGAGATTAACCTGGACGGCTAACTCCCTTTACTCTCTTTCACACTCTGATCTCATGTTCACATGCCTTAACTATTCTGGCCCCTTCACACATACTTAGCTAGATAGACCCTTTCATACTTAGGCCCTTTTCATACTTCGGGTCCTATGGATCTCTACTGGCCGATCCTGGCCTGCTACTTCTTGGGTTGCTGGCTATAGTGGCAGCCCGTTGGCTGCCCATGACACCAGAGCTGGGAGACATCATTCATAATTCAAGCATTTTGCGCTACAGATCTTTTTTTAAATATGCCTAAACATGTAATTCATTAAGCAGATAGAAACTTGCAAAGTCTGACAGACCAGGGAGGTAACCCAGGTTACCGAAGCCCGAGAACACAGAGAACAACATAGAAGAAACAACCTCTTAACAGAAACACATGACTCGCTAACTTAAGCACCTTGCCAGAACGTGCAGGAGCGAAGCAACTCTCTGAGCTGAGCAAACCCTGCAGCACACCACGCCAATGCCTCAGCCCGAATCGCCGCTAGCAATTGCTCCACAGATGATTGGCGTGTCGAAAGTCCTGGCATTGTTTGCGCTACGGATCTTGTCAACGATTATGCTTCAACTATTCAGAGAGCCTATGAGTTCATGAAAAATTCACAAGTTTCTGTCCTTTATCTTCAAATCATGGCAATTTATATACTCACCACATGGGCAATAATGAAACACAACATGCATTTGTGTACTTGAAGGTTCTGAGGAACCATCCTGGTGACCAAAGTTATTGGCATCGCCATAGATCGAAGGGTTCATGGACACTTTCATTTGCAGACAATGGATGGGTTGTGTCTGACACTACAGGAGAAGCACTTAAGGTTATTCCATCTTTGTCAGTTTTTCTTTCGCCCCAATGTAGATGAGTAAAGCTACCTTTTTCACAAACTGGAAGGTGAGCTACTCATTATTATTTTTCTCAAACACGCAGGAGAGTTGCATATCATTATATTAAGAAAACTACCATCATTATATTGAGAAGAAATGAAACTAAGGTCACTAAGTATCATATAATGTTATTGTTAATGTAGAGCATGCAACTAGTAATTTAATAAAGTGCTCTGCTTCGTTCGAGAAAAAAAATGCTCTGCTTGATATTTTGTCCATCTCGATGGATTTTTGCCAATAAATGACGATCTACAAAAGGATTCCATGACTTAATCGGTTGTGAAAGAGGGATGGTGTGGGGATGAGGATGCCGGGACGTGTGATGAAAGCAAGTTGTGTACCCATTTTGGTGCTTTACTCTTTCATGATAGATCCACCTTCACTTGTTTCCTCTGGCTTCGATTCTTTTATTTGGCTGAGTGGTTGATAGCGCTGGTCTTGAAAACCAGCTTTTCATGTCCACCGTCAAATCTTAGGGCACTTTCCCATCTTCTTAACCCGAAATGAAATGGCTGAGAAGAAGAAGGTTCCTTTCTATTCAATAGCAGCTTAATGTGACTCTATTTCCAGGCTGTACTGTTGCTGTCAAAAATCTCATCAAACAGAAACAACCTTGTTGGGGATCCAATAGAAAGACAAAGGCTGCATGATGCTATTGATTGCCTTCTATCTTTTGTGGTACACATTCTCTAAAGTTCATTCATCTGAAGTGATGTTGTCATTTGTTTCGTACCTTAGAAAAATTTGCAACACAAAACTTGCTATCAGGCATGCTTATGTGACCCATGGAAATAAAAAATGTTACACTTTGCTGGTTGATACAAAATAAATCGGTTACACCAAGTTTATGGGGATATTATGATGACGTGAAGTGTCTAGATGAAAAAATCTCTTAAGGAACCAAGTTTCTGAATTTTGAATTTGGCACAAATTTCTTCTCACCTTTCAAATTTCTACAAAATATAAATGCTTGCCTTGCCTCGATCGTTTTTAAAATATGTCTGCCAGAATTGTTATAAGCTATGAATATAATTACTTAATGGCTAATCATTCGATGTTGTAGAACAAAGATGGTACCTTTTCTACATATGAGTGCAAAAGAACTTCTTGGATAGAGGTAACTTTCTGTCGGCTGGAACTTTGCATTAGCAAGATGCAGTTCATATTCAGTAATCTAAAACTTTTTATTTCAATACATCTTACTATTTCCAGCTCCACTGTATTGACACTTATTTCTGTTAATTAACTAGATTCTAAATCCTTGTGAGAGTTTTCCAAACATGGTTGTCGATTACCCGTAAGTGATGGATGCAAATGGCATATATATTGTTTAGCAGATGATCCTGCTTACAAAATTTTCACTTCAGATAAAGATATAATCATGTTGTATTATTAATTGACAGTTACCCAGAATGCACTTCATCAGTGCTCCAAGCTCTGGTTACCGCACCAAAGAGATAGAAACATCGGTTAGAAATGCAGCAACATTTATTGAGAGCAAACAACAAGAAGATGGTTCATGGTTTGTCCTAATGCATCATTTAATTAGAGAATTTCTACGCCAGCAGTTGGTAACACAAATTGTTGTTTTGCAGGTTAGGTACTTGGGGTGTATGTTTCACCTATGGGGCCTTCTTTTCAATTAAAGGTTTAGTTGCTTCTGGAAGAACGTACAAGAACAGCCCTTCCATACGGAAAGCATGCCACTTTATATTGTCAAAGCAGCTCAGTACTGGTGGATGGGGAGAAAGCCATGTCTCTAGTGAAACTCAGGAAATCATATTTTGTTTCCTTCTACTTCTCTAGATCCTTTCAGTCTAACTTTGCTTACTAGTGATAACTGATATGGGCACACAATTTTGTTTGTTGAATCCTTGTTGAAGATACTAGTAACAAATTGACACATGATATCTTATGGTGAATCTGGCTTCTTAGCATGGCTTCCAAATCATTAGGGATTTCTTGATTTATTGTGTATGTTGAATCTTTTTATTCTAACTATGCTCATTTAATTTCCTCTCGATATGAGTTGCTCCAGTAATACAACGAAAACAATAACAGTGCCTTTAGTCTCATGTCCCTAGCAAGTCATGGCAAGCACAATATTTAATGCAATGGAAAAAATATGTCTGTGTATCAGTATGTGCATTCATAACTTATCTTTTTTCCCATGTAATCCTAAATAGGTTTATGTAAATATCAAAGGTGACTGTGCTCACGCTGTGAATACTGCTTGGGCAATGCTCGCTTTAACTTATGCTGGAGAGGTAAACAGATCATTTGTTCTTTTTATTTTACATGTTAACAATAACATACAATTTATCAATCTATTCACATACCTATTTTCTAATACTAGATTGAACGAGATCTGCGAACACATGGTGGATAAGTACCCATGTAGTTCAGTTTTATGATGAGTAATTGCCCAACACTTGAGCGTTTCAGTTTGAGTGGCTTACCCTAACCTCATTGCGAAAGCAAATGTGTGCCTGTCTATCGGCTTGTGGTGTGCAGATGCTATGCCTAGTGACAGTGGTCAATGGCGTGGAGAAGGTCGAGTAGAGGCTTGCCGTGCCGATGGACTGAGAGCGATGAAGGGCGGAAGCGGGGCTCGGACTGAGGGATCATGGGCGCCGGCGGACTAGTTGTGGTGGCTAGTACTTGGCACCGGCGAGTGCGAGAAGACATGGAGGTAGACCGAGTCAAGACGGTGGACGAGCGGGTCGAGCGGAGGCTCATGGGACTCGGAGTCCGACCGGGCGAGGACAAGGTGGCTCGAGTCGAGCGGTTTGGTGGTTTGGGCCTCAAAACCATCCGAGGACGGTTTCCGAGTTTGGGCCTCAAAACTCGGGGTTCGGTAGTAGAGCCCAAAGCTATCGGTGGCGGGTTTCGCGGGTTTGGGCCTCAAAACCCGGGCGGAGCTTCCGAGGAAGCGGGGATGGCACGTGGCAGAATCCTGGAGGTTGTGTCGAGGCGACGGCAACTCCTGGCAGGAAGCGGGGCCGTCCATTCAAAATGCAGGAGATATTTTCCGGAGCTTGGACTGCAATGCTTAGGCTAGGTAGTTCACTCATGTATCTAGGGGGGTCTTTGGGAAATAGCCAAAGCCTCGTTAAATAGGGGATGAAGGGGTATCCTCATCTCACCTCTTGAACCCTAGTCATTTGCACCACCTCTCTCTCTCTCTAGTTTATCTCTCTAGTTCATGAGGTCCCTAGTGTAAGGATTTGCACTTTGATTTTGTCGGGAATCGTTGGCCTTACCCTCCGTAAGCCATGGTGGCTTTGATTTCGTGATTGTGACTCCTTTTCTTGTGTTCTCCGCTAATCGCGTTTTTGCTCCTCTTAATCCTCTTTGTTCATGCGATGATTTCTCTTGATTGAGAGCGAGTTTTGCGATTCCGTTTGAACCAAATTGTGTGGGATCACGAGTGGAAGATTTGCATCGAAGGGTTTCGTCCCAAACATCTTGAGCACTTAGATGGGCAATTTCTATTTTGTGTTCTTCGTTTTTGGAGCTTTTCCCAAATTTCCTTTACTCCTGTTGATTCGATCCAAATTGAGTGATGATTCTCTACGGATAGCTCCTCCATAGCCTTGGGATCATGCCCACAAAATTTGGTGGCTATTGGTGAAGATTTGGTGAAGATTTGTGGAAGGATTTGGGGAGGGGATTCAAAATCGCCCAAAATCGCCTCTGTCGAGTGGCCCTCGGACTGTCCGGGCCCAACCCGCGGACTGTCTGGGCCTCGGGGCTGAGACAGGAGCTCTCTGCTCACAGCTGACTCAGGCACCGCGGACTGTCCGGGCCCAAGTGCCGGACTGTCCGGGCCCAAGTCTGTAGCCCGAGCAGATTGATACATAAACGTTTGGTTTTTCGGTTTTACACGGCGGATAGTCCGGACCATTGGCGCGGATAGTCCTAGACCGGACCAAGGAACAGTCCAGGAACTTGGTGTTTTTCCAGTTTGGCTTGCGGACAGTCTGACGGTTCTTACGGACAGTCCGCCGTTGGCTTTTCCCTCTCTGGCGGACAGTCCGGGCCCAAAGGCCGGACAGTCCGGGAAAGTGCAGTCTTTGCTGATTTGCTTTGATTCTTCCGTGGCTTGTTCGTGAAGGTTTTCCGACCGCTCCGCTGCACCTTTAGGACCACTCCTAAGGTGTCCACCTACTCGTTAGGTCGTGTGCGAGTCGAAGTTTTCGAAGTTGCATTTTGGGCGTGATTTTGGGACAAGGGTCAAGCAATAGAAGTTTCTGAAAGGAATTTTTATCTGGCTCCCATTCACCCCCACCCCTCTGGTCGCCGTTCTCGGTCCTTCAATTGGTATCAGAGCCGGTTAAGGATCAATCCACCTTACACGGTTCTTGATCTGCGAAGGCGACATGGAGCGAGGTGGTGGTAAACCTCCCTACTTCGATGGAACCAACTTTGCCTATTGGAAGGTGCGCATGTCGGCTTACCTCCAATGGCTTGACACAAAGTTTTGGGAGATTTGTGAGAATGAGAACTACATGGTTCTTGAGGCTCGGATCACCGATGCCTAGATTACGTAGCATGCGTCAAACGCAAGAGCCCGTAGCATTCTCTTCTCTTGTCTGTCTCTTCCAGAGTTTGAGCGGGTTTCGAGTCTCACTACGGCACGGGAGATATGGAAAACACTCTTGAGATATCATGAGGGCAACCCTCAGATCAAGTCCAGACTCTTCGACACGTACCATAGAGAGTACGAGAACTTTGCTCAGTTGGCCGGCGAATCTGTTGACAGGATGTTCACTCACTTCCAATCTATCGTCAACAAGATGCGTGCTAATCGAGCCAACTTGCCTTATGATGATCATGAGATGGATATCAAGCTTTTGCATGCACTTGATCGGAAGGTGTCGGAGATGAAGGTGGCTGTAATTCAGGAGTCACTGGGCTATGATGCCCTGACCGTGGATGAGCTGTTCAGCAAGCTTAAGTCCTCGGAGATTGACTACCAGACCCAGGCCAAGCTTGAAAACCCGTCGAAACCTTCTATGGCGTTGATTTCTGGCCCCGGCAATACGTCTTCTTCCTCCAATGACGCTTCACACTCTTTGTTTGCTTTGTCTTTGATGTCTGTGGCAGAGGAGCAAGTGGAGTCTCTTGGAGATGACGAGCTGGCCCTAGTCATCACTAGGTTCTCACGGTTTCACAACAACCGTTTGAACCGACGACGTGGTGGCTCGGCCAAGGGCTGCTACCGTTGCGGTGATGAGGATCACTTCATCGCAAAGTGTCCCAAGAAAGCTGCGGGTGACTTCACCAAGCGCAAGGACAAGCGCGAGCACCACTTCGAGGACAAGCACAAGCCCAAGGGTGGCTACCACCGAAGGTCCTCCAAGAAGGTGATCGACAAGGTGAAGGCCAAGCACCAAGCCTTCCTCGCCTCCCTCAGCGACATCGATGCCTTCTCCGATGGAGGTGCTTCTTCAAGCGATGATGAGTCGAAGGGAAAGGTTGAGGACAAGTTCAACGACCTATGCTTCTACGCCGACGCTAAGCACGGTGGCTTTTGCACCATGGCGATTGAAGAAGGCAAAGTCGGCAAGTGCAAGGAAGGCCCCGACTACAGCTACGACTCCGACACTCCCGAGGTACCACCCACCATCGAATCCCTCTCCCTCGAGCTTGAGTCCCTAAACGACGCCTTGATGAGTTAGGATGCTTTGCTCAAGCGTTGGCATGCGAGAGGAACATTTTTAAGGCAAAGTACCTTAGCACGCTTCATGAGCTAGAGTTTGCTAAGGCACAAGTGGTGGTTACCGAGGAGGTAGAGTGTGATGCTTGCGCCATCCACATGTCTAGTCTTGTCACTCTCCAGGACAAGTATGGCACTCTACTTAAGGAGGTCAGTGAGCTGAAGGCTAGGCCTAGCTTACTTGGTGCGTGCAAGTCTTGCTTAGGCTTGCGTTCTGAGCTGGCACAAAGAGATGTTAGGATTGCTGTGCTAGAGAAGGTCAGCTCAGATAGCACTAGAGAGTCGGATCGCTTTGAGGCTTTAGAGCTTGAGATCGCGTCGTACAGACACGACAAGATGCGTATCGAGGAAGAAAATACATACCTTCGGTCCATCTTGAGCTGGGTGTCTTGCCGAGAGCCGCAGTTGGGGATGATGCTTAGCCAATGCAAAAGGGCTAGCAGCACGGGAGTAGGCTTTGCTATAGGTGTGAAGGACGATAGCATGTTCGGTAAGATCGGTGAGTGCAGTGGTTTGAGCGAGGGTGAGAAACCCACCACAACTCCCAAGCTTACCAAGATCACTCCACCTAAGCCTACCAACCCCTCCAAGTTTCCTGTGAGAGATGGTGTGTTTGAAGAGCCACCCAAAACCACTCCACAGAAGCAAGTGTGGATTGCCAAACCGAACCACCTTCGCAACCCACTTGACACCATGCCCGATATCTCTAGTGATCCCCTTCCTAAGAAAGCTAGAGCCACCCAACCCACCAAGAGAGTGTCTACCAAGAGTGTGGTGAGGTACCACTGTGAGTATTGTGAGAGGGATGGGCACTTGGCTAAGTTTTGCTTTAAGAGGAAGAGAGATGATCGAAGGCAGGTTAAGTTGAACAACCGGGACATGTACCACCCACGAGTTGGGGTGTGTGAACCGGAAGTTTAGAGGCGCACTTCTAGGCCTAGAGGTACAATGCCTCAAGGTGCTAGGCCTCAGGAGGCGAGACCATGTGGTGGTCGTGCCCGGTGGGGTACCGGTCGTGACCCATATGACTACGGGCCTCGTGGCGGTGGCTTTACTCCACCCTTCTCTAGCGGACCACGTTTTCCCTATCGTGGTGATCGCTATCCCTTCGTGGGGAAGGAGATGTTTGGTTTTTCTCCTAACCCATTCTTTGGGCAAGTGAGACAATACTGGTATCTTTCACAGTTTACTAACCCCAGTGTTGGTCCGTTTGCTCACCCTATGTCTTTTTATTGATGTAGGAAGGAGGACTGGAGGAGACTTGGCTTGTTGTAACACCCCTGGTGTTAATCACTTAATTAAAAATTGATCATGTCATCATATGCATTAAGCATCATTCATTTGTTTGAAAACCTGGATATGCATTGAACTAAAATGAGTTTACTTGCTTATGTTTGATCCATGGTGTGATTGCAGGATCATCTTTTCAAATTCAAAAATTCAAATTTGAATCCAAACCCTAAATTCTAGAGGGGTGGATTAAACCCTAGACATGGTTTTAAAAATCTAAAAGGAATTTGCCTATGGTTGTTTAAGCAATGTGATAGAGCTCTGTTTGAATTGCTTTTGTTGTGTTGGCAGTTTTTCAAGTGTTATTCAAGTTTTTAGAGTTTTTGAAACGAGGGTAAATCCTTTTTAAAAGGTTTTTAAATTTCAAAAATGCATTTTCATTTCTAGGCTGAATTTGAAAATGTGTATATTGAAGAAGTTGTAGATCATGAATTTTGGAGAAACTTTGGTGTTCTAAGTTTTACACGAAAACCCTTGGAAGCTTGTGCATTTTGCAATTTAGTACCAAGGGCTGTTCAGTCATTTCATCGAGCACTTGCATGGCGGCGATGAACTCGACGCCGACACCTGGCCGGCCACCTGTCGAGCTCACCGTGCGACCTCTGGTCTCGACGCACGTCTTGTCGAGTGCGTGGCAACGCCACGGTCCCTTTCACGCCTTCAAAACGGGACGACGTCCACTCCTTGCTCTCTTTTCAAACTCGCGCCACCGTCTGCTCTGCTCCGCCGCGAGTTCATTCTGCGTCGTCGAGCTAGCGCGAGTCCTCCAGTCACTGTCAATCCATCCAACCACCGCCAATGTCTTCGCAATAGTTTCACACACCTTACTCGAGGGCTGGTTGAAGCCGTCGAGCCTTTGTTTGCCCGACGCAACCCCGTCTTCTCCATCTCCGGCGAGAGCGCCGCCGTTCTGGTCCACGGTCGTTCTGGCTACCCAGGAGCCGCATTGTTTTTCTCTTTCTTGTTTTGTGTTCTTCGTTCGTTGCTGATCCTTGAACGCCTCGTTGTTTCTCATTTGGTGGTCCGCAGCTTCGGGAACGTCGTGCCGTCCTGCTCATCATTTCCGCCGACACGATCTTCGTCGACCGGTCGTTTTACTTCCTCCTCGGCCTCGATAACAGGAGTTTAGTGACATAGGTGAGTATCTCGAGCTCTCCGCGTGCTTGGTTTCCTTTGAATCGAGCCGTCGAGCTCTGTCCTCGAGCGTCGCCGCGGTTCATGGCCGTCGCGATGGTGCGCTCGTCGATCTTTCGTTTTTGTTGGTCGTTTTCGAGTCAAAGTCTTGCACTAGCTTCGCCTAGTTGTCCTGAGTCTATTCGCGTTGTTGGTTGATCGAGCGCGTGCGTGTTTTGGCCGGCGCACGTCGCTCAAAACTTCGCCGTCCGCCATGGCCATCGACGAGGTCATTTCGTTAAGGTTTTGCTTCGCTTTTATTGCGGTCCGCGTTGTTTGGGGGCCGCTAAGCATGTTGGGTTTGTTGGTTGAGCCGATTAGGGCTTGTGCTCGTCGCTACATGTGCGGCCGCGTGCGGGGTGCCGTCATTGCCGTCGACGAGTTCGCTTAAGGAGGTTATAGCCTCGCTTTTCTTGTGCATTTCGTTCGCGTCACCTTCCTGAGTCTTTTTCGACGCCTGGTTGAGTCTGGTTTGGTCTGTGCTCGCCGGCGCCTGAGCGGTCGAGCTCGAGTTGCCGCCATTGCCGCCGGTGAGATGTTCTAAGGGATAAAAAGGGCTCTATCGTACCTCGATGGGTTCGGGATGACGAGTAGAGTCCAGCGCATGAGTTGGTTGAGCCGCTAGATAGCCGTCGGCGACGCGCCGCCGTGTTTTGTGGTCACCGGTGCCGCTGCCCTATTTTTGTGTCACTAACATGCGGGACCCAGGTGTCAGTGAAGGGTTTTTCTTATTTTTCCAATTTTGTACAGTAATGCTTTTTGTTATTTTTGTATGTTTATTTCTATGCGTAAATAAATCCTATAAAAATTTTTGTATGCTCCCTGTGATATGTAGTATTTAAGAAAAATATAACATGTCCATGTTCGGTATGTTTTTAATCCTGTAAAAATGCTCAATGTAATTAAAAAATGGCTTTTCCATGATTTTTCATGCTCTGTATAATGCTCCAAAAATTCTGATAATTTTTGTGTAACATTTATATGCTGATACCTTGCTGTACAAAAAGTTTGGGAATTTTGGAAGAACTGTTATACATGGCTATTTATATAATTAGTTTTAAAATGATTAGAAAACCTAATAACTTTAGGTTTTGAGTGATTTTGTATTGATTGTTACAAATGGTCATTTATCCAGTGACAACCACAATTTGGACATGTATTGTCATGTGTTGTTTGCTCAGTGCCTTTGGATATAATTATTAAACTTAGTAATTAATTAATTATGTTGTAAGTAAAGTGCTTTATGCTTTAGTGTAACTTTCTTTTCATGAAGGAGAGTTGCACTCAAGTTGTTTAATCTGTTTTGTTCAGTTCTTAAGTACTTGTTTGTGTGTTGCAAAGCATCATATCTATCATTTTAAGCATCATCTAAGCATATCAATATATCATGTAGATTGTTCGTTGGTTGGGTTGGATAATCCCTCTCTTGAAGGGAATCTCTCTCTTGTTGAATCAGAGCCTAAGTTTTGTACCCCTCCAACCAAGGCAAGCCCCGGTGCATTCAAACACTACCTTGTCTTTAAAATGTTTTATTTACATACACTTATGGTTATTATTGCATTGTTCTTACTTTATTAAATTCTTACTTGATGCATAGCTTTCTCCTTGTGTTAATTGTACCTTATACCTTGACACTTGTTTAAAGATGAAAACTTTTGCCAAAAACGCTTAGTATGCTTAGAGTTTTCTAGTAGATGATTCCCGGTCACTTACGCATAGCGTATTGCTTCGGCAAATGGTTATGATCTTTTGAGAAAGGTTTGTTGTTGGAAGTAATAATTCGTGACCGGGCGGACTCGGTGTTGGTGAGCCATCAGATGTGGATATCTGGTGAGCGGGTTCTTTCCGCTTGTGTCATTAGGGACCGGCCGTTGATGCATGACTAGGGTTGTGACTTTGGAGTACTTATCACATACTTTTGGAAGCCGGACTCTAGCTATTCTCGTCTTAAGAACGGTCAAACCGCACTGGGAGTGGAGAGATGGCGAGAGTAGTGTGTACTCTCCAAGTTAGCGAACTGGATGGAGGTGTACTATGCTCTCGGGTGGCGGAACCCCGGTTTTGGCGAGAGGATCTAGGGAAAGGTAGTCATATGCGTGCTTTAAGAGGTTGTATATGTCGTGTGTTAGGGAAGCCCCAGCTGGGATAAACCGATTCAAATCGTCGTGTTCCTCGGATATGGAAACATAACACTGTCTTCTTCATCGTAGTTAATGAAACTTAAATTGGATGCTTGTTGGTTCCTTTCTAGATGGTTTATTGCCATGTTATCAATCATAAATTTAGATTGGTACTTGAGTAATCTTTTAAACGAATTAAATGAATTTCAATTCTTTTTATAAATGCTCATTTATGCAAAATACTTGATTCTTACAAACCCCGCCTTGATACCTATGACTTGCATATCTTTTGTCCACCAAATATTTTCTTTTGTCGGATAAGTCTTGTTGAGTACTCCCGTACTCAGGGTTTGTTAACCCCTATTGCAGATGAGGATCCCAGTCTGGTCTGTGTGGCTTCGTGCTGCATGACCGTTGTTTCAGTTGATGAGGACGAAGAGTAGTTGTCTTTGCTTGACTCTTGGGCAAGAGTACCTCGGTTGTTTGTATATACTCTATCAGCAGCTTGACATTATGTTATCTTATGACACTTAAGTTATGTTTCAAAACTTATGATTTGTAATATGACTCTAATTTTCCGCTACTTTGATGTAAAATAAATTATTGTATTACTTCTGCAATGTTTGTAATGAGGAGATCCTGTTCGGAAAGAGGTGAATGACCCGCTGTAAAGTGGCGACACCGGACGGGCTAATTAAGAATTGGATCATTTGTTGGGATTAAGTCGGATGGACTACTAATCCTGATAAGTGGGCCCTTTCTTAAGAGGTTCTGTCACACTTGTGGATTCCGGATGCTCACGCCATATGACCGGAAGTGCCAAGTGGTTCTCCAGCCTCGACCCCGTGCGCCACACCGAGTACATTACATTCGGGGACAAGAGTAAAGGTAAAGTTGTGTCCCGGGGGTCCATCCGAGTCAATTCGTCTTTTGTCCTCAAGGATGTTACTTTGGTTGTGAATTTGCATTTTAACCTTCTCTCGGTTTCGCAACTCCTTGAAGATGGTTTTGAAGTGAGTTTTAAGCCAAACTTGTCTCGGATTTTGTACTCTCGTGGTGATCTTGTTTGCCGGATTTTGCCCTTCGGGAAGGTTTTTCGTGCAGATTTTTCTATCTCTTCTGGACCTTCTCGTTGTCTTCTTGCCGGTTCTTCTTCCGAGCTTTGGAAGTGGCATAGGAGATTGGGACATTTGAGTTTTGACTTGCTTGCAAGGCTTAGCTCAATGGACCTTATCCAAGGATTGCCAAAACTGAAGTTCGAGAAGGATTTGGTTTGCCATCCTTACAGACATGACAACATGGTTGTTGCTTCCCATCCTCCCGTAACTCAAATTATGACCTCACAACCCGGCGAGCTCTTACACATGGACACAGTTGGTCTAGCTCGGGTTAGGTCGGAAGGAGGGAAGTGGTATGTTGTTGTAGTCGTTGATGACTACTCGAGGTACTCTTGGGTGTTCTTTTCGGAGAGTAAGGATGAGGCGTTTTCGCATGTTCGAGATCTGATTTTCAGATTGCAAAATGAGCTACCTAAGAATGCCATGAGAGCTATCCGTAGTGACAATGGCACAAAATTCAAGAATGCTCACTTTGCAACTCTTTGTTCTTCTTTGGGTCTGGATCACCAGTTTTCCTCACCTCATACTCCCCAACAGAACAGTGTTGTTGAGCGCAAAAATCGGACCCTTGTTGAGATGGCCAGGACGATGCTCGATGAGCATAGGACTCCTAGGCGGTATTGGGCCGAGGCACTCAGTTCTGCTTGCTATGTTTCCAATTGCATTTTTCTTCGAGCTTTCAAGAAGAAGACTTCTTATGAGTTGCGTTTTGGGAGACCACCCAAGGTAAGTCACCTACGGGTGTTTGGGTGCAGGTGTTTCATCCTCAAAAGGGCGGTAAGTTGGATAAATTTGAATCACGGTCTTCTGACGGTATCTTTCTTGGTTATTCTACTCACTCTCGTGCTTATCGAGCACTTAACCTCGAGACTAACCGAGTGATGGAAACTTGCGAGATTACCTTCGATGAGACTATGCCCTATGTTTCCACTGCTTTTGAGCTTGCAGGTGATGATGAGGTGAACACTAGCATCTTTGTGGTGGAGGAGTAGGATGATGCCGATTGGGGTGATCCCGAGCCAACTCCACTGGCTGCCCCCGTCGACCCTACGACGTCCACTTCGGCTCACGGTCCCGATCCGACTACTTCCTCTACATGGGGGCCGTTCGAGCAGCTTCCTGAGGCGGTGCTCGTTGCACCTGAGGGAGCTCCAGCTACTGTCGAGGGGGAGGCCACTTCATCCAGGCAGGCTCCCCGCCACATCCAGCGGCAGCACCCACCGGAGAACATCATCGGCGACATTGACCGTCGAGTCACGCGGTCCAGGTCCTATATCTCTCACTTTGCTCATTCGGCTTTTGTCGCTTCTTTTGAGCCCCGGGATGTTGGACACGCTTTGATGAATCCAGATTGGGTTAATGCCATGCATGAGGAGTTGGAAAACTTTGAGCAAAACCGCGTTTGGGTCTTAGTTCCTCCACCACCTAGTTGCCACCCCATAGGTACCAAATGGGTTATCAAAAATAAACAAAGTGAAGATGGGGTGGTAGTGCGCAACAAGGCTAGGTTGGTAGCTCAAGGCTTTTGTCAAAAGGAGGGAATAGACTATGAGGAAACCTTTGCTCATGTAGCTCGTTTAGAAGCCATTAGAATCCTTCTAGCTTTTGCGGCTTCTAAGAGTTTTAAACTTTTTCAAATGGACGTTAAAAGTTCTTTCTTAAACGGCTACATAGAGGAGGAAGTTTATGTTAAACAACCTCCCGGTTTCGAAAATCCCAAGTTTCCAAACCATGTTTTTAAACTTCACAAAGCTTTGTATGGTTTGAAACAAGCACCTAGAGCATGGTATGATAGGCTAAAAACCTTTTTGCTTGCTAAGGGTTTTAAAATGGGATCGGTAGATAAGACGTTGTTTCTCCTCAAGCAAGGCAAAGACACTCTCCTTGTCCAAATATACGTGGATGATATCATCTTTGGTGGTTCTTCTCATGCTATTGTTGCCAAGTTTACAGATCTTATGAGCAGGGAATTTTATATGAGCATGATGGGAGAGTTGACCTTCTTTCTTGGGTTGCAAATCAAGCAAACCCGGGAAGGGACGTTTGTGCACCAAGGCAAGTACACGAAGGATATCTGGAAGAAGTTTGACATGGGTGAGGCAAAGCCTCTTTCTACGCCCATGTCGACTACGACTGCCTTGGATGCGGACGAGGAAGGAGAGGCAATGGATCAGACGGAGTACCGAAGCATGATCGGGTCGCTTCTGTACTTGATAGCGACTCGGCCGGACATTCAGTTCGCTGTCTGCTTGTGTGCTCGCTTTCAGGCGTCCCCACGGACTTCGCACAAGCAGGCGGTGAAACGCATCATGAGGTACTTGCGCTTCACTCCCGAATTTGGACTCTGGTTTTCCACCTCTTCTTCTCTTGAGCTTTGTGGTTATTCTAACGCCGACTTTGCCGGTTGCCGACTTGATCGGAAGTCCACTTCTGGGACTTGCCAGTTTCTCGGGTCTTCTTTGGTTTCTTGGTCTTCTCGCAAACAATCTAGCGTGGCACAGTCGACGTGCGAAGCTGAGTATGTTGTCGCGGCTAGTTGTTGCTCGCAGTTGATTTGGATGATTGCCACTTTGAAAGATTTTGGTCTTGAGCTTACTAAGGTGCCTCTGTTGTGTGATAGCACGAGTGCAATTAGTGTGGCTAAAAATCTTGTGCTTCATTCGAAGACCAAGCACATTGAGGTCCGCTTTCACTTCTTGCGTGATCATTTTGAGAAGGGCGACATTGACCTCCGGCATGTCGAGACCCAAAACCAGCTTGCGGATATTCTCACAAAGCCTTTGGATCAAGCTGCGTTTTCTCGCCTTCGGGGTGAGTTGGGTGTTTGCTTTCCTTTTTAGAGGAGGAAAGTTTTGTGTTTCATAGTTCTTTTTGGTTCTTTTTGTCTTTTCTTTGTCCTTCTTATAAATTGGTGTCTTGTTAGTGTTAGTTGGTGTCATTGCATTTTGCATCTCATTTGTATTTGTGACGTAGTTCATTTTAAGCTTCATACCTATAGCCGATATAATGAATCTATGCTCTATTTGAGGTGCTTTATGTGTCTATGGTATTGCCTAACTTAGACTCTCTTTGATCTCTTGATATGCAATAGAGCTAAGTTAAAAAAGCTTTAAAACTGAATTTAATTCTCCATGTCACCTCTAAAATGGCACTAGCATGTGTAGGCTTTTGAAGATCCTTCTTGGTTGTTTTGTATATAGCTTGTAACTATGGCTCTTCATTGTTTCATTCACTTCCATTGAGCACCATGATTAAAATTGATCTAAAATGAAATTTCTCTATGTTTTGTGAATTGGAAAGATCGAGTTGGGTCTGCATTGTGAGCACTTCACCGTGTGTTCGAGACTGCTTCCCATATGGGTTGAACTTGAGCGGTGTCGTGTATGACCGTAACCGATGTGTTAAGTCCTTTGACTTCGCCCGGTTGGTAAGCAGTGGCATCACCTTGCTTAGAACCACTCGCATACAACTTGTAATGTGCCTAAAACTGAAATTGGCTGCAAAACTCTGAAATTTGGAAAATTCATTCAGTTAGGTCATTGGCTTGTTGTATGAACTTTGCTAGGGATAGTTCTACTTGCTATACATGAGATTGCTTTGAGATAGATCCTATCTTGTTTGCCATGTTTAGTTGTCTCTAGGAGGTGATACGCTTTCCTTGCTCTCTCATGTAATCTTCTCTATTTTGGCTTCTAAAGTGATCTTTAGCTCAATCTGAGTCTTTATTGGGCATGTAGAACTTTTCTTGTTCTCACTAGATCACATCACTTAGAGCATTTATTCATTGTCTTTGCTCTATGTATGAAGCTTGTTGTCTCATTTTGCATATCATGGCATTTGTGGCCGGTTCTTGAGTGTTTGAGCTTTGATGAGCTACATGTGTCAACAAGGGGGAGAAAGCATGCATTTCACACCTACCTACTTTGGTAAAGGGGGAGAACTTCATCCAAGGGGGAGTCATCTCATTAGTTTCATTGGTTTAGAGCGTCTTTGGTCAAGGGGGAGTTTATGTGCTTCTTTTTCCTTGCCTTAAGGCGTTCATTTGGTATCTTGTTTTGACTCTTCAATAGGTTTCCAATTGGTATCTTACTCAGGGGGAGTTTTTGCTCGACAGGTTTCGATTGGCTTCTTGAGTCTTTTGAGGTTTAATTGGTATCTTTGAGCTCCCTTAGTGCTTCAATTGGTATTCTGAGCTTTGAGAGTTTTGATTAGTATCTTGGACTTGTTAGCGGTGTTGAGCCCCTTTTCTACCTCTTCTTGAGGGCTAGCTTTGTTTTGCTTGGTTGCGTCGAGCCGTTGCCCATGTCTTTGGGAACTAAGTTTTGGATTCGTTTTTGCTTCTCTCAAGTGACCCCGTTTTGGCTTTTTTAGCATTTTGGTCATTTGGAGAGTTTTACCTTTTGGTTCAAATCTGAAATGCACTTGTGTTGACAATACACTCATCAAGGGAAAGATTGCGAACACATAGTGGATAAGTACAAGACACATACCAGCAAGCAGTAGGAGATCTGATGAACTGATGGTGAGTCTCCAAGTGGTTAGCAAAACGAGATCTGCTGCTGTCAATTTTTATGGCATATCAATAATGTGTCTATTCACAAATATCTACTAGTATCTATCTATATATATACTCGTATATACATTGTGGTAGCTACCAGTCCCCTTCTAGAATAAAAGTCGTCGTTACTGCAAGTTCAAGTTGAATGTTAATACAACTATATATAACCCATTGCAATTGCAACCCAACCCATGCTGTGACATAAACAGGCATGGACCGAAAGAATGGGTCACAATTATCTTAAAGCGTTGATTGGAGGCGTGTGGATCCTTATGTGACGGTGTGGCACAGTGGGAGGAGGTTGAGCGGTATCAGTTCAGTTCAGTTCAGTTCATCCATCAGTGCCTTGCCCTGCATTATATGCTCCAGCGTCCGTCCGTCCTTGCTACAACTTGCATTCTTGCAAGGAAGAGTGTACATCAGTACATGCATGTGTCTAGATTTGCACTGTACTAGCTTAGTAGTAATATTATTGTTTGTTCTTGAATGCCAACTGCCAAATAAAGTGCCCAAGTGTCAATAATCCCCAGGAAATGACAGATACTAGCTAGCTCTAATAAAAGGGAAGAAAAACTTGTCTGCAATGCAAATCCTTCCGGGACAATTGGCTCCAATAGTAACGAAACATGAATTTCAAGCTCAGCCGTCTTTCAGGTTCAGCTCCAATCCAATGCTGACCTCGCCTGGACTGCACTTCCGCTGGTACTGGCAAACGGCAAAGCTTGAACTTACTAGTCGAGTTTATCGGTCATGGTTTTCTACCACAACAAAATAACACCAATTAGCTTATCAACCTCAAAAATCACCGGCCGAACATGCTAGCCTTAGCGGAGACCATCCAGATATCGATGTGGGGGTTCAGCAGGAAACTTGCTGAAAGCAGCTTGTACCTGTCTGTGTACCAGTGGATGCAAACAAGGCGGCCATATGCAATGCATGCATGCAATTATCAATATACACTAGCTGGTGGACGATAGATGGGGAGCTCTCCAGAGTCCAGACTCCACAGCATGCTTCCTGCTGATGGGCGGCCACGCATGTTTCTGCCTAGTGCAGAGAATTTTCCACAAGTTGAAGCATACATTCGTGGACAAGCATAAACCATGCATGGCTGTGTTTAGATCCTGGAAATGGGGTGAAAAAATCCTGTAGTACTTGTCATGTCACACTGTAGCAATTTTGTTTTTATTTAGTAATAATTATCCAAACATTGATTAATTAGGCTTAAAATGTTCGTCTCGTAAAGTACAACAAAACTGTGCAATTAGTTTTTTATTTCATCTATATTTAGTACTCCATATATGTTTTGGTATTTTAATATGATGGAGAATAAGAATTCGATGTGATAGGGATGTGATGGAAAGTTAGGGAAGTTAGGAGATATTTAATTAGGCCATATTTAATGAAGGGCTCAAGTCCTTGATGTTGCCCTCAAGCATTTGATTTTCTTGTTGCAAGGATCAAATTACCATTAATGTGATTTTCAAAATATTGAGATATACATAAATTTGCAAAGAATTATATGCCCATACCTTTCTATTACTGGCAACACGATGTGCAGTTACAAAGCCATTTTTCATTTGATCCATCATAAATCTGTACTTTGAATCCTGAGCATTATACTACTCCCTCCGTCCGTGAAAGAATATATTTTTGGGTTTGTCCTAAGTCAAAAAAAATTAAACTTTGACCAAATTTCTAGAATAAACTATTAAAAGTTATGGTATCAAACTAGTATCATTAGATTTATCTAAGAACATATTCTTTATATGATGCTTATTTTAAGTCATATATGTTATTATATTTTTCTATAAAGTTCGTTAAACTTAAAAAAAATGATTTGGCACGGATTCTAGGAATTGATTCTTTTGGGGACGAAGGGAGTACTACCTTTGTTTGATCACAACTCACAAGTGGCAAGTGCCCCTCTGTATATGCAATGTGAAAGATTCACATGCTTTTGTCTCTTTCATAGCTGGTTAATTTGGATGCTCCAGTTCCAACCCGTCCCTAACTCACATTAGAATGCTCCTAGTGTTTTTTAAGTAGTAATAAAACATAACACATGAAAATTCTCACTATAAGATATTCAATAAAGAAAGTTTGTACTAAATTTTAAATGAATACCAAAACACTAGGAGAACTCTACTTTACTAGGAGAACTTTTAAAACATGGCAGTATTAGACATAGACAGCTGATGTCAAACAACAAAGAGAAGAAAAAGAAAGAGTATTCACACTTTATCTCCTACTCCTACCTTCAATATATACTCCTCGATTCTCCGCTCAGTGGTGTTAATAATATGCATAGGATGGAGAGTGTTGATGCCACCTGATCATCATATGGGGGCAACAACTGATCATCATATATGAACTTGAGCTTACCAAACATGCTCTAAGTATCGATTGATGGTATTAGTGACATTCTATAATGAACTCTAGTGACATTGTCATCTGTCACTATCATCATCAATTGGTAGGTATAGGAACTAGTGTAAGGACCTGATTAGCCTAGAGGGGGGTGAATAGACCTGTTTAAAAACTTATCAACTTTCTGTTAGCACTAGGCCGGCACTGCCGAGGTGGCCGGCACCGATGCTCTCAGGACCAGCACTGCTGGTCACCTAGACAGAATCTTACACAATTTAAAATGTAAAGACTGAATATAAATTGTGTTTGAATAGAAACCTTCCTACAGGTGTAAGGAACCTCTAGCACCACTTAAAAGTGGTAGCAACACACCCACCGCGTAGATCGGGTCCAAACCCTAGAAATCACCTTGCAAACAATACATATCAAAGTAAAGTAACAAACACACGGTGACACAAGATTTGACCCGTGGTTCAGCTCGCCACCAAGGCTTGCCTACGTCCACGTTGTTGAGGTGCGTCACACAAGGCTCAAGCTCACCACAAAGGCTAGCTATTTCCTCAGTCTCAAGTTAAGGGAATAAACCCTTAAGATGAGAGGAATGTATTAGCAAATGAGGGGTGATACAAACTTCCCTAGGCTGCCACACGAAGGAGGCAAGCTCAAGGGCAACCTCTAACCGGCTAGGAGCAAAGCTCCAAGAGTAAAGAACTCAAACCGCCGGCCACCACGCAAACCAAATGCTTGTAGGAGTTGAAGATCAGAGGGAGAAGCTTCTTCTCAAGCTTGGAGGCTCAATCTCTCAAAGGTTGATTGGAAATCAATGGAGGAGAGTGGTTGAGCACCAAGGGAGAAGGGAGAGCAAGAAGAGAGCTCCTCTTTCTGTTTTACGAAGTTAGAATGAATGGAATGACAGAACTAGCCGTTGGGGAGAAGTGAGGGGGTAAGAAATACCCCTTCACTGTCCATTGGCTGAACAAGTCGTGGCAGTGGCCTGCCAGAAATAGCAACAAGATGATCTTCGAATAGCTGGCTGTTTTGCCTACTATGTATGTGGAGGTGTGATGTATTTGGATAGATATTGCATTTGATTCACTTGTTGGCATGCATGTTGAATCCCTCTTTATAGTACGACATACCTAACTCAAATTCAAAGTATAAAAGAACTTAAACTCCTTTGAGCTTGTTGCCATGCACTTTTGTAATTGTAGGGGCCCACCAACCTGTTCATCAACCTCTTTAAATTTAACCTACTTGTCATACTTACAAAGTCTCATTAGTCTTCTAAATATGTTGTCATGTCACCAAAACTCACTTAGGGCTTGATTGCACTTTTAATCTCCCCCTTTTTGGTGATTGATGACAACACACTTAGAACTTACAAAAGTGAATAATAATCTAAGACAATGCAAGTCATGGGTGTAGGAGCTCCCCTAAATGTGTGAATGGGAATTTGAATTTCCAAATTGGCATAAGAGGCCAAAATTCACACATTGGAGTGAAATAGGGCTCCCCTACATCCATGTCTGTTGTGGGGTGCTAAAAAAGGTGTCACAAGAATATACGTGAACATTCAAACATGTCTCATACACAAATCAGAGTGCTTGTTGTTGAGCAGTCCGGCACTGCCGGCCTGGGGCCCGGCACTGCCGGCCTAGCTGCAAACAGCAAGCTCACGGAAACTTGCACACGGCCACACAACAAGATATAAAACAAAACTAAATGCAATCTAAGACAAGCATGATATATATGAGAGAGTACATGTCCACAAATGACACAAATAAAATACTTAAGTGGCAATATTATAATAAAATAGTTTCATGTTGCTCTCTCATCTCACAAACTAAAAACAAAAGATAACTCTAGCAGTTGCTCCTCCATGACCGTCGAAGAATGTTGTACCCCCTTCACTTAGTAATAATTCTCCCCCTTTGGCAACAAGTCATCAAAAAAGAGAAAAGAACAAAACAAAGAGAATACAAACTAGTCACTGTCCTCCTCCATATGGTCATCAGCATCATCTTGTTCATCTTCATCATCATCATCATCAGAGGATGTGAAGTGAACACTAGGAGCTGATGCACGCTTGCTGCATCTCCTGGTCTGTGGCTGCTGGATCTCCTCCTCATCATCATCGTCCTCATCCTCATCATCCTCATCATAAGTAGATTCCTCACTGAGCTGAGGTGGAGGTGTAGGTGGAGAGATCTGCCTGAGGCCCTGCTCCTGCCTGAGCTACCTGATCTCCAGCCTGGTCTGGTAAACGTGGTCATTGGCATAACAAATGCCAACAAATATTTTCTTCAATATCCTGTCAAGCTTACCCTTCTTCCTGCCTCTGGTGGCTACTGCTGTGGAAGACTCAGGGCGATCGGCTGCTGCCCTGGTACTATCCCTGGGAGGAGTATCTATCTCCTGAACTGTAGTGGAGTGAATAGTCTTCTCTGCTCTGTAAGGCTCATGGACTGTGTCCTTGTTGTAGATCCGGCCAGTCACCATCTCAATTATGAACATGAGGTAGGGGGCATAGGGAAGCCCCTTCCTTGCATCCTCAGCAACAATGCATATCTCATCCCACAAGAACCGTGCAACTGAAAAAGGTGGGGCTCCCCCTCTCATTCTCCTTAACACATTCTTAGATGTGTTGTAGAGGTTTGAGGCAGATCCCATCTTGAGATAGAGAGTGGTCCTGAAGAGGTTGTTTAAGATATAATACTTACTCCTTAGCCCCTTCACTAGACCATCTGCATGCTTTGGCTCAATGTAGAGCTGTGAAATCTCATCAATGGTCAGCCCTCTTTCATCATGGATGTTAGAACACTCTCTGTCATCCTCTCCAAAGCTAAGAAGGCGAGCAAAAGTCACATAGTCCGCTCTATAATTCAAGCCCTCTATCATCCAGTGCATCACCATGTTCTCCCTGTCAAGAAAGTAGGTGGAATACAATTGGTGAATGATCTCTGTGTTCCAGCCATTCTGGAAACTCATCCAGTGATACATGTCAAGCTGCTTGCACTGATCAATGACTCTGTCAAACACAGGATCTCTCTTGTTCTCCAAGTGCTCCGAATCAACATATTTCATCGTGATAATCTTGGGTTTAACAGCATGAAAGAGGACAGTGGTGTAATAATCAGAATGGAAAACATTCCAAAACCTGTAATCCACACTCATGTCTTTTGGCACATCATAAGGATTGAAGGCCCTCTGCTCCTGGACTGACAACCACTGATTCTGATAGTTGATTCTGACCCTGGCATGGTTGTCCTGAGGCTCTCTGACAAGAACCTACTCAGGATGCTCAACAAGATGAGAACCATTGAACAAACCCAAATCTGGAGGTGTCTTAGGGCAAACATCTTGTCTAATTGTTCTCCCTGCCCTTTGCAAATCCTCCTCTTGAATGATCCTTTGCCTGGGATTCAGGCCATCATCAGCTCTGCGAGTACGTGTCTTTGACCTTGACACCTTTCCCCTAGCGTCGCCACTCGATCCTCCGGCGTCCATCTATGCATTTAAAAGGAGTGAGGGTAAGTTGTTGCACTTAGACAGTGAATAGAAACTCCAGTCCACAGACTCAACCAAAAATTAGAGTCAAGGATTGATTGTAGAAGCTTTGGCAGCAGTGTTGTGACCAGGGGTCCGGCACTGCCAGCCTGGCTGCAACAGCACCAACAGTAGCTTCACCAATCCACCCTTGAATCTAAGTTTTGATTAAATCTGAGCACTAGAGGTACATCACTATACATAATGCAACTACTAACAACCTAAATCCCATCTCAAAATTCGTACATTGCATAGATCGACCCAAGTTAGGGTTTCAAGTTATTACCTTTGAAAGAGAGGGAAGAGGATGAAGAAGGTCGGGCTTGAATGTAGCTTGACGCAGGAAGAAGATCCTCCACACATCCTCCAATGGCAGCACCTCCAAAGGGGCAGCACTGCCGGGGAAGAAGAGAAGGACCTCTGGGCTCCCTAGGTCTCCTTAGGGTTGAGAGAGGAGAGAAGAGGTGTTCTGTTGAGGGGGATATGTCTTGGGATGGAGTCCCCTCGGGTTGGGGTGAAGAGATAAAGAAAAACCCGAGGGCTATGACTTGGGCCCGACCCTCTCTGGTCGGTTAAGTCACGGCACTGCCGGACTTAGGTCCGGCACTGCCGGGCACCCCAGCACTGCTGGCCTAGGGGGCGGCACTGCCGGCCTAGCCAGGCAGTGAGGCACTAAGCCACATTTATACTATATATTTATGCAATTGTGGACACATACCCCTTGCCATATGATGGTCAGTAAGCAAATAACAATACATACAATGACCACCATACTCAAGTTTCTTTAAAAATTGGTTTTGAAACACATTATTGAAGCTGTTAAAGTTTTTCCTAAGTCGCTAGGTGGACAAACAAATGTGTGCTATAGTTCAAACCACGTTACGAGAGTCAAGTATATTCAGCTCACTACGCAAAGCATAAAACCTTGTCTCATCGAGAGGCTTGGTGAAGATATCGGCTAGTTGCTTTTCAGTGCTCACATGGCGAGTTGCGATATCTCCTTTTAATTCGTGGTCTCTCAAGAAGTGATGACGGATGTCTATGTTTTTGGTTCTAGAGTGACTAACTGGGTTATTTGCGAGTTTGATGGCACTCTCGTTATCACACAAAAGAGGTATCTTGGTGAATTGACATCTGAAATCTTTTAAGGTTTGCCTCATCCAAAGTAGTTGAGCGCAACATGCGCCGACTACAACATACTCGGCCTCGGCGGTGGAAAGGACTACACAATTTTGCTTTTTAGAACTCCAAGACACTAGGGACCGTCCAAGAAATTGACACGTCCCCGAAGTGCTTTTCGGTCAACCTTGCAACCGGCATAATCGGAATCCGAATACCCAAGTAGATCGAACTTAGAGCCCTTAGGATACCATAAGCCAAGGTTAGGAGTGAAAACTAGATATCTCAAGATTCTCTTAACGGCCATTAAATGACACTCTTTCGGGTTAGCTTGAAATCTAGCACACATGCACACACTAAGCATTATGTCCGGCCTAGATGCACATAAGTAAAGGAGAGATCCAATCATGGAGCGATATACCTTTATGTCCACGGATTTCCCTCCTTCATCAAGGTCAAGATGTCCATTAGTTGGCATAGGAGTCTTGATTGGCTTAGCATTGGCCATGTCAAACTTTCTCAACATATCATGGGTGTACTTGGTTTGGCATAAGAAAGTCCCTTCCTTGAGTTGCTTGATTTGAAAATCGAGGAAGAACTTTAGCTCACCCATCATGGACATCTCAAATCTTTTAGTCATGATCCTACTAAACTCATCACAAAATGATTGGTTAGAACTACCAAATATTATGTCATCGACATATATTTGGCACACAAAGATATCATTATTGACTTTATGAGTGAAGAGAGTAGGATCCGCTTTGCCTATTTCAAAGCCTTGTTTGATCAAGAATTCCTTAAGGCATTCATACCATGCTCTTGGTGCTTGCTTAAGCCCATAGAGCGCCTTATGGAGCTTAAAGACATGATGAGCGAACTTGGGATCTTCAAAACCCGGTGGCTGCTCAACATACACCAACTCTTGGATAGGGCCGTTGAGGAATGCACTCTTGACATCCATTTGTTGAAGCTTGAAGTCATGATGGGCAGCATAGGCCAAAAGCATTCGAATTGCTTCAAGCCTAGCTACCGGTGCATATGTCTCTTCAAAGTCTAGGCCCTCCACTTGAGTGAGACCTTGAGCCACCAATCTTGCCTTGTTCCTTGTCACCACGCCTTGCTCATCTTGCTTGTTGCGGAAAACCCACTTGGTTCCAATCACATTAGTCTTGGGTCTTTCCACCAATGACTAAACCTTGTTCCTTTCAAAGTTATTGAGCTCTTCTTGCATAGACATCACCCAATCCGGATCATCGAGAGCTTGCTCAACCTTGAGAGGTTCCAAAAAGGAGACAAAAGAGTAAAATTGACAAAAATTTGCCAAATGTGAACGAGTAGTTACCCCCCTTCGGAGACTCCCAAGTATATTGTCGATGGGATGATCCTTTTGAATGGTTTGCCTCAATCTTGGGCATTTTGTGGCTTCTTGTTGATCAGCTTGGTCATCATACTCATACTCCTCAAATATAGGTTGTAGGTTCCTTGGAGTAGCAGGTGAGGGGTTGGCTGCTGCCTGTCTGCTAGGTCCGGCAGTGCCGGCCACAGGGATAGAGCCCTGACCAGGGAGCATTGTTGGCCCATTTTCTTCAAGTCTTGGGGCAGTAGCTTCATCACCCTGAGGTTCCACATCTATGGTTTGGACTTCTTGTGGCCTAATGTCACCAATGGTCATGTTCTTGATTGCTTCACATGGTTGTTCCTCATTACCTACAATCACTTGATCAATTTGCTCTACTTGAGATCCATTAGATTTATCAAATGTCACATCTATCACGTTTTCAATTTTCCCTAAGGTCTTGTTGAATACACGATAGGCATGCTCATTTGATCCATAACCAAAAAGAAAACCTTCATCAACTTTAGGTGCAAACTTAGAGGTTTTGGGTTTCTTGTTATGTATGAAACACTTGCACCCAAAAACTCTAAAGTATGACACCTTTGGTTTGTTACCGGTTAGAATCTCATATGAAGTCTTCTTCATGATCTTGTGTAGATAGAGTCGGTTGATGGCATGGCAAGCGGTGTTGACGGCTTCGGCCCAAAAGATATCCGAAGTCTTGTACTCATTTAGCATTGTCCTTGTCATGTCAATGAGTGTCCGGTTCTTCCTCTCTACTACACCATTTTGTTGAGGGGTGTATGGAACTAAAAACTCGTGCTTGATACCCTCATCATCAAGGAACTCCTTCACTTGAGTGTTCTTGAATTCGGTTCCATTGTCACTACAAACTTTCTTGATTTGGAAGACGAATTCTCTTTGTGCTCTTCTAATGAAGGTTTTCACCTTATCTTGCACTTGTGCCTTATCATACATGAAAAACACCAAGTGAATCGAGTAAAGTTATCAACAATAACTAAACCATGTTTGTTACCGACAATGCTTATGTAGGCCACCGGTCCAAAGAGATCCATGTGAATTAGCTCCAATGGTTGTTTGGTGGAGACAATGCTCTTTGGTGGGTGAGGTGCACCTACTTGCTTTCCGGCTTGGCAAGCGCTACAAATTCTATCCTTCTCAAAATGAAGATTGATTAGTCCAAGGATGTGTTCATCTTTTAGGAGTTTGGCCAAGTTCCTCATCCCAACATGAGCTAGTCGGCGATGCCATAGCCAACCCATGCTAGATTTTGCCACTAAACAAGTCTCAAGCTTAGCTTTACTTTTGTTGAAATCAACTAGGTAAAGCTTGCCCTTCAAACGACCCGTAAAGACAATAGAGGAATCCTCCCTCTTAAATACTTCCACACCCTTATCCGTAAAGAGACAATTGTAGCCCATCTCACATAATTGTGAAACCGACAACAAGTTGTAACTCAACGAATTCACATGTAATACATTTTAGATAGAATGCTCAAGAGTAATAGCAACTTTACCAAGACCAATCACTTCCCTTTGGAGTTGTCACCGAAGATGATATTCTCACTTGCATTTGAAGTTGGGGAATATGATGAGAACATACTCTTCTCTCCGGTCATATAATTTGTACATCCACTATCAAGCACCCAACTTGATCTACCGGAGGAGTATGCCTACAAAACAATTTAGTTCCTAGATTTAGGTCCCCAATCAATCTTGGAGCCTTGCATGTTAGTCACAACAATCTTTGGAACACAAATATTCATGCAATTTTTATCATGTTTCTTATCACCCACAAATTCTGCAATGACTTTACCACGGTCATTGCACTTTAACATATAGCATGAGGACAAACTTCCTTGAGGTGACCTTGCCTTAGGTTGATAGGCATATTTGTTTTTGGCCACCCAAATTGAGTCCTTGGGTTTCTGAGAAACCTGCTTTTGCTTGGGCATCCTCTTGGCATGGACTTGGGCCTTAGCTTGATCAGGTGAAGCTTTGGCAGCCTTCCCTTTAGTGGGGCGAGACACTGCCGGCCTGAGGTCCGGCACTGCCGGCCTGAGGTCCGGCACTGCCGGCCTCTGGTCCAGCAGAGCAGCTGTCTGTACAGGCTTATCTGCGCCAATGCTTCCCTTCTTCTCAAACTTGACACACTCAATGCCTTTCACTATTTTTCTTCCATTGGTTTTACCTCCTTTAGTGTGTCCAAGCCCATCTTTGATTGATGGATGCTTTCCATCCTTGTATTGGATCTTCTTTGGCTCAACTTTGTCTTTGTCATTCTTCTTTAAAACTGAGATGACATTGTTGAGCCTTGCTATTTCTTTCTTCATGGCCTCCATGTTGGCAAGGTTAGTGGAATAATCATTCAAATCGAGATTATAACATTTTTCACAACCTTGGCTAGTGGATGGAGAAGAGGCATCATTTGCCTTAGAAAGATGTGAGTTGCCCTCCCAAAGAAGGTTGTATTGTGCCTCAAGCTCTTGATGCTTTTCAACCAAGCCACAATGCTTTTGCTTGAGGTCAACACATTCCTTCTTAGTGAGAGCATGAGCTTCTTGTTCTTTGGCCAAAACCTTAGTCAAAGATCTCACCTCACTCCTTTCTAATGCAAGAGCTTCCTCACTAGCAATGTAAAGATCCTCTTGTTTGATAAGAGTCTTTTCTCTAGATGCTAGCTCAGCTTTGGTTGCCTCTAATTCATCCAATATGTTGGCAATGAAGAGTTTGCTCTTGGGATCCATGTTATTAGATATTTCATTAATTTCCTCATCACTAGATTCATCATCACTAGAGCAATCACTAGAATCACTACTAGAGATGTCTTTGGGGGGAGGAGTTATGGCTTTGGGTTTTGATTTTACCTTCTCACTCTTTGCCATGAGACAAGTGTGAGGTAAGCTTTCATCACCATCAGACATGTTGTTGAAGAGCCTTGGTGAAGTGGATGGCTTTTGAATAGCAATGGTGGCCATCTCCTCATCTTCACTTGAGCTATCGGTTGATGAATCGCAACCATGTCCAATGTGAGCTTCACCCACATATCTCTTCCCTTTCTTGTAGTCACCCTTGTTTTCTCTCTTGCCCTTGCCAAACTTGTCTTCTTTCTTTTCATTTGGGCATTCGGCAATGAAGTGCTCGGTGCTACCACATCTAAAGCAAGTTCTTGATTTCTTGTTTGAGAACTTCCTTCTTGTGAGTTTGTACCCATTCTTCTTGATGTCCTTGTTGAATCTTCTCATTAAAAGGGCCATGTCATCAATGTTCTCCTCTTACTCATCTTCACTTTCACCATCACTTGATGTTGGAGCTTCGAGTTGACGCTTGATGGCTTTGGTTGCTTGTGCTTTGCTTGAAGAAGCTTGCTTGCTATTTTTAGGACAGCTAGGAGTTGCTCTCCTTGAGCTCTTATTGGTTTTTAGAGCCACATCCTTGATATTCATCCCTTCCATCCTTGCTTGCATCTCACCAAGCTTCTTTCTCTCAAGAGCTTCTTCCCTTTGCAAATCAAAGGTGATAATCCTTCCAAGCACATCACTTAGTGTGAAGTACTGTCGACGAAATATGTGTCGCAGTCTACCTAGGGGATACCCTACGGTAGTAGATTGTAGGCGGAGGTGTGGCGACGACGATCAAGCGTAACACAGAGAGCGTAGACACAGCGATTTAGACACGTTCGGGCCAGCAAATCACCGTAATACCCTACGCCCTGTGTTTTGGTGGTTGGATTGATCTTGTATATTAGGTTACAAGATCTGTAGTCGATCTGAGAGAGGTCTAAGAGATTGTTTTTGAGGGGGGGTCCCTGCTCGCCTTATATAGCCAGTGAGCAGTGTTACAATTTCCATATCCTAACAGATTACGATCGGTTCCCATGGCAAGGGATCTGAGTCTATCTTACTAGGATCTTCCTTGGCGAGCAAGTCTTCTTAGGAGTCTTTGGCGAGCACGACGGGCTGGTTGCGTGCCACAAGGCCTCGTATACTGGGTTGTCTCCTGGTCGGCAGGCCCAAGAGGATCCCTGGGGATATGCCGAGGTTATATCCCAACAAATCCCCGAGCAAGTTATATTCTTCTGGCGAGCCCGCGGTGTCATTCTGAGAGGCGTCCAGCTGGTCGCCGTCATGCGGGGTGGTCGCCGTAGAGTCCCGACCAGTATGGCTGGTCGAGGTGCTGCTCGGAGAGGTCTCCCGACCAGGTCGGCCTGGTTGAGAACGTCATAACTTGGCATACGAGCTGGTCGCCTTGCCAGATGCTGCGGCTGCTTGCTGGAAGAATGTGACGTGCTGAAAAAGAAAAAAGTTTTGAAAGGTCTTTCCCTGGTGAAGTGTACCCACTTAGGCTCTGCAAAAACCGCACATTAAAACAGCAGAGCTTTGTTTGTGAACAAGATCAGTACATTCACCGCAAGGCGAAGTGTACCCACTTAGTCCCCGAGCATGGTAACAGGTGAAGTATGCACGTGGTGTCATGCTTTATGAAGTAGTGTGTAAAGTAAATAAATAGATATTGGAGCATAAATTTTCAAAAATGATTGCGAATACCCGTAGTGTCCGAGCCTGATGGAAGGAGCTTGGAGAGATTCTTGTGTCGGGGTCTTTTGGTTTGTATTCGCAGTCCCCGGGCGTCAGTCCCCGGGTGTTGTCCTTCCAGGCGTTGTTCTCTGGTGCCCTGGTCGCAGTCCTCGAGCCTTGCTTGATGTGGGACTGGACGAAGTCCCCGAGCCTGGTCGGAGACGCGATCAGCATTTAAGTCGTTGTTGCTATGGACGGAGTCCCCGAGTTTTTGTGCGGGCGGCCTTATTATCCTTGTCGATCGGGTTACCGTAGGCGCCCTGCTGCTGCTGCGTACAAAGTGAGATGGACACTCATCTAGTCCTCGGGACTGTAGCATTGTTCAAAAGGAATGATTAGCCACAAAGTATAAGGCGAAAGGTAAACAGGGTTAAATGGGCCATGATTTTGTGTCTGGTTCTATCGGCCCGTTTGTGCGGCGCAAAAGGTGGTTGGCGTGGCGGTTCCGTATTCGATCGTTGTGGTTTCCCAAAAACCCTGAAAGTCGAAGCGCCTCGCCGCTTGGTATAAAGGCTACCCCGGTGGTTTTGACGGAACGAGAAGGGTCGCGTTTCTTTGCCTTAGCTTGTTTGGGATTCCAATAGCCGGCGATTCGGTTCCATATATTATTGGTGATTTGAGGGGATTCTAATCCACCTTATTCGCTGATCTTCGCCCTTGTCTTGTGGAAAGTTTTGGGTCATTGGTGGAGAGTTCATCGACGCTAGGGTTTGGTCGGTGGAGATGGAGGGTGGCGGTGCGCGCCTTGCAGTGGGTCCCTCCACCTTGCTGGCTTTGCCGGAGGACTTGGTCTTCCGGATTCTTCTTCTTGTGATCGGCGACGACGACAATGTGCGTGAGTATGTGAAGATTTGCCCAATCTGCCGTCTCTTTTGCCGCTTTTGCGATGATGCTTCGACGATTCGGCTCGTGTCTCTTTGGCGCGTTCATGACTATTGTTGGCCCTACTACCCTTTCCTGGAGTCTGCCTTCGTGCAGCGCTTTCTTGATGTCGACAATCGTGAGGCTTTGTTCTTCCGTGGCCTGGAGCGGTTGAGGGTGTTCGGGCGAGATACTGTCGGGCGGGATCTTATCGGTAGGGCGGTGGTCGCTGGAGATGATGTTGCTATGTACTTTAGGGCCATGATGTTGTTTTATGCTGATTCGGCAAATCTGGAGGCGCGTGCTATCCTTGGTTCTATCGGTGGAGGTGCCCTGCAAGATGGTCTTTTTTGTGACCGTTTCTTGCGTCGTCTTCGCGACCGCTCTCGTGATGATATGCACAGGATCAGGCGGTCTCTGGGTATTCGTGCGCCGGAGGATGTTCCGGATTTGGTCGTGGTCGTCGCTCCTCATCAGTGTTCTTGGAGCGAGTGTCGCCGCTGGGGTGATAATACGCCTTGGATCATCATGTACTGTATCTTGGAATGTCATATTCAACATGAGTTTGATCTCTGGACTAGGAACATTTGTGAGGTGGTCGCTTATCGCATCAGTAGGATGAAGTTGTAATTGCTAGAATAACTTTTCTGTAGACGTTGTCTCTCCAATGTCAATTTTTGTTATCATGCTCTGGTTTGCTGTAAGACAGCGGTGATTTGTGTCTCGGATACGAGTGGTCGGACGTGTAAGTGAAAACTACAAAGTTGTAATATATCTGGGCGGTGAGCTTTTGTTTCACTTATATGTCCTGTCGTGCCCGCTAGTCGTGAGCCGTCGCGATGAGTCGTTCTGTCTTGGGTCTCAAATGCTCCAAATCGTAGGGCTAGTGCCACTTCACGCGTAGGATACATAAGGACTCCCAAGGAGGTACGTTGCTGGCAACCCGCGACGCAGAGGGCGAATAGCTCATGCACGCTTTGGATGATACCAGGGTCAGGTCCTTTTTCCGAGAGGACTAATCGTGGCATGACTATGGCCTGTGGCGACCGTTCCTACAGACGCTGGATGAATAGCCATGCTGCTTGTAGAGTCGTCAACCGTACCATGGTCGTATACAGATTCTGGGCGCATAGCCTCATGGCTCCCGACCTAAATGACATCGCCCGGTTTATGAGGAAGTATCACTTAGGAGGTCTGTCAACGTGGTCGTAGTGCTTAGGGTAGCCACTTCTATTCACTATTACCCGTTGATAGACCAGCTTCGGGAGTTGTCTAGTTATGGCCAGGCTGTTTGGAGAAACGTCGTGTTGCGTTTTGGAGAGGTCGTCGAACACTATGGGAGTGTTTTGGAGAGGTTGTCGATCGTTAGTAGTCGCACTGTCGTGGTCATCGTGTGTTATCGGGGTTGTTGCGGTGAGGATAGTTGTAAGTGTCTTTGGAGCGGTTAATCTGCGCCATGAGCGCGTCGCAAAGGTCTTTTGTGCGTCGTGGGCGCTTTGTGGAGATTGCCGTACGCCGTGAGCGTTTCATAACAGGTTTGGTTAGATGAGATACAATGGAGATAAAGCACCTTTATTCATTGTTTGGAGGTAGAACAGTACAAACTTTATTGAATTAGGATTATATTGGGGCATCTTGCATTGCCCGGAGCTATCGACCTCTATGCTCGTTCGCCGCCGGAGTTGGGAGTGATCGCTGCTTCTTCTGCTTCCTTCTGCTTTTTCGCGGGCGGGCTGTCGCTGCCTTCTAGGCTATACGCGTCCGGGAGACAAGGCTTTTCGACGGCATTTATCGTTTGTTGTTCGCACTCGTATGCGATCTTGAGGAGTTGAGGTTGGTTCGGAGGCTGAGGATGCCTTGCTGCGTCGGGATCTTGAGCACCATGTAGGTGTGGTGCGGAACTGCCATGAGCTTGGCAAGTATTGGTCGGCCCAGTATCGCGTGGTAGGTTGTTTCAAAGTTGGCGACGACAAAGGTGATGTGTTCCACCCTAAAGTGGTCTTGATTGCCAAACTGTACAGGGAGGGTGATCCGGCCTACCGGTGTTGCCGCCTTGTTGGGGATGATCCCCCAGAAGGAGAAGTTCGCAGGCATGAGGTCTTTCTTGGAGTACTCAAGTTGGTGGAAGGCGTCGGCGAATATGATGTTGAGGCCACTGCCGCCGTCGACCAGTACTTTCCTGAAGCGGCACGTGGCGATGGTTGGATCAACGATGAGCGGGAAGCGACCAGGGTACCTGAAGTCTGTCCACTCATCTTCTCCGGAGAAGCTGATGGGTTGTTCTGACCAGTCTAGGTGGCGTGTGTCGTCCGCGCCCTCACCTGTTGCTGCTACCGAGTAGACATCCTTGCGTACCTGGCGACTTCGCCTTTCTACTTCAACGACCACAACGCCTCCGAAGATGGAGTACGTCGTTGATGGTGGGCGGAACTCTGGTGCTGGTGGTTCTTGATCTCCGCCCTTGTCGGGATCGTCCTTCTTTGCCCTCTTGTCTCCTCTTCCTTTCACCGCCTGCTCGAGGAGGTCACAATTTTGCATGGAGTGCTTGGCGTTCTTGTCTATGGGGCATGGGCCATTGAGGATCTTGTCGTAGCTTTCGTCATAGTTCTTTCTTGGTCTGGCGTTTGTATTGGCGACGTAATGATCGTCTCGTCTGTAATCGTACTTCTGCGGGTAGCGCTCGGAGTTGCTCGATCTGTAGTCCCGGTGATCACCAGGTCTTCCATCGTTGTGGTAGTTTGACTGGCGATCCCTGTCCCTTCCGCGCTCCGGGGAGCGGGAGTATTGTCGCCTGGTCTCCCTGCTTCGGGCGGCGTCATCTTGGTTGGCGTAAGGATTCACGATCGTCATGAGCTCTTCTATGGACGTTTGTATCTTCCGTGCCAGCTTGTTTCTGAGTTCGTCGGCGCGTAAACCGTTGGAGAAGATGGTGATGGCCTCTGGGTCGGAGATATCCGTGATGCTCAATCGCTTATCGGAGAAACGCCTGATGTATTCGCGGAGACTCTCGTTGCTCTTCTGGCGGACGTTTTCCAGGTCGTAACGCGTTCCCGGCTGAACACACGTGGCTTTGTATGTTTTAATGAAGATTTCTTTGAGCTGTTCCCAGCTATCGATCGTGCCTTCGGGGATCTTCTGGAGCCAATAGTTGGTCGTAGTCGACAACATCACGGGGAGATAGTTGGCCATCACATCTTGGTTTCCTCCTGAAGCATATACGGCGATCTCGTAGGTGGAGGCCCACTGCTCTGGGTTTATCTTGCCATCGTATTTATCCACCGATGTGACCCTGAAATTCATTGGCCAATGGACAGCGCGCAGGCGATGTTGGGAATATGCCCTAGAGGTAATCATAGAGATGATGTATTCTTTGTATCCATGAGATGTTATGAATATCCATTTAAAGACAACTTGTATCGATTAGCAATTATGTGAATTGCTTGTGAAACTCTTTTACTTGTATGGTTATTATAAAAGTTGTCCCTGATCGGAGTTCGTGCAAGAATGCACATGAATATTAGATCAGCATATTATTAGTTGATGACTATGTTTCACAAGTCATGGACATGAGATGTCAAGCTAATAATGTGGGCACATATATGACATGGGGCTGGACAGACCCGACCTGGGATTGTCTTTATACACATCGTATACGTTATATCCTTAGACCTGAGATTGTCGTATGTACTCAATATGTGAAGCGACCTACCCTAGGACTACCAAACGCTACTCCGTGACTGGGTAGTTATAAAGGTGGCTTTTGGGTTTATCGAGAAACATGTTGTGAGACATAGTCAATCAAGATGGAATTTGCCACTCCTTATGAGACAGAGAGATATCACTGGATAACTCAAATGATTAGATTATGAAATGCATGGCCGTGCTTGGGTTAAGTGTTAGCCCACGAGTTGAACCAAATATAGGAGGCAAAGGAATAACATGTATATTGTATTGTGGTGGTTCGTCTGATATGATCATAGCGTTGTTGACACCGTTTTTCAGCACCTGTCAAACGAGCTAAGGTTTGACTGGTCAGCGGCCGTTCTCCATTGGTATTGGGAAATAATAAGCTAGTATTGCCGATGAAAGTGCTGCGGGAAGACCAAGTGCGCTACCGATGGAGGCTGGATGATCTTTGCCGACAAAGGTTAATTGGTGAAGTCTTGCTGATGCTGATTGCCGATGAAGAGATATTGCCGATTGCCGATGAAGAGTCATTGCCGATTGCCGATGAGGGGTCATTGCCAACTACCGATGAAGGGTCATTGCCGACTGCCGATGAAGGATGGTTGCCGATTGCCGATAGGGAATGATTGGTGAAGACAGTTACCAGCACAAAGTCGCTAATCGGGAAATGTTGCCGATTGCCGATCGGGAAAGTATTGCCGATGCCGATGGGCGTGACTTAGCGCTTGGTGGCAGCAGAAGACTACAGGTGGCCAAAGAAGGAAGTCGCAGGGATCTGCCGATGGAAAGTTTCCATCGAGGAGAAGTATAAGGAAACTGGTGTTTTACCAGTATTATTATTATGGTAGTTTGAGTCCGACTCTTGCATGAGTCGTTTATTTTCCTTTAAAATAGGCGTGTTTGTTTAGAAAAATAAATATTATTGTTTTAGATCCGACTCCTGCGTGGGTCAGTTTCCTTAAAGTTAGGAGTTTGTTTTAGGAAGGATACGTGTCGTGTCTTTGTACAACTCTCCATGCGGGAGTATAAATATGTGCCAGAGGGCTATGTAAAGATAGAAATCCAATATCAATAAAACCAATTTTATTCTTATTCTACTTTTTACCGCAATTACCCTTTTTTGCATTAGCTGTAGTTATCAACGAGTTCTTTCAAGCTTCGACGGGCTGCATCATCTTGACCTCCGTCAAATCCTTGCAAGTTCCGCGTGGGAGTACCTCTGAGCCTTGGCATCCGGGTGCATCGTTGTTGCCTCGTTCAGCTCTGCTCTAGTTATCCTGATCAAGCCCCAATCTCAGCATCCGGGCGCATCGCCGTTGTCTGGGTTGGATCTTGTTCTAGCTATCTTTGATCAATCTGAGCTTTGACATCTGGGTGCGTCGCCGTTGTCTCGTTCAGTTTTGTTCTAGTTATCGTACTTGTCGATTAACTGGTCAAATTGACTGGCACGCCTCCGGAATACCGAGCTTTGGGTAATAGCCCGAGGTGTTCGCAAATCCTGACGCTTTTTGTGTCAACAAGCGTATGCATAGGAGTTGACACGCCTTGCTAGATGCCATTGTCAACTATTGGTCGAGTAAGAGTACTTGGGTCATGTCTATGTATGCATGAGCCCATAGGGTCGCACGCTTAAGGGGTTGGAAGCCTAATTCGGGTTGGACCCCAATTAGACTAGGTTTAGGGTTGCTAATGGGCCTCCAACATGGGACTTCATTAGGACGCTTATATAAGCAAGGGGTGGGCACGGGGCGAGATAGACTTACATCCTTTGGCAGCCGTCGTCGCCCTCCCCACGCTCGCGCCTAGTACTCCTCGCGGACCTAGCAGTCCAGAGGCGTGACGCTTCTTCCCTGCACGTGTGGGATTCCTCGGAGGTGCTGCATCTAGAGCACAAGGACGAACCGCGAGTAGGAGACGTTGAGACGGACGACCTCGCAACTGTACGGCGCTGCTGTGACGCGCACGACTACATCAAGTCGCTTCTGCTACACCTGCGCGTCTAGTGGTAACCCCGTGATCTATAACTAGCTCTAGTTCCTGGTTTATGGGGTAGAAATTTTTTATTTTCCGGCTAGTGTAGCAACCTCATAACCCATCAGTGGTATCAGAGTCGTTAGATGCCTCATTATAGATTTGGGTTTGTGCATATGGAGATATGCACGTTCGTTGATCAATCCCTGATCATGGTTCGTGATCTTGCCACGTTGGTATTGTAACGATGTACTCGTACCGGTCGGAATTCCGCCATCCGAGTTAAGTGATACATGTAAACCCAATTACGGTGAGTTGGAGATCAATAAGATTGATCGAATCGAACCTAGGTCAAATTCCAAGCGCATGCGATGCGGCGGCGGCGGATTGGATCCGTTGTCGAAGGGAAAATTTGCAATAAAAGTGTTGTTCGGTAAAACGGCCATAACTTTTGCATACGAACTCGGATTGACGAAAACTTTAAACAAAAATTTTGCGCCAGAAAATTTCGCATCCGTTCGCCAGCCGCTACACCGCTCTTGACGAAATCTGTTTTGCGAAAAACAGCTTGCAAAATTATGTTTTCGGCGTTTTAAGTTTAGACATCGGAATCGGTTAACTCTCTTTTGCAGGTATTTGTGATTGGTATAGCCCTTATGTGTATGTGATGTATGTATGTAATTAATTCATGGCTTGCACGTTATGATTAAGACAATATGGCTGGAGCCATGGATATTGTCCATTCATATGCAATGGCCTACGTGTCAATCTGTGATGATCCTACGACTGTAATTCCTTTCACTATGCTACGGTAGTGATAGATAGTCTTGGTGGACTCTTCATAGAAGATGGCATGCATGAATCATGGAGATGGTGATCACTATGATGTACAGATTGACGGAGATGAAGATCTCAAAGGAACAATGGGCTATACCAAGTCAAATCTATGTTTATGTCATTCTTACGATGTTCTACTTTCACGTGCAATAATGTTTTTGTCTACATATGCGGTAGTGAAGTAGAACGATCCCTCAGCAATGTTTAAGTTGGAATGCTCCTCCAAACCTTGCACTGTCACGTGTCTTGTACGATCGGTGGCGAGTCTACGAAATTAGGGTGCCACTGGTTTTCCTTGACTCGACAGGTTCGTATCGGATACTTACTGCAAAAGGTTTGGTTACATGAACAAGGTTATCCTAACGGTTAGGGACCTTGGAGCATTAGTTGTTGGTAACACAAGCATAGAGATGTCATCCAACAACAAGAGTCATATGCGATATGATTATCAAGGAGTTACTTACCGATCTACCATGTCTCCTAGCGGTGATGCTAAAGCTCACTAGTAGACTTGTTAGTTGTGGGTCTTGAATCACTAAATTTCAATTGATGGATATTGATTTTAGTGGGAGTATATTCTATTAAAAGTTTAATATGATTTACTCTGTTTTGGATACATTGTCTTAGTATTTTGCATTACTTTTGTTGTAGATGGCTCCCAGTAATCAACCATTTACTTTGCGTTCAATTCTTGAAAAAGATAAGTTGAATGGAACAAACTATGCGGATTGGATCCGCAACCTAAGAATTGTTCTCAGGGCTGAGAAAAAGGAAGATGTTCTAGACACCCCATTACCAGATGAGTCTGCTGATAATGCACCTGCTGCAGAGAGAGTCGCTTACAAGAAAGCATGTGATGCTGATCTTGAAGTGGCTTGCCATATGCTCGCTTGCATGGAGCTAGATCTCCAGATGCAATTTGATAATAATCATGCAGCGTACTATATGATCGTGGCGCTTACTGATATGTTTCAGACTCAAGCCAGGACTGAAAGGTTCAATGTTTCCAAGGCTTTTGTCGAAACCAAGCTTGCAGAAGGCGCAACAGTTGGCCCACATGTGATCAAGATGGTTGGTCACACTCAGAGATTGGAGAAGCTAGGCTTCCCAATGGGCCCAGAGTTGGCCACTGATTTCATACTTGCGTCTCTTCCGCCTAGCTGTGGGAACTTCATTTCGAACTACCATATGCATGGGGCGGAGAACGGCTTGAATGAATTGTGCGGCATACTTAAAACAGCAGAAGCTGATATCAAGAAAGGTGCTGGCAGTAGCCATGTGATGGCAGTCCAAAACAAGCCTAACTTTAAAAAGAGGGCTTGGAAGAAGAAGAAGGCGATGGCTAAAGATCAGATCTCTAAGCCAAACCCTCCTCCTATGCCCAAGGTTGTTGGACAAGCTGCTAAAGCTAAATTCTTTCACTGTAATGGGAAAGGTCACTGGAAAAGGAACTGCAAGTTGTACTTGGAATCCTTGAAGGAAGGCGGTGGTAAAGGTACTCCCGCTGCTTGTACACTTGTTGTTTATGTTACAGACATTTTTCTCGCTGATTCTTATATTAATTCTTGGGTATTTGATACCGGATCGGTTGCTCATATTTGCAATACGATGCAGGGAATGATAAGAAGTAGAAGCGTGAAAAGAGGAGAAGTTGATTTCCGCGTGGGCAACAATGCAAGAGTTGCTGCGTTGAGCGTTGGGACAATGCAACTTCACCTCCCGTCAGGATTTATCATGGAATTGAATAATTGTTATTTTGTTCTTAGTTTAAGTCGAAACATTGTGTCACCTTCATGTTTGATGAAGGATGATTATTCATTTGCGAGTAAAGACAATGGTTGTGTGATCTCAAAGAATGACATGTTTGTGGCTTTTGCATCCATTGTGAATGGGTTGTTTATTTTAAATTTTGATGATAAACCTATCTATAATATTAATGCTAAAAGGCCTTAGCTTAATGAGTTAAGTCCTACTTATATGTGGCATTGTCGTTTAGGTCATATAAGTGAGAATCGCATGAAGAGGCTCCATTCTGATGGGCTTCTAACTTCGTTTGATTTTGAATCATATGAGACATGTGAGGCTTGCCTATTGGGTAAGATGACCAAGTCGCCTTTCACATGTTTTCCTGAGAGGGCGGCAAACTTGTTGGAACTTGTACATACTGATGTATGTGAACCAATGAGTACGACTGCTAGAGGCGGATTTCAATACTTCATAACCTTCACTGATGATTTTAGTTGATATGGATATATCTACTTAATGAAACATAAGTCTGAAACATTTGAAAATTTCAAAGAATTTCAGAATGAAGTAGAGAATCAACGTGGCAAGAAAATTAAAGCCTTGCGATCTGATCGTGGAGGCGAATATTTGAGCCATGAGTTTAACAATCATCTAAAGAGTTGTGGAATTATTCCACAGCTTACGCCATCTGGAATGCCTCAGAGAAACGGCGTGTCCGAGCGACGTAATCGGACTTTGTTGAACATGGTTCGGTCTATGATGAGCCAGTCAAACCTACCACTCTCGTTTTCGGGATATGCTCTAGAAACAGCCGCTTTCACATTGAATAGGGTACCGTCTAAGTCCGTAGTTAAGACACCACATGAGATGTGGACTGGTAAGAGTCCCAGTTTGTCTTTTCTAAAGATTTGGGGTTGTGAAGTTTATGTCAAACGACTTATGTCAGATAAACTAACACCCAAGTCGGACAAATGTTTTTTCGTGGGATATTCAAAGGAAACTTTAGGGTATTACTTCTACAACCGATCAGAAGGCAAAGTGTTTGTTGCTCGGAACAGTGTCTTCTTAGAGAAAGAGTTTCTCAATAAAGAGAAGAGTGGACAAAAGGTGTATCTTGAAGAAGTTCAAGATGAGCCAATAGGGGATAACTCTATGAGTTATGCTAATGTAGCAGAACAAGTTGAGATACCTGTGGCAAGAGAAACACCACCACAACCACGAAGGTCAGCAAGAATCCATGAGGCACGTGGGGAAGTGTTGTTGTTAGACGATGACGAACCTGCGACATACGCGGAAGCTATGATGGACCCAAATTCCGAGGAATGGCAAAGTGCCATGAGATCCGAGATAGATTCCATGGGAGACAATCAAGTTTGGAACTTGGTTGACCCGCCTGATGGGGTTAAACCCATAGAGTGCAAATGGGTCTATAAAAAGAAAAAGAATATGGATGGAAACGTTCACATCTATAAAGCTCGACTTGTTGCAAAGGGTTTTCGGCAAGTTCAAGGAGTTGACTACGACGAGACATTCTCGCCGGTAGCGATGCTTAAATCTATCCGGATCATTCTAGCATTTGCCGCTTATTTCGATTATGAGATTTGGCAGATGGATGTTAAAACAGCCTTTCTAAATGGAAATTTGGAAGAGGACGTGTATATGATACAACCCGAAGGTTTTGTTGATCCTAAAAATGCTGGAAAAATATGCAAGCTAAAGAAATCCATTTATGGATTAAAGCAAGCATCTCGGAGTTGGAATATTCGTTTTGATGAAGTGATCAAAGGGTTTGGCTTTCGTCAGAATAAAGAAGAACCTTGTGTTTACAAGAGGGAAAGTGGGAGCGTTGTTGTATTTCTAATCTTGTATGTGGATGACATACTATTGATTGGGAATGACATTCCTATGTTGCAATCCATAAAGACTTCACTGAATAATAGTTTTTCTATGAAGGATTTAGGAGAAGCAACATACATTTTGGGCATTAAGATCTATAGAGATAGATCAAAGAGGCTTATAGGATTAAGCCAAGATACATACATTGACAAGGTGTTGAAACGGTTCAACATGGAACAATTCAAGAGAGGGTTCTTGCCTATGTCACTTGGTATGCGTTTTAGCGAGAAGCAGTGTCCTTCGACAGCTGATGAGCAAAAGCGCATGAGTAAGGTTCCATATGCTTCGGCTGTTGATTCCATTATGTACACCATGATATGTACTCGCCCAGATGTCTCATATGCTCTAAGTGTTGCGAGCAGGTACTAAGCTAATCCAGGTGAGAGTCACTGGACGCTTGTTAAAAACATTCTTAAGTACTTGAGAAGGACTAAAGATGTGTTCCTAATCTATGGAGGTGAGGAGGAGCTCGTTGTAAATGGTTACACCGATGCCAGCTTCCAAACTGGCGTGGATGATTCACAATATCAATCAGGTTTTATGTTCACAATAAATGGTGGTGTTGTAAGCTGGAAGAGTTCCAAGCAGGAAATGGTGACTGATTCTACAACAGAAGCCGAGTACATTGCAGCTTCTGCAGCTGCAAAAGAAGGTGTTTGGATGAGGAGGTTTCTCATCGAGCTTGGTGTGGTTCCAAATGCGCCTCGCCCGTTGAATCTATATTGTGACAACAATGGGGCGATAGCGCAGGCTAAGGAGCCTAGGAATCACCAAAATAACAAACATGTATTGCGGAAGTTTCATCTCATTTGAGAGTTCGTCGGTCGAGATGAGATCAAGATGTGCAAAATACATACGGATTTGAATGTTGCAGATCCTTTGACAAAGGCTCTTCCACAGTCTAAGCATGAGGCGCACGTGAAAGCTATGGGTATTAGATATCTTCGAGATTAGCTCTAGTGCAAGTGGGAGACTGTTGGGAATATGCCCTAGAGGTAATCATAGAGATGATGTATTCTTTGTATCCATGAGATGTTATGAATATCCATTTAAAGACAACTTGTATCGATTAGAAATTATGTGAATTGCTTGTGAAACTCTTTTACTTGTATGGTTATTATAAAAGTTGTCTCTGATCGGAGTTCATGCAAGAATGCATATGAATATTAGATCAGCATATTATTAGTTGATGACTATGTTTCACAAGTCATGGACATGAGATGTCAAGCTAATAATGTGGGCACATGTATGACATGGGGCTGGACAGACCCGACCTGAGATTGTCTCTATACACATAGTATACGTTATATCCTTAGACCTGAGATTGTCGTATGTACTCAAGATGTGAAGCGACCTACCCTAGGACTACCAAACGCTACTCCGTGACTGGGTAGTTATAAAGGTGGCTTTTGGGTTTGTCGGGAAACATGATGTGAGACATAGTCAATCAAGATGGAATTTGTCACTCTCCTTATGAGAGAGAGATATCACTGGATCACTCAAATGATTAGATCATGAAATGCATGGCCGTGCTTGGGTTAAGTGTTAACCCACGAGTTGAACCAAATATCATGAGGCAAAGGAATAACATGTATATTGTATTGTGGTGGTTCGTCTGATATGATCATAGCGTATGCATAGGAGTTGACACGCCTTGCTAGAGGCCGCTGTCAACTATTGGTCGAGTAAGAGTACTTGGGCCATGTCTATGTATGCGTGAGCCCATAGGGTCGCACGCTTAAGGGGCTGGAAGCCTAATTCGGGTTGGACCCGAATTAGACTAGGTTTAGGGTTGCTAATGGGCCTCCAACATGGGAATTCATTAGGACGCTTATATAAGCAAGGGGTGGGCGTGGGGCGAGATAGGCTTACATCCTTTGGCAGCCGTCGTCGCCCTCCCCACGCTCGCGCCTAGTACTCCTCGCGGACCTAGCAGTCCAGAGGCGTGACGCTTCTTCCCTGCACGTGTGGGATTCCTCGGAGGTGCTGCATCTAGAGCACAAGGACGAACCGCGAGTAGGAGACGTTGAGATGGACGACCTCGCAACTGTACGGCGCTGCTGCGATGCGCACGACTACATCAAGTCACTTTCGCTGCACCTGCGCGTCTAGTGGTAACCCCGTGATCTATAACTAGCTCTAGTTCCTGGTTTATGGGGTAGAAATTTTTTATTTTCTGGCTAGTGTAGCAACCTCATAACCCATCAGGCGAGGGTAAAGAGTACGCAAATTTCCAACGGGTGCAAGTCGTTCGCGTTCGCGGTGCTCCTCGTCTCGTTTCTCTTGCTCAACGCGCTCCCGTTCGCGCCGTCGTGTGCGCTCGTTGTTGCGTTGTTCCCTCGCGAGGTGATTGGCCTCTGTCTCATTGTCGCGTGGGACGCTGTCGGCGGAGACTTGAAAAACTATCCCCCCGAAACCTGGGGGGAACTTTGGGATGTCGCTGGCCGATCCAGATGAACCGGGCGTTTCGGGCCTCGTGGAGGCGACCGAGGCTGAGGAGACCGTGCCATCGATAGATACTGCCTGGTCGGAGTCGTCAAAGATCGGGGAGATGACAACGGTGTTCACGATGGGTGCTGGGGGAATCTAGTCGGAGATCAGTCGATGCGTTTGGCGCTGGAAGACAGCGGCTTGATTACTGAGCCCATAGGGCGTCATTGAGGAGGGGCGAGTGTCCCTGGTCATCGTGACCATTGTCTTCGGCGGAGACCGGCGGTGGCGTGGTCGGCGACCGTGGTGACCTGGGAGTCGACATCGCGCTGTCTGGACGAGGTCGATGCAGCTGATGATTCCGGCGTTGGCGCGATCGATGGCGCCGATCAAGTCGTCGATGTTGACGTCTTTGCGCAGGTGGTACTTCGGTATGGCGGGATGACGTGGAGATGGTGGTGAACTTACCCCGCGTGGCGCGGATCCGATGGTCCAAGACATAGATCCAATCTGGATCATGGTGCCGGACGCCGGAAGGACCATCGAATCCGGGAAAGTGACCGCTTGATGAGCCATGAAGTCGATGCACACACACCCTACCTGGCACGCCAACTGTCGACGAAATATGCGTCGCAGTCTACCTAGGGGATACCCTACGGTAGTAGATTGTACGCAGAGGTGTGGCGACGGCGATCAAGCGTAATACAGAGAGCGTAGACACGGCGATTTAGACAGGTTCGGGCCGGCAAATCACCGTAATACCCTACGTCCTGTGTTTTGGTGGCTGGATTGATCTTGTATATCAGGTTAGACGATCTGTAGTTGATCTGAGAGAGGTCTAAGAGATTGTTTTTGAGGGGGTCCCTGCTGGCCTTATATAGCCGGTAAGCAGGGTTAAAATTTCCATATCCTAACAGATTACGATCAGTTCCCACGGCAAGGGATCCGAGTCTATCTTACTAGGATCTTCCTTGGCGAGCAAGTCTTCTTAGGAGTCCTTGGCGAGCACGACGGGCTGGTCGCGTGCCGCAAGGCCTCGTAGACTGGGCCATCTCCTGGTCGGCAGGACCAAGAAGGTCCCTGGGGATATGCCGAGGTTATATCCCCAACAAGTACTCAAACCTCTTCTTGTCTCTAATCAATGTCACCACGGTTTCATTTCTTGGAGAATAGGCTTAAAGCATGATCTTGAAAACCTTGTGATCATTGACTTCTTCACCACCAAGTCCTCTTATCTTCCCAACAATGGTCATCAACCTATCAAACATTTCTTGTGGCCCTTCACCTTCGTGGATCATGAACTGGTTGAGCTTGGACATGAATAGATCAATCTTGGATTACCTTACTTTGCTCATACCCTCATGTGCAAGATGCAAAGTATCCCAAATTTCCTTGGCAATCTCCAAGCTCATGACCTTGTTGTACTCATCACCATCCAATGCACTTAGCAACACACTAGTTGCTTGTGCATTTAGTTGTATGCAACGGAGCTCGGTGGTGGTGGGGCTTGTAGGATCCACCGGAGGTTCACATCCTTTGTGAACAATTTCCCAAGCACCGGGGTGAAGACCTACAAGATATGCTTTCATCAAGTGTTTCCACTTGGCAAAGTTAGTCCCATCAAAGTGAGGCAACTTGCCCGCGGGAACATGGAATAAAGGCTTATGCTTATGTTTAGAAATGGATGAGTAATCAAAGGATATAGCGGAGTATTTCTTGTTGCCTTCTTCCTTCTTTTTCTTCTCATCTTTCTTCTCTATCTTTGAGAAACGACATGACACATCATCATCATCGTCAGAGCTACTTGATTCAACCTCCACATGATAGGCTTGTTTTTTGCTCTTCTTTAGCTCCTCCTCCTTTGCCTTGAGCTCCTTCTTCAGTGCTCTTACTTCTCTTCTATGAAGCTTCTCGACAAGCTTCAAGCTCTTGGTTTCATTGATTGCTTTTTTTTTTTTGCAATCTTTTTCCTTCTTTTCTTAGTCTTATTTCTTCTTTCCTTCTTGCCTTCTCTCTCTTGGACAAGGCAGCAGAGGTCAAGTAATTTTTGGAGTCCCCACTTTCCTCGCTGTTGTCCATGTCATGCAAATCCACCTTCTTGGGGTCAACCAACACGACATTACCCTCGTCGCCCATTACCTCACACGGTTAAGTGCTTCTTGAGGTAACCTTGATCTGATACTACTTGTAAGGACCTAATTAGCCTAGAGGGAGGGTGAATAGGCCTGTTTAAAAACTTATCAATTTTCTGTTAGCACTAGGTCGGCACTGCCGGGTTTGAGGCCGATACTGCCGGGGTGGCCGGCACTACTGCTCTCAGGAGCAGCACTGTTGGTCACCTGGACAGAATCTTACACAATTCAAAATGTAAAGACTGAATGTAAATTTTGTTTGAATAGAAACCTTCCTAGAGGTGTAAGGAACCTCTAGCACCACTTAAAAGTGGTAGCAACACACCCACCGCGTAGATCGGGTCCAAACCCTAAAAATCACCTTGTAAACAATATATATCAAAGTAAAGTAACAAGCACACGGTGACACAAGATTTGACCCATGGTTCAGCTCGCCACCAAGGCTTACCTACGTCCACATTGTTGAGGTGCATCACACAAGGCTCAAGCTCACCACAAAGGCTAGCTCTTTCCTCGGTCTCAAGTTAAGGGAATAAACCCTTAAGATGAGAGGAATGTATTAGCAAATGAGGGGTGACACAAACTTTCTTAGGCTGCCACACGAAGGAGGAAAACTCAAGGGCAACCTCTAATTGGCTAGGAGCAAAGCTCCAAGAGTAAAGAACTCAAACCGCCGGTCACCACGCAAACCAAATGCTTGTAGGAGTTGAAGATCCGAGGGAGAAGCTTCTTCTCAAGCTTGGAGGCTCAATCTCTCAAATGTTGATTGGAAATCAATGGAGGAGAGTGGTTGAGCACCAAGGGAGAAGGGAGAGCAAGAAGAGAGCTCCTGTTTTAGTTTCACGAAGTTAGAATGAATGGAATGACAGAACTAGCCGTTGGAGAGAAGTGATGGGTAAGAAATATTCCTTCACTGTCCACTGGCTAAACAAGTCGCGGTAGTGCCGGGCCTGGCCTGGCAGAAACAGCAACAAGATGATCTTCGAATAGCTGGTTGTTTTGCCTATTATGTATGTGGAGGTGTGATGTATTTGGATAGATATTGCATTTGGTTCACTTGTTGGCACGTGTTGAATCCCTCTTTATAGTACGGCATACCTAACTTAAATTCAAAGTATAAAAGAACTTAAACTCCTTTGAGCTTGTTGCCATGCACTTTTGTAATTGTAGGGGTCCACCAACCTGTCCATCAACCTTCTTAAATTTAACCTACTTGTCATACTTACAAAGTCTCATTAGTCTTCTAAATATGTTGTCATGTCACCAAAACCCACTTAGAGCTTGATTGCACTTTCAAATAGAAAAAGAATGAAAATAGATACTGAATGAGAGGTATAGTGACCGAAAAAAAACTTTCCCCGTCTTACTCATAAGATCTAAAAAAACAAATCAAATAGCGATTTGGCCCTTTTTAAATTCGTGGGTATTTTTCATTGAACTTTATCGACGTATGTACTTGATAAAGCAGAGAGTCTCGTCTTTGATTATGTAAGAGCATCTCCAACAATTTGCTATTTCTCACTTGTCAAATCTTGTATTTTAGCAAGTTGCTATAATAATTTATCAAGTTGGAAAGAGGTCATCTCCAACAATTTGTTATTTCTCACTTGTCAAACCAAAAAAAAAGATTGAAAAGGAAGGAAACTTGCATGCGGAGGAAACTTGCATGCGAGAAACCGAGAGGAGGACTCGCGGGTGAGAGGATGGCAAGCCGATACTCGCTCACAAAAATGGCAAACCGATGCAATCTTTTGGCAAGCGTGTAGAATTGACAAGTTCAATTGATAAACTGTTGGAGAGTGTTTTTTGATTGATTTACCAAATTTAAAGGATGTCAAGTGATTTGGCAAACTGTTGAAGATGCTCAGTAGAAAGAAGAGGCCACAACATGGTAGCATGACGTCACGTTTTGTTATGAAAAGTAAAAAAACATACTCCCTATTATAGATGGCTATCGGGCCGTGCCGTGCTTGCCCGTGTCGTGCCTCCTCGGGCCATCGTGTCTGCCGTGTCGTGCCTAGTCGTGCTTCGTGCCTAGCTGTCGGCCCACGGCACGGCCCACGGGCCGTTTTGCCGTGCCGTGCCGCCTGTCGTGCCGTGCCAGTCCATGGCCCGTGAGACAAGAAACACTATTAGTTTTCACAAGTGTTCATCATTTTCAGTTTTTCACAAGTATTCATTATTTTTAACATGTCACAACTCAATTATTAGTTATCACAAATCATTTTAGCAGCTCATTTTAACTAAATAAGCCGTTGGAATCATAATTATCGGGCCGCTCCCGTGTCGTCTCTTAGATCGGGCCGTGCCCGTGCCGTGCCACGTGCATAGGTGGCGGCCCAGACACGGCTCATCCATCATGTTGTGCCGTGCTCGGGTCGGGCCAAAACGCCGTGCCATGGGCCGTGCCGTCGAGCCTCGTGCCTCATGGACAAGTATACTCCCTATTCTAAAAATAATGTAATTCTCAGGACAATTCTAATAAATCTAAATAAGTTTATAAAAAACCATTAGGGACATTTTCCAGTGGATCGGCAGCTGCGCGGCACGCGACGATTCCCTGAACGGCAAAGTGGGCCCCACCACGACGCACACGGGGATGGGGAACCGCAGGCCGCAGCTCAGCCTCAGCTGCCGATAAAGGAAACCTCACCAAAATCCCAAATCAACAAATCGAACCCCACCTCGGCACCTCCCCCTGCAGCCTGCTGCCTGCAGGTAGGCTCCAAACCCCAGCCTGTCCACTGTCCTGCCCTGGACTCAACCCACCTCGCCATCTCTCTATCACGAGGCCCCGTCGAGGCGCAAGCACAGCGCAGGCAGAGGAGGAAGACGCCACAGCCCACAGAGGGGGATCCCAGCCTCCCGGGAGCCAAGCCACGCACGAGGAGGGGAGGGCCGGGCGTCCGCCGCGGATCGGGATCTCCTCCCTCCCTCGCCCGCCGGCACCCGCCGCATTTGAGGAGAGGGACGACGCGGGGGCGATGTGGCGCCTGCGGATCGCGGAGGGGGGCGGGGACCCCTGGCTCCGCACGAAGAACGGACACGTTGGCCGCCAGGTCTGGGAGTTCGACGCCGCCGCCGACCCCGACCCCGCCGTCGACGCCGCGCGCCGGGCCTTCGTCGACACCAGGCGCCAACTCAAGCACAGCGCCGACCTCCTCATGCGCATCCAGGTGGGTGCCGTCCTGCCGATCGCTACCCGCTCTCGTAATGCCTACCCCCCCCCCCCCCCCCCCCCCCCCCCCCCTTCCCGGCTCCGGTTTCCCGCCTGCATGTCGCCGTCTCGGTCGGTCCGCCGCTGACGGATGGCGTGTTCCGTGGCCGGCCGGTCTGCCGTCGCGTATCGGACTAGAACAACCGGCAGTGGTGATGGTCTTACTTGGCACATTCTCGTGGGCCCGACGACGCTACCTTAATTTCCAGGGGAGTCGCTTTCAATGTGGAGGCCGGCTGGTGAACTAAAATAAAACTTGTGTTCATGGGACTCTCTCGTATACATACAATTTTAATGCGTGGTATGGTATGCGAGCCGGCGGGATGGGCGGCTCTGGCTCTCGCAGGCTACAGAGAGGATCATCCTTCCTCTTGTCACGATTTCGGATTTCCCATGCTGTACTTTACTATCTGCACCTTTTAAATGCGAGCCGTGCTTGAGTTTGCAATTTGTAACTGCAGCTGTAGGAGTATGTAAACATAAAAAAGGCACATGGTTGAGCACGTGGTTGCTGTGAGAGATAATGCATATCACCTCTGTGTGATCTATTCACCACTGTAACCCTTTCACTGTCTGCCCTAAAAACCTTTCGCTGTCACTTTTTCCAAAAGAAGAAAAAACATTTGACTGTCCGTGGAAATATTAGTACCACAAGAACTGGATGAAAATAGCCAGAGTTTTTTTTTTTTTGGCAATTAGTGTAATCCAGTATTGCGCTCAGTGTTTATTCTGCAGCCTAGCTCTGCTTCCCTGTGAATTTGAAACATCTGCTCTGCTCCCTTTTACACACTGCAGTTCGCCAAAGAAAATCCTCTTGACCTTGACCTTCCAGCGATCAAGCTCGGTGAGCATGAAGATGTTACCGAGGAAGCCGTGTCGACTACGTTGAAAAGGGCAATCAGCCGTTTCTCTACTCTCCAGGCACATGATGGACACTGGCCTGGGGATTATGGTGGTCCTATGTTCCTTATGCCAGGCTTGGTACCTCTTCTTCTACAGTGATATGTTCAACTTGCTTACTTCACTTGGATATGCATTCCTATGACTGAATCTGTGCTCTCTGTTTAATCTTGTGATATGTTTAAAACAAAATTGTGCTATCTTGCTTACTCACTTCTTATGCCTCATGTTTTATGTGAGCTCTATGAGTCTATGTGAGTACCGATTTGGATGCCTCCTAAAATACAATTAGTAGCTGTTTTGTAAACCAGGAAACATGAAACATAAGTTTTCCATATAACCTAAAAAAATGTGGCAAATTGTTGCAGGCATCTCATTTTTTTAGGTTATATGGAAAACTTATGTTTCATGTTTCCTGGTTTACAAAACAGCTACTAATTGTATTTATCCTTTATCCAGATCATAGCATTGTATGTGACTGGAGCACTAAACACTGTCCTGTCACCAGAACACCAGAAGGAAATCCGCCGGTATCTTTATAATCATCAGGCAAGGATTAAGTTATAAATTTGTCAACCCTACAGTGGCCAAAGGTGATCTAATTTTGTTGCTGCAACTGTAGAATGAAGATGGCGGCTGGGGCTTGCACATTGAGGGTCCAAGCACCATGTTTGGATCAGCACTGACATACGTTATTTTGAGATTGCTTGGAGAGGGACCGGATAGTGGAGATGGAGCCATGGAGAAAGGTAGAAACTGGATCTTAGACCATGGTGGAGCAACATATATAACATCATGGGGGAAATTTTGGCTCTCGGTAGGGAATTGACTCTTATTTATTTGTTTATTAGCTGCTTCCATTTTCTTGGATCTGCATTAATCCTTCTAATTACCTGGCTTGTTAAAGGTACTTGGTGTATTTGAATGGTCTGGTAACAATCCGGTGCCACCTGAAGTATGGCTACTGCCATATCTTCTCCCATTTCACCCAGGTTCTGTTTTCTTTTCCTTGGTGTACATAAATCATCTATGTTATAGGTGTATATACACAATCTATATCACTCAGTGGTAAAAATTGTCAAGTTGGTGTTCATGGTTGTATATAGCACCCGTTGAAGATTAAACAATAGATATTTGGCCCGAACTGAATGTTCCAATCACCAATGATCTTAGTGTATCATAAAATTTGTCATTTATGTACAGTATCATTTTTTTTCCATTTTTAATGTGCCAATCGGTCAACAATCAATCTACTTTACATCACCGTAGATCCATAGTCTTTTAGAGTTTCAGTAGTGTGCTCTCTGTTGTTATGCCGTTCCTTTTGCTCATATGATACGCTTTTGTGGTTTACAATGTCTTGCAGGGAGGATGTGGTGTCATTGTCGAATGGTGTATTTGCCAATGTGCTACATTTATGGGAAGAGGTTTGTTGGCCGAATCACACCACTTCTGTTGGAATTGAGAAAGGAACTTTTCAAAGACCCTTACAGTGAGATTGATTGGGACAAGGCCCGCAATCTATGTGCTAAGGTTTGTTAGCCTTTTTGTGTAACCTTTCTTATGGGCATTGATACATATGGGCCAAGTTGTGCACAAGTTCATTGCATGAGGTGCCACAAAGTTATCTATTAGTCTCCAAGTTGATCTTATTTTTGGCCAAGGCTGTCCTTTCTCCTTGTTCAGAAATCCCACTGCCAAAAGAGTATGCTTAGTTACTGGCACAACCTTATTGTAACCCTACTTAAAATATATAAACTGTCAAGAAGCTTAAAGAGATTTCTTTACATGCATGCTCATTCTTAGAAACTCTCTTCTTCCTTTTATTTTGTTCTTGAGAAACCATGTAACTTACCAGTTACTCCACATGGGGGCATGGGGCTCAATTGATCTGGATGTGTACTTCATTAGGGCTTGTTTGGATGTACATGTATCAAACTCAATCCATGTGTATTGGAGTGGTTTAGTATGGAATTTAAACTAAATTTCACACCAAACCACTTCAACACACATGGAATGAGGGGAATACATGGGTATCCAAACGGGATCCATCTTTCACATAATGTGTCTCAAAGTCCCTTTAACAGTCAATAACTGGCAAGTGATGCTATTTGAAAAGATGCTTAGTTCTGAAAACTTAAATGAACTTTCATGTTTATCTTTCTTTTGTCTGTGAGGAGTCCATTTTGGATCCTGATTATTCTGTCTGAAGGAGTTTCGGTACATTTGTGCTGCAGGAAGATCTGTACTACCCACACCCATTCGTTCAAGATGTCTTATGGGCCACTCTCCATAAATTTGTTGAACCAGTTATGATGCATTGGCCTGGCAGCAAATTGAGGGAAAAATCTCTGGAAACAGTCATGCAGCATGTTCACTATGAGGATGAGAACACTCGTTACATTTGCATTGGTCCTGTAAACAAGGTAAATTGAGGGCTAGCATTGCTTGCTCAACCTTCACAAAAGGTGTAGTATTATTTTGTCCTATTCTTGCTGCAAGCATCACAATGCCATATGCTAGTGACTTTGATATATATTCATTTACTCTCCAATAAGAAAGAAGCTGTGTCTCCTTTAACTTTGAGCTTCTGCTGCCTTTGCTTACTATGGCATTAAAATGAATGAATAACCCTCCCGTTACAATCTTTACCTTTTTTAACACATTATTACTTTCTCCTGAACTGCCTATAAGAACTAAAATATTCCTACCAGTCCACAACATATTTCTGTTACATATTACAATAATTGCTGCAGTTATGTGATTTTTCACTTCTTCTACCTCATTCACTAAGATTGTCCTGTGATTTGTATCATGTAATTCGTGCAAAATGCATTCTATGCTACAAGTACTCATGATTTTGCTAATTGTATCCAGTATATGCAATCCACAGTCCTTTGTAACAGCATATGATTATGCCAAGCAAGGCATTACTTGAATGATATATTTAAATTATGGAAATATCCTTCTGTTGGTGCCTTGATGTTTGGAGTTGATTCCTCAGTCTTGACCCTTGAGTATAGTTTATTTCTGACTCTTATTTTGCCATTTTGTTGACTTAAATCGTTTCTGTTAATTTGATGATGTTCAGTTAATGCTCATAGTTTGTGAAACTTTTATTAGAAGTGTATACTGTGATTTATTTCTTGATTATTTCTTAATGTTGTTCGACTGATTGATGCAAGAAATTCTGTGCAGGTATTAAATATGCTTGCTTGCTGGATTGAAGATCCAAACTCAGAGGCCTTCAAACTTCATATCCCACGAGTCTATGATTACTTGTGGCTTGCTGAAGATGGCATGAAGATGCAGGTGATTATTGCTTGTTTTGTTCCCCATTTCCTTTTACTTAATTAACTGCATATGCTTCAACATCAAACCTGTGGACATATAATATTTTACTGTCTCTTAATGGGATTGGCAAATTGTTTTGGCATCTTCAATCCAGCCAACTTTTTCCACTGTAGGGTTATAATGGCAGCCAACTTTGGGATACAGCTTTCGCACTTCAAGCCATTATGGCTACCAACCTTATTGAAGAGTTTGGTCCCACCCTTAAACAAGCACACAACTATGTCAAGAATTCGCAGGTACAGTTGACATGCTTTTTTGTCTATATTGTTCAATCTTAGGTCCATTTACAACACTGATAAATGGCTATTTATTATGAAAGGTTCTTGATGACTGCCCTGGTGATCTGAATGAATGGTACCGCCACACATCAAAAGGTGCATGGCCATTCTCTACTGCTGATCATGGTTGGCCTATATCTGATTGCACTGCTGAAGGACTAAAGGTGAACTCAGTCATAAGCATTACCAATAAGGAAATTCACTTTAGAAGGTTAAAATTTTGTCTTTTTGGGATCTAGGATCCTCTGTTCTTTCAGCATATCTGATTCTTCCCACGTAAATTATATGAGTAAAGTGCTCACGTAGCTAACAAGGTTTAGCTTTGTTCCTTCACATTTATGTTCCAGCAATCTTGACAGTACAGTGTCTGGCACGTTGTCATAATTTCATAATAATTTGTTTAAATAGTTAACTGCTTCATTTCTTTTACTCCAGGCTTCATTATTGTTATCAAAGATTTCTCCTGAAATTGTTGGTGAACCGATGGAAGCTAATAGATTTTATGATGCTGCCAGTTGTCTGATGTCTTATATGGTAAGCATCCTGAATTTTTTCATCTTCTCGCAATTGTTGCTATTGAATCAATTTTTAACGAAATGGTCGATGTAAATCTGTAAACATTGTGTGTTATGGAAAAGACTCCTTGAATTGGCTTATTGGCAGCAGCCCGCTTATGTGTCATATATCTTTATTTAAATTCTATGCAGTTTCTCCTTGATTCCACTATTCTTATGTGTTTTGAATAAATTTGTTGGAGGGACCATGTCTCATTGGTTTGCATTAACCTTTACAGAATGATAATGGCGGTTTCGCAACGTATGAACTCACAAGATCTTATCCCTGGCTAGAGGTAGGTGGATGAACTTCTTCGAACCCTCCACACACTGCGCCACAAACACACAGACATGCATAATGCAGACACCTTTGTCCGCGCATGTCTAAGCATGACAGTATTTTAAGTTAATGTTTACATGCTATCCTCTGAAATGTGAAATTACCTGCCACTTTTCTACTTTCTGAAGTATATAACACCAATCGCCAAGTTAATCAGGCAATTTGTGAATTTGTTAATTATTCTGATTTGCATCAAGTAGAAATACATGCTAGATAAGATATTTGTTTTGCTTGAAAACAGAATAATTCATCAGCATTCCTTGAACCTTTCATGTTTCATGTATAACATTCTTTCTTAAATTATTCAGCTTATCAATCCTGCCGAGACCTTTGGGGACATTGTGATTGATTACCCGTAAGATGCAGTGACCTTTCATTGTGATGACTTTTACTTATAAAACAAATTGAAGAAACATAAAACTCATTTTGCAGGTATGTTGAATGTACATCAGCAGCAATTCAGGCCCTGACATCATTCAAAAAATTATACCCTGGGCACCGCAGGAAAGAGGTGGACAACTGTATCAGCAAAGCTGCTAATTTCATTGAGGGTATTCAGAAAAGTGACGGTTCATGGTCAGTATTTGGACTCCATGCAACACAAAAAATACCAATTAAACAGATTTATTATTTTGGAAGGTGCCTCCAGATAGCCTTCTTCATTACTTTCTATATGTTTATCTGTTTCCAACAGGTATGGCTCTTGGGCTGTTTGTTTCACATACGGCACTTGGTTTGGTGTTAAGGGACTAATTGCTGCTGGTAGAACATTTGGGAACAGTCCTGCAATTAGAAAGGCATGCGACTTTCTGTTATCAAAAGAACTTCCTTCCGGTGGTTGGGGAGAAAGCTATTTATCATCTCAAGACCAGGTAAATCCACTCCTGTCAGTTTCTTTAAATAACAGTACTTGACAGTATTATGGATATACTGGCAATGCTGTTTGCCAGTTTTTTTTGGCAACCTGCTTTTATAGATTTATAATGTACCAAGCCCAGTCGAAACCTGTATGTTTAGAGCGTCTCATTTTATCAGAAGAGTTTGGTACGAGTATATAGCAGTTGAAATGCTAACCTGCTAGTGAGCAAAACAGTAGTGCAGTGTTGATTCTTATATGCATATAGCCTTCTTGGAATTGGAACGACCTTGGCACTAACCATCTTTTGATGCACTCGATCAGGTTTACACCAATCTCAAAGGCAACCAAGCTCATGCAGCGAACACTGGTTGGGCCATGCTGGCACTGATTGATGCAGGACAGGTCTGTTATTTAGCTTGTGGCTTTGGATACTCTGAAACGATGTGCACATTCAGAATGGTACTTAAATGTTGTCCATACAGGCTGGGAGAGATCCAATGCCTTTACACCGAGCAGCAAAGGTTTTGATCAACTTGCAGTCAGAGGATGGAGAATTTCCCCAGCAAGTAAGTAAAAATCGGTCCACAGAGATTTACTAACCTTAATCATTCGACCATCAAATATAGTCTCTCGATTTAGAGACTTTCTTCAAGAAGCAAGAGGGTAAAAATGGTGGGTTCTTCTAGGCATGCATATTGCTGAGACAAAGGAAGCTTGTGTCTTATGTATTGGATCCTCTTTTTTTCCCCTTGATATCTAAACATCTTATTATTTTAGGAATCTCAGCTTGTCTTATTGTACCCAGTAGCTGGTTATTATTTTAGGATAACTCACTTTTTTTATTCAGAACTAACTATTGCACTGCCTAATGCAGGAGATCATAGGAGTGTTCAACAAGAACTGCATGATCAGTTACTCCCAGTACAGGAACATCTTCCCAATTTGGGCTCTGGGAGAGTACCGGTGCCGAGTCCTGGGGGCTGGCAAGCAGTAGTGCCCCTTTGTTGGCCTCTATCTATCTTGGCACGCCAAGGACAGTCTTGCCGGCCTAGCTACTCTCTTTTTTTTTTTTTTTTTTTTGAAACACGGCCTAGCTACTTTTGAACGGGAGGTGTGTGTCTCATGAATCAGTTTTTGTGAGTAGCTGTCGAGTTGGAATAATGTAGCTACGTTCAGGGGTTGCGCTCATAGTTTTTTCTAATAAAAATGTATATTGAAACGTGAATAATGTTAGATTCAGGTTTACTCCGTCCTTGTGCCAATGATAGTGTGATGTAGTCGGAGTCAGAGCTTGTTAAGTTCATCAAACCGAACAAGGCCTTACATTCTCAAAGCGGTGCTGCTTGTAAGGTTAAGCACCTGCCTGTGCCATGTTATTTTGCTCACAGTTCCTATTCATCAGGCGCCTGTTTTTTTACTATCCATTCAGGCAATGTTTCGGCCACCAACAGTGTGTACGTTCCTTGTTACCAAAATGCCGGACGTACGTTCCTTGCTACCAAAATGCCGGACGTGACTCCCTCCTATTAGCGTTGTCAGCGATTGTGGTCGTGACGTATGCCAGCTCGTAGTGCGGAGGTGGTGTATCACGTACTCGTTTTGTGTTTTATACGGATGCTGTGTTTGTTAACTATTGTTGAGTAGAAACCTATCAAATTTTTGTCTATCAAATTTTTGTCTTTGTCTAACTATAGAAATGATTGTAAATTGTTAATTGTCTTTGTGTCAACGCCGATAAAATCTTGTCGAGCTTGTAGTTTGTCTACCGGTTGTTTTTATTTTCGGATCTAAAACTTACAAATTATATCTATAGAAATTACAATGAACAAAAGTTACAATTTTAATATAAAAGATATACAATAACCGTCGTCTGAAAGAAAATATAAATTTCAGACACCTGAATTTTAGCAACTCCCGTACACACATGTTCTTATTGGGTACAGTTTTTCAGAGACAACCCCCTAGCCCTAGTGTGGTCTGGTCACGGCGCCAGCGGCCAGCCTCCTGGGGTCACGCGGGAACAGCTACGTCTTCCTGATGTTGCCGAGGCCACAGAAGAGCATGACGATGCGCTCCAAACCGACGCCGAACCCGCCATGCGGCGGCGCGCCGTACCGGAACGAGTCGACATAGGTGGCGATGGTGGCAACGTCGATGCCGCGCGCCACCGCCTGCGCCGCGAGCAGCTCCGGGTCGTGCACCCTCTGCGCGCCGGAGATGATCTCCTCGCCGCGGACGAAGACGTCAAAGGAGCAGCTGTAGCGCGGGTCCTCCGGGCACGACATGGTGTAGAACGGCCTCACAGCCGACGGGTACCGGCAGAGCATGTAGAAGTCGGTGCCATACCTATCCCGAACAAGGTCGCCGAGCTTCTTCTCGGCCTCCGTGTTGAGGTCACCCATGGGGTCCACGTGTATCCCGCCAGCTTCCTGCAGCATCCGGATGCCCTCGCCGTAGTCCACACGCAGCGTCGTCGTCGTCCTCAGGTACTTCAACGGCTCGAAAGGGTACTGCCTCTGAATAGCCTCAAGCTCCTTGCCACACCTGTCGTTGAGGTGGTCGAACACGGCGACGAAGAGCCTGTCCACGACGTCGCACACCTCGGTGTAGGTGTCCCTGAGCGCCATCTCGACGTCGAGGCCGACGAACTCGCAGAGGTGGCGGTGGGTGTTGGAGTCCTCCGCCCTGAACACGGGGCCCACCTCGAAGACGCCGCACACTGCCATCTGCTTGTGCAGCTGCGGTGACTGCGCTAGGCACGCTGGCTGCCCGTTGTAGTCCAGCTTGAACACCGCCGCGCCGCCCTCGCTTGACCCCCCGATTAGCTTCGGCGTGTGGATTCCCACGAACCCTTCTGACAACAGTACCTGCCTGAACACCTGTCCATTTGTGGCGGCATGCAGCGGTGTCAGTCTATCAGAGTTACATTACATTACACACGTGCATTTGTATGTCCCTAGTTAGTACTATACCAAGAACTGACTGAATTCGTCTCCGGAGGGAGAAGATGAGCGAGCTTACGTTTTCGACCTCGCACTGGACGCGGAAGATGGCCTGATTAGCAGTGGTGCGGAGGTCGATCACCCAGTAATCCAGCCGCTTATCCTGCCCAACATGAACCACCTGCTCCCCTACAGCTTTGGCTCTGGCGACGTCCTCCTCGCTACGCGCGGCGTCATCGACGCCGATAGGGAGGGCAGGGACAGCCCTACTAACACAGTGGAGCTTCTCCACCCGGATCTCCACTTCCTGCTGTGTGGTGCCACGGACGGGGTCCCGCGGCATCGACACGACGCCGGCGACGTCCACCACCGACTCGCGGCTCAGCCCGGCCACGAACCTTGCCATCCCTCCGTCCCCAGAGCAGGACACCACGCACTGCACGGTGGCGCCGCCCTGCCGCAGCACGAGGAACGCCACGCGCCGCCCCACGGCGCGCACCGTCTGCGCCGCGCCGCGCATGCGCACGCGCACCGCCTGCGCCGACTCCGGGTTCAGGGACGCCACGTCCGCCCAGGCGTACCCGCGTATAGCTCCCGTAGGGCGCCTATGGTGGCCGCGTCGCCGTAGTTGTCCGCCTCCTCCGCCCTCGTGGTGCTCGCCTCCGGACGCCATGGCGTACTGCGTGCTGTGGCTGCCTGCGGTGCCTGGTGAAGGCTCAACTGGTGAAGGCTCTGCTGGCGGGCCCTGGCTCTCTTTGACAAGCTCAGTGCGCGGAAGCTGCCTACTCCGTATGTGGGCAGTTGTATTGTAGTGCTCGGTGGTGGGTATAGTGGCGCCGTCCCGGTAAAGTAGTAGAACTAGTAGTCCCTTGGCCGCCCACGTGACGGCACCGTCGACGTCGCGTCCATGGTCCTTGACTTCAAAGGCTGACGCGGTTGTTAAGAAACCGGGCCTTTTACAAAAGTATAAATGTAAGGACGCTCTCTTATTGTTCATGTAAAACTCTGGAAGTATAACTTTAAAATATTATTTTAGATACTGACATTCGAGTATTACTGAATGTTATTTCGGTTCAATTGCATATACTACCACTCAACAACTTAAAAGAATCATATTTCGGTTCAAATATGCTACATTAGTCTAGGAGACGCACATGCTCCCATGATCATATTGTTGCTTGCCGGTGATTGAAACACTAACATGACCTCCATAGGATATAAGAGGCAGAGGAAACTAGACAACCGCATAATAAGGTGCGGGGAAGTCCAAACGGTATTCAAGAGTTTTATTGAGTTTCGTTGTCTAAATGAGCCTTTATTTAGTGACATGAAAATGTGCTTATGCAGGCCTTTATTTTGTTCGGCGGTGTGCTTTTAGAGAGGAAGGGCTGCTCTAGATTTATCGTTTGTATTGTGGCCCAAGGCTGATCTCTTCAACAGAAGCTACAACACATCTGGGAAAAGAGAAAAGAAAACTTTATGGGTTTATGGGCCCTACTAATAGATGGCGGTGGAGATAGCCCTGTCGGTCGCATACACAAGCGCCACTGCTCTCGCCACCGGGTCGAGCGCGCCGCGGCGTCGTCCACCTGTTCTCCAGGCTCCAGCCAGCAGCCGTCAACGCCCTCGTCGCGCAAAAACAACAGCGGTAAAATAAGGATCATCATTCTTCATCAGAGGCAGGAATGTTCCATCCAACATCCAAGGCATCGAGAATTTGAGACAGGAGGCCATCATATATCTTCACCAAAAAAAAACGTCCATGGCCACTCTTCCGAAGCAATGGAGTGAGTTACATTACACAAAAATCAATACAGTACAAAGCTAGTGTCACAAAAACTGTGGATTATTCAAGCACACGCAGCTCCTGACGATCCCTTCTCGATCGAGTTTTTCCATAGCAACGAGGCTAGGTTTGTGCAGGCCTTTTATTTCGTTCGATCATTCAGATCAGAACAAACATAGTACAGCGGTTTCAGAACCTCGAAATTCAGAACCGCGCGTTGACGGAAGAAAAGCATCAGCAGCGGCGCATCAGGTCGTCGTAGTAAGGCGAGGAGCTGCCGTACGAGGACGGCGGCGGCCTCGGGAGCTGGAGCAGCTCCTGAGCCGCCGCGGTTGCAATGGCGGCGGCGCTGCTGCCCAGGGCATCGACGGCCTGAAACCGCGCGTGGGCATGGTGGCCCGGGGCATCAGGGCCGTCTTGCCACTGCCCTGGTGACGACGAGGCCTGCTGCATCACGGAGTTGGAGTTGGAGGTGGCGGCGAGGGTGCTCAGGCCACCGTGGTGGTGGTGGTGCAGCTGAGCAGTCGACTGCTGCTGGTTGGTACCAGCACCGGCTGGACTGATTGACAGAAGAGAGAGAGCACGCTGAAGATCAGGGCTCGTTCGGGTTCGAGACGGCCGCAGAAGCTTCAACGCCTGAATCAAAAAACAGGTAAAGCGCAGCAGGATTACATGTTATGATGTTATTAAGATGAAATTCAGATCATCTTAATGGTTCATAGTAAATAGAAGTAGTACTGAATCAATGATGATTAGATCATTTACAGAATAACAACATTCTGGCCCGGTGCCTCTTGAGGCTTTTTTGCTTGCATGTGTAGCATTAGAAACCACACGTTTTGAGCAGCAGAACCAAAAAAATCAATCGATCAATCAGTTATGATATTCCTGGAATCTGGAACTGATGCTTGTTGTCCATGAGGATGATGACACTAGTTGGCCTACTTACCTATTTCCCCAACAATATGAGAAAAGGAAGAAAAAAATTGGCGGTTGGAATCTGCTTCACACGTACCAAATTCAGAACACCAGCCATGATGAGTGCCATCTATTTTGCAACATGCCAAATTTGGGAACCAACCATGATATAAACCCCCCACCTTACGCAGAGATCAATGCAAACTATCCTTTAATTTTATGAAAAGTCAC